>JASANH010001319.1:0-469551 GCA_030248295.1 Mesodorylaimus sp. YZB2_4 | reverse complement strand
GTGTGATTCATTTTGGTAGGGTGTAACGCGTGTGAGAGGTCGATAACTTCTACGGAAGGACCATCGGGCTCATTCATAGGGTATTAGGAGTCTGACGCGTGTAAGCTAAGGAGGTCGAATAACTTCTACGGAAGGACCATTCGGGCTCATTCATAGGACCAGGTGTGTAAGGAGGTCGAATAACTTCTACGGAGGGACCATTCGGGCTCATTCATAGGAAATTTAGGTGGTGTGATCTTGTGTAAGTGAGGAGGTCGAATGAGTTCCACGGAAACTTCCACGGAAGGACCAATAGGACTTAGGGACTGTGTGATCTCGTGTAAGTGAGGAGGTCGATAACTTCTACGGAAGGACCATCGGGCTCATTCATAGGAAATTTAGGAGGTGTGCTCTTGTGTAAGCTGAAGGAGGTCGAATAACTTCTACGGAAGGACCATTCGGGCTCATTCATTAGGAAACCTGGGGGAACTTCTAGAGGGACCATTCGGGCTCATTCATAGGAACCTAGGTTGTGTGCTCTTGTGTAAGTGAGGAGGTCGAATAACTTCTACGGAGGGACCATTCGGGCTCATCCATGGGAGGGAAAACGTGTGTAAGTGGAGTAGAAATCTTCGACAGGGGAGACTCCCAAGTATCGTCGGGAGCGCTGTAGGTTATCCCTTTGGTAGGCCGCGCAGTGTATAACGTGTGTTTTGAGTGCGAAGTGGCAGAGGTAGCGGAATGGAGGAAGAAAGTGAGTGCATGCGAGTGCGAACAGCGGGCACTGCGGTCGATGGCGGACAGCCGGCTGGTACAAGGTCGACTGGTCAGCGGTCACCAACAACGACAACGAAGACGAGGCGATCGTTGACTGTGCGTCTGGCGACGGCTAGGCGAACTGCAACGGGACACGATGATGGTGAAACGGGACATCTCATTGTTGATGCGTGCGTGCGATTGGAGCGATATCCCACGACGACCCCGGGGAGGATCGGAAGGGAGCATGTCGAGGAGGCTGATATGGCGCCGGTTGGCGTTGCAGGCAGCCATGGCCACGTATCCTGAGTACCCGAGCGGTGGGGGACATCAAGAAAGAACAGTTGATGAAGGCAGTCGCATTTCGAGCGGGCAATGGCGAAATTCGATGAGCGACTGAAGGCGGACAATCGGCGGTGCTGGGACTTCGACGATGAGAAGATCATTCCCATGATGCCACCAGTATTGGCGAACCTGCGATTGTACGACTTTCAAGAAGAGATGCCGTATCTGCTCGGACACGATGGCGATAGCGAAGATGGCGAAGCGACCGAAGTCGTGGTCGATGGTGATCAAGTGGGCGATGACTACAGCAGCATGCCAGCGCTAGCGGATCCGTCGGGGGATCGAGTACCTGATGAGGATCGCTTGCAGGGCAATCGGGTGGCAGCAAGTCCGCGCGTGGTGGAACGAATTGACGAAGCAGTCGAAGAACAAGAAGCGGCGCCAGCTGTCAATGGTCAAGTGGTTAATGGGCGAGCGAATGGAGATCGAGCTCAACTGGCGGAGGCGACCAGAGTGGGACTGGGTGACCAGTTGCCAGTGGTCAGGCGAGTTGCGCGAATTCAAGAAGGGAGCGATGAAGATGGGGGGGGGGGGGGGGGGGGGGGGGGGGGGGGGGGGGGGGGGGGTGGGCGGGGGGGGGCGGGCGGGCGCGGGGGGGGGGCGGGGGCGGGGGTGCGTGCTGGGCGCCCCAGAGGGTGGATCGAGAAGACGTGCAAAAGGCGAGGTTGGTGCTGTTTTCGAGTTATCGAGCGTTGCTGCGAAAGGCGTACCAAGCCGCGGAACGGTCAAACGGACGATGGTATGTGAACTCGGGGACGATCGGTCGATTGATGCATCCATTGCTGGACCGAGTAAGTGTTTTTGATATGAAACTGGAGAGTCCGTTTAGCGATGAGTGGGGTCACGAACCAGTAGGCGAATGTGTGGAAGATAGGAGGCCTGTGGTTCCTCAAGGTGGGCCATATGTTAGGAATGAGCCTCATGAAGTAGTGAATGGGCAGAGAGGTCCAATTCCATCTCAGGACCGGGTACAACCCAATCAGGAACGGAGAATAGGTAATGGTGAGCAAGGTGGTGCTGCGCAGGACGGCGTGCACACTAATCGTGAGGGGATAGGTACCCTGGGTAATGGAGAGGTTGGCGATGCAACGTTGGGACGTGTGCAGTCTGACCCGGAGCGAAGGGAAGCTAGGCCTGTAAGGGACGATGCAACGAGGGGTCGTGTGCAGTCCAACCTGGAGCTAAGAAGAAGTGTAGTTGCGGATGATGCAGCGGTGGGCCGTGTGCTGTCCGCGCCCCCCTTGGGTAGTGGGAGCGGAGATAGTTCAGTGGCGGAGACGTTGGCTCGGTTGCAAAGAGAACAGGAGGCGATGAAGCAGAGGTACGAAGCTGCCCAACGGCAGGCAGAAGCTGCGCAGCAACGAACCGAGCAAGAATTGCGAATGGTCAGCGAAGAAGCAAAGATTCGGGTCGAGAATGAGCGACGCAGTCGTGCGGAAGAGCGAGCTGCGCTGGAACGGGCCCATCAACGAGAATTGGCAGCCGCAATAGCAAGGATGGAACAAGCGACACGTGAAAGGCGAACGGACCCGGGCGATCAAGGCGATGGCGAGGAAACGGTGGCGGAACGCTTGAATGAGCGGTTCCCTCAGGGCACCTACGTCAGGGGGTTGCTCGATCGGGCGAGAGCGGTGCCAGATTTGGTCCAAGGCGTTCAGTATACGGAGGAAGGCGGTGACATCAACATCCAGTTGAACCAGAACGACCTGCGGTTCCTTGGGACATTGCGAGTGCAAGAATTCAATGGCAACCCTCCACTGCGATTCGGTACGTGGCTCAAAGATTTTTTCGAGGCGACATCAGCGTGTTTAGCTCAATTGAAGACGTATGCGTTCAGGCGGGCACTCAGGGACATGCCAGCAGCCAGGTGCGATACGTTCAGTGTGGCGGTCAAGGCATCGTTCAAGTCGACAGTGGAGATGTTGATGCTGACACAGTTGGGAACAATCAATATCGAGAAGGCCGAAGACGATTTTCGAGCGTGCTACCAACGGCAAGGAGAAGGTGTTCAACACTTCTACGATCGATTGGAAGTGCTGTGGAATCGGTGTCAAACCTCGCACAGTATGGGCGATAAGAAGAGGCGAATTCGAGAACAGTTCCTCAAGGGGATGGATCAACGGTTCAGGACACCCGTGCTGACGAGGTTTCCCAACCCCAAGGTCAACATGTGGGACGTGGTACAATTTGTGCAAACGTTGGAGGAACAGGAGAAGCACGAGGTTTTCGATCGCACCCGTAAGTACAATTACAGCGCTCAAGGTGGTCAAGTGTACAAGTCGAGGGATACGAAGCAAGACGAAGATGAGCAAGAACGTGCATTGCGGTTGGACAAAGAAGTGATCAGGCAGAAACAGGCGCAGGCGGCCAAAATGCTACATTGGTCGGCCGAGCCTCCAGACAAGGGCAATGAAGAAGTGGTTCGCTGGGACGAGATGCCAGTAGCGTATGTGGTCGATGGCGACGTTGATCATGAAGAGCTGGTCAACGCGTGTGTCAGTGCAGTGGCTGAGGCAAGGAATGGACGGCCACCATGGCACAAGTTCGAACAGAAAGGAGAAGACAGACGATACAATAACGATGGTCAGTATGAGCAGCGGGACCAACAGGGCAAGCGAGATTACAAGAATGATCCGTGCTATACGTGTGGTGAGTTGGGCCATTGGGGCCGCTACTGCCCACTTATAGAGGAATTTCGACAGTTGGTCAAGTCGTTGTGGAAGAAAGGCGGACCAAGACCGAGCATAAAGGAAGTGCTGGACGAATTGGCGCGTCAGTCGAAGGAAAAGGCGGGCACATCACCAGTGGTCGCTATTTCGGTTGGGGAAGATCAGACGCCGACCGCGTGAGGGTGCGCGGGCGCGCCTGGTGTGACTGGTAAACTTCTGGATACTGGTCAACTGGCGTGCCCAACCCCGAGCGGCGAGGGGAAAGCCAATGGTGTCGATGTCAAGCCAGTGCGGTCAATGGTCGAATCAAGTGTACAATGCGAGGATAGTGTGGATTTGGATCGAGAACTGGTCAGGGCAATGGCTAACGAACAGGGTATTGGTAAGCAGGGTGGTGATACCGGGAACCTTGGTTTGGAGGGTAGTGTCGCAGATGCTACAGCAAATTCCTTGGTTCTGCGGTTGCCAAATAACATGCCTGAGCGGGAGAAGGTTCAGACCCTATCAAGATTTTTCAAAATCAACCCTGAGGGGGTGGAAGCTATGTCCATACCCTATGATACATGGAATAGGCTGATTGCGAGGGTGACCAGGGTACATCTAATCGAAGTGCAGTCGATGTACGGCGAACCGGTCTGTGTCATGCTGGACACAGGCGCGGAGCTGTCGATGGTCAGTCCAGTGGCATTAGCGAAATTGCAAGGGGTCAAGGATGTGAAAGAAATTTGCTACATGGACCCAGCCAATGCGATCAATAGTGCAAGTGGTCACGATATGCGGATATTGGGCAGTGCGATAGTCAAGTTCAGAATCGAGGGCGTGGCATCAGCACCAGTCATGGTTTTGGTCACAGACAATATGGATTTCGAGTTCGTAGCTGGGCTCGGGCTAATCGAGCAGTGCAAGATGCAATACGACTTCGAAAGGAAGGTGATCAGGTTTCAAGCGGATCCATGGAATGGAATCGAGGTGAGGTACACTCAACGCGGTTCAGGACAGGCGTCAAGCTTGTTTGTGAAAGCGGACACCTACCTGCCACCAAGATCTGAGGCAGTAGTAGAGTGCCGAGTACCACCTGCGATCAAAACGGAATTGGCAACGGTTCACGAGTGCAAGTGGCGAGAACCGAAGCGGGGATGGCGACCATTCATGTTACCAAGAGGCGTGATCGAGGCTGAGCGAGAAGATGGCGTGAGGACGGCCAAAGTGGTCATTGTAAATCCAACGGCGTCAGGCTTTCGGCTCAAGCGAGGGACAGCAATTGGACGAGTGGAAGAACTGCAAGTGTCAAAGGCAAGTGAATCAGGTATCGGGATAGGCAGTTGGGCGCAGGGATTGCCGTGGGGTGGGTTGGTCTGCCCGGCCTGGGCCCAAGGGGGAGGTGGGCAGGGCCGGGAAGGGCGGGGGAGGGGCAACGGTGTCCGAGTGGGGGGGGGGTAGCCAATCCAGGTGGGGAAGGCGGGGGGGGGGTGCGAGGAGAAGGAGGGGTGGTTGTGGAAGAGACCTCATCTGGTCGCGGCGGGCGGGGGGGGGGTGGGGGGGCAGGGGGGGTTTGGGGGAAAAGGGGTGTTTCCGCTTTGGTTTCGAGGGATTGGGGGGGGGAAGAGGGGGGGGGAACTAAATCGATACGGGGGATGCACGCCCAGTTCGGAGCGAAGTGCGGAGAATAATCAGAGCGCACGGGGGTGTGGTCGGGGCTGGAGTGGGGGTATTTGAGGGGGGGGGGGGGAATGGGCACTAGGGCCCCCCCGGGGTTAAAAGTGGGGTACGGGTAGGGGGGAGGGGGGGAGGGGGGGGGGTGTTTTGGGTATCCGGCCGGCTAAAAAGGGGGGGGGGGGGGGGCGGGTCGGGTTGGCTATTTCTAAGGGGGGTTTGGGGCGGGGCGAGGGGTAGGGGGTCTTCACGGTGTTGGGCATGGTGTGCGGCTTCAATCAGGTGCCGATGGATCCGCGTGGGTGGGCGGGGGGGTGGTGTGTTGTGGGGTGTGGTTTTTGTGGGTGGTGCGTGCGTTTGTCGTTTGTGTTTTTGTGTGTTGTGTTGTTTTTTGGGTGGTTGTTTGATTGTGGCGTTCGTTGCTCTATAATGTTGGAGCGATGGTGAGTTGCTTGCAAATCGCAGGAGAAGACAGCGTTCTACACACCGTTCGGGTGTTACGAGTGGACGAGAGCAAGCTTTGGGCTGTGCAACATGCCGGCGGAATATCAAAGGTTGGTCGATATGCTGTTGGCGGGGATCGAGTGGTTGTATGTGCTGGCATACATCGACGACATCATCATCTACAGTAAGTCGGTTGATGAGCATGTTGGGCATTTGGAAGCGGTTTTTGGGCGATTGCGAGAAGCGAATTTGAAGTTGAAACCGAAGAAGTGCGTGATCGGATGCGGGAGCTTGGAGTATCTCGGGCATCGAATCGATTCAACTGGTTGCCGACCATTGAGCGACAAGGTGGAAGAAATACGAAATTACCCCGTGCCCCAGTCATGCGAAGAAGTGCATTCGTTTCTCGGATTGGCCGGCTATTATCGGAAGTTTTTGGTCAATTATGCGGACAGAAGTAGGAGACTTCGCGAATTGACGAGGAAAGATGCGGTGTTCGAATGGACAGCGGAGAGGCAGGAAGAATTCGATTATTTGAGGCGGGCGCTGACCGAAGATCCCGTGCTCAGGTACCCAAATTTCGAATTGCCATTCGTTCTCAGTACGGACGCATCAGGGTATGGGATTGGAGCGGTGTTGGAGCAATATGAACCTTCGGAGCCGAACAAGCGATGGATGGTGCATTGCGTTTCGAGAGCCCTCAATCCAGCGGAGACGAGATACTGTACAACGGATAGGGAGTGCCTGGCAATATATTGGGGCATCCTACAGTATCGACATTATTTGCTTGGAAGAAAATTCGAGGTGAAGACGGACCATCAGTGTCTACTGGCATGGCAACGCGACCAGGACATGCAGGGACGAAGAGGAAAATGGTTGGCTCAGTTGCAAGAGTACGATTTCGATATTCATTATCAGCGGGGCAAGGACAATGTGGTGCCTGATTTGCTATCGCGTTGGCCTGGCATGCAAGCCGAAGGCGACCGAGGCGAGCGAGAAGTCAAGATCAAGCCCAAGGAAATCGAATGCGACGCATGTCAAGCCAAGACCAATCACAAGGACGAAACGATCGAGTGTGAAGAAGGCATTGGCGACGAGCAATGTCAAGGGGATGATGGTCAGTTTTGGTTTCTGGACCCATACCTCAACGCCGTGGTAGCAGTAAGTGACTGTGGGGTTGTGTGTCTAGAAGAGGGGGCTGAAAGTGACCATGTGGAAATGGAAGTTGAGACCAGAGGTATGGTCAGTTGGGGATTGTCGTATGATCCGACTGTGTTGGGAGACTTTGGGTTGTCTGAGAGAGAGAAGGGGGATAGGAGTTCTCTTAGCCCCACCCCTGCTCCATCAACGATTCTTAGAGTACCTTCAGAATGGTCAAGGGCGAGGTAATGGTCAGTAGCGAGGCAGTCCAAAGAGAACTCGGAGCGGATGTGTTGACGGGCCAGTCATACCCAAAGCAAGGGCTCGTTGGCCAGATCGAAGCAAGGTTCGGAGCGATTCAAGGGTTAGAAGATGAAGCCGAAGAATCGGGGGACGAACAGGAATTGGTCAGTGATCAGGTATCGGACAATCAAGACCAATGGGACGAACAACAGAGAGTGGCGATTTTGGCATCGGATTTGTTCAGTATCATGCCAGAACCAATCACATTGGCCAAGATGCAGTCACACGATCGGGAGCTGCAAGAAATCTGTTTCGATTTGGGCAATGCGAAAAATGGACGAGGTCAGTACTATTATTTGGATCCAGATGGCGTATTGAAAATCGATTGGGCAAAACCCAATGATGCGCTGGGACGAGTGTACCGACGGGTTGTTGCGCCGGCTGGGCTGCGGACATTGATCTTTGATGTCGCGCACAAGCGTGGTGGACACCCTGGGTTTGGACGATTGTTGGAAAGTATCCGAAGGCATTATTTTTGGCCAACGATGCGGAAAGATTTGCAGCGGTGGATCGAGGCGTGTCAGGACTGTGCAATGCGAAAGCAGAAGCAAGGAGCGGGACAACCACCGTTGGCACCTCTTCCAATTGTGGGTGCTTTCGAGCGAGTGGCAATCGATATGGTTGGACCATTACCAACGACGGTCAAGGGCAACAAGTATGTATGCGTGTTGGTCGATTCAAGGACGAAACAAGTCGAACTGCATGCGTGTGCGGATATGAAAGCGGAAACAGTGGCTGATTTTGTGGTGCAATGGATTGCGCGCTACGGGGTCATGCGAACACTATTATCGGATCAAGGAACGAATTTCTGTGGTGCGGTGATGAAGTCAGTTTGCGAAGCGTTTGGGATCGACAAGAGGAGAACATCGTCATATCATCCACAAACGAACGGGGCGTGCGAAGCCTACAACAAGCAGTTGGGCGACGAGCTGTACTTCTACACGCGGGAAATTCCGGACGAGTGGGACAATTGGTTGCCAATTTTCGCAATGCATCATCGATTTGCAATTCATTCAACAACGGGAGAGACGCCTTATTTGCTCATGTTTGGACGAGAGGGGTTAGATCCGCTAACTGCCTTGTTCAAAGGAGGCTCTCAGGATGGTCAAGTGGAACCAGCAAGTGATGCAGATTATGTGCGAAAATTGAAAGAACGAATGGCAAGAGTGGACGAAATGGTATATCAACGAATGGTGGAGCAACAAGAAAGAATGAAGGTGGCGTACGATAAATTGGCCAGGACAACAACGGCGTTCGGGAAGGGCGATTTGGTATTCGTGAGAAACCAGGCTGCCAAACCAGGGGTGTGTAAAAAGCACCGCCCGCGGTGGTTGGGGCCTTACGAGGTGCTCGATGTGCTCTCACCATACAATGTGGTGGTCAAGTTCGCTGGGCGAGTCGACAGCACACCATGGGTTGTCAGTGTGGCGAGATTGAGTCGATGGAAAAGGACGGCGCCAGACGAAATTTCGAATGCAATGAGAAAATCGGGAATGGATGAATCGGTGGCGAAAGAAAATGGTCGGACAAGCTTGGAGCGACCGAAGGAAGAAGTCTTTCGGCCAGCAGTGGTAGACGTGAGTGGCTTGTTGAGGAAACCTGATCCTGTATGGGTTTGGGCTAAGAGGGCCAGAGGACAGCCATATTGGCCAGCAAGGGTGATAGCTGGCAAGGAAGTGAATGAGGCTGAGATACCGGGTTATCGATGGGTGCGATTTTTCGGGGAAGAATTGACTAAATTGGGTGCGGTCCGGGTTCCTTTGGGAGCGCTGGTGCCTTATGAGGAAGCGAAGGATGAGCACAGGCATGGAGGGGACATTGAGTTGGAGCGGGCTATGTTCGAAATTGAGTCCGCCATGGGTCTCCTGCCATCGTGTTCGCTCTAAAGGGGAGAAGGGAATGAGTGGAATGGAGCCAGTCAGCTTTTCTATCGTGGCCGTCTACCATACAAAATTTTTGCTGACTTGGCTATGAAATTCCGCTCTCTTGCTCTATGAATAGCACTCGGCGAGGCCAAAATGACAATCAAAGGGCTATATCTGATTTTTCCAGAGCAATGCCTCTCCTACAGCTTGCCTTGCACCGACGTATCCAGATGGAGCGGGGATGGTTTCGTCTTTTGCCCGATCTGCGTATGCGTGTGGACCTGCTCAACACTAGTCACGTTCGACTTTGTATTTTCGTGCGCCTAACGGGGCTGCGGCTGACCCTGCGCCTGCAAGGACGGCTGGTCGTATGATCCATTTCGCGTCTGATAGCGACGGCGAGCGGTTGGCCTAGCGGTGGCATTCATTGGACGTTGTTTTGTTACGAACTTTTGAATTAGTCGAACGGCTAAATTGTAGCCTGAACGATTTTGGTGGGCAATTCGAATTTTGGTAACTTCGAAAATTCAAATTATTGAATAGTTTTGTGGAGGTGTGGACGCCTCATTGACATTGGGACATCGGACTTGACGATTTGTGGGGTGTGGACGCCCATTGAGGAACTGTCGAGTCGGCGGTGGTAAGAACAGGATGGGCAGTCGGTGTCGGAAGTTAACGATTGTGTTACTGGCGATGGCCGTGTGCCGATTCGCGGTAACTTCGGCCATGGATCCTGATAAGAACAAGGACAAAACGGAAAGAGAAAAGGCCGCGGAGGAAGAACGAAGGATTCGAGTGGATGCGTCGGGCATCGATAATTATGGTGTTTCGAGCCGACACGAAATGTCCATAATGACGATTGTGGTGGAAGAAGTAAGAAGGCGGCGAGATGACGATTTTTGGCGAGGCCATTACGAGCGGCTACTGAACGGATATTCGGTATTGTGCAAATTGGCAAAATTGGTCCAGAAATTACGAACATGGGTGGACAAGGGTTCGGCAACACCAGGACGATACGGTGCGATTCAGGATACACTCCGGGAAATCGGTAAGGAGTGGGCGAGATTCAAGAAGTTAGATCGGAGTTCGACGGGGGCTGTCCTCATTGAATATTGGATGGCGCTCCTGAACACCGAGCTATTCACCAAAGATTATGTGGGCGATGGGTCATTGGTCACGAAAGAACAATTGGCGGATTGGTTGGCCAATTTCTATGGACGGACAGTTGTGATCGTGCAGCGGTTGATGGGTGTGGTGCATCGGAACCTTCAAGGTGGCAACCTATCGATCGTGCGCACTCGTCATTTGGAAGAAGGAGACCTATGGGCGCAGCCAGCCTTTGTGCTCCACGAACACTTTCAAGTCGATCATATCAATCCCGACCAACCAATGTCACCAGAAGATCGATTGACACCACCAGACGAAGGCGTAAGGATCGTAGTGTCAGAGGATGGGACGTTACCTGCTTGGGAGCGGGAAGACACGCCATCTGAAGAACCAATAGAGGAAGGAATCGATTTAGTCGAAGCAGAAATCGATTCGTGGGAAGAGGCGTGCGGTGGATCGAAGTCAGCAACAACTGGACAACGACCGACGAGGCAAGCCAAGGAGAAAGCGGCCTCAGCGATCAAGGAGATGGCTCAAGTCGAGAGCAAGAGGACGAGGGAGCGAACAAGATCGACGCCGAGGAAAGCGACGAAAGAACAAGGAACGGGAAAAAACGAGTCAACAGTGGTCATCGACTCCGGTGAACCGACAGTGGCCAGTATGGTAGAGTTCGTTAGTGTCGAGGACGAACCGATGGAGGAAGAGCCAGGCGAAGAAGAAGGAAGTCGGGTGCTATGTATCTGGGAAGTACCACCGGAAGAAAGGCCAATGGAAGAAGAAAAAGGGCAAGGATGGACCCAGGCGGGGGTTGCATCTGCGTCGTCAGACGAGAAAGAACAACCAGGATCGGTTTGGACAAGGTTGGGAGCGAAAACCAATGTGACGATGGGTACAAGTAGCGATGCGGTTCGACCACCGGTGAGCAAGGTATGGGTAGCAGCAAGAGCGGCTCCAGCTGGGACCCCTGGGCCAGAGGATCCAGATGAAGAGGCGATGAGGGCAAGACCATCACCGAGGGGACCAGACGACAGACCAATTCCGGGGTATGTGCGACCTAGCGATTGGGGAGGGCAGGCTGACTGGCGGTTTTTGGACAGCCATGGCATGCAGGTCCCTCTGCCGATGCTGGCACTGCCAAGTGGGTTGCAGTGGCAGATTATACCGCAACCAAGAAGAGAAGAACAGGCCACCCACCGGATGTGTGTGTTGGCGTGCACGCTCGGTCGGATATTTGAGACAGTGGTCCGGTCGGCGCGACATGTAGCGGAAGAGATCAGACAATCGATTTGGCGGTACCATCACCCCTTCATCGTGGCGGTGTTTTGCGAGTTCATTTTGGGCCTCAACCTGTACATCGATAATGAACCGGAGTTCCGAGAGCTACCTGTGATCTGGGTGGTCTCGTTTTATTTGTCAGTGGTGGTCCATTTGACCAGAATTATGGCCAACATCCCATTGAGCGGTCGGCTATATGAGAGAAGGAGAACAGTGGCGAACGAAGGAGAAGCGTGGCAGTTTCGGATGTTTCATGCAGACAGAACGGCAGCCAGGATTGCACCCTTTGCGCTCCGGTACATTCTGGAGCCGATGGTGGTGGATTCTGAGCAGGTGACATTGCGGATCGAGCCAAACGAAAGGTTTTTGAATTATGTGGCGAGCATCGGCTGGTACACGGTGGGTACAATATATTTTATACGAGATCCGGTGGTGGTGCAGCTGGGAACCTACCCAGTGCTGCCGCAAGGACCTACCCATTTTGGACCACCAGCGTTGTTGCGAGAACAATTGGCTACGGAGGCTAGTAGGGTAACAGGGCGACAGGAAGTGCGTTTCCCTTACCATGGATTGGTGAACGGGGGAGCGGCCCAGGCATGGTCGGATGGGATAAGACCAACGCCGTTGCAATTGATGGGTATGGCGCGACCGGTAATGGCACATCGAGCACTGTTGGATGATCGGGAACGGTTGGCAGCACAAGTGCAATTAATGGTTTCGGGCATTCCTGGCGGCAGTGGGCTGACACGGTTGGTGCGGCGAAGGGATCTGGGCGAGGTGCGAGTGGTATTCGAGGACAGCGACAGGTCAGCAGGCGCTGCGGCGGACGACCAACCGGGTCCAAGTGGTACAACCACCGAGCGAAGGCGATTCCGGCAAGAAGAAGAAGACAGAAGGCGTCGCCAAGAAGAACGGCAGCGGGAGCAAGAACGTGCTCAAGAAGAACGGAGTGGGCACGGAAGGCACGAGTCCAGGGGCGAGCGTGGACAGGAACGAGGAAGTCGTAGTGGGCAACAGCAAGGAACGAGGAGTGGACGTGATGAGCGAGAAGACCAGCCGAGCACAAGCGGGACGCAGCGGCGGGGATCTGGCCATGAGCGCCGACGATCCCGTCGTCGTTCCACTTCATCATCGTCGTCATCGTCATCCAGTGGCTCGCATTATTGCTCGAAGTGTCATCGGCATGGACGAAGGAGGAGTCGATCGAGGGAAGAAAGACGACATCGGTCAAGGAGGCGAAGTGAAGATCGGTCAAGGCGACGCAGATCACACAGTCGACGTAGGCGAAGTCCAAGTCACCATCGGGACTCAAGGAAAAGGAGAGACGACCGCAGCAGAGAGCGAAGTCGTAGTCGTGGACGCAGGCATCGGCGTTAGGGAATGGATGGAAATGGACGAGGAGTGCACCACAGGAGAGAGAAAAGGCGTGAGTGTGTGATTATTGATGTGGGGGCACCAGAAGGGGGGATGCACTATTGTTTTTGGTTCGGAGTGGGGTTTTCTTTTCCTTTTTTTGGGGGTAGTTCGTTAATAAGGGATAACTAACGTAGGAAAAGTGGATTTGAATGTCGTGGGGCGAATAGAGCCGACGGACTCATCTCGGTGAGGTCCTGGTCGTGTATTAAGTTCGGAGGTCGTATGGGTTGTAATAACCAAACGGGGTGAATGCCCGTGTGAGTAGAGGATGGAGGGTTCCCCTGATAAAGGATAATAGAAATGTTTGGTAATGGCCGAGAGGTCGTGTAATGTAACCCGTGCGTGTAAGGAAAAAAAAGGGGTTTATTTTTTGATGATTGTGGGTTTTATGGGGAAGAGACTAACCCATAATAGGAAAGTGTGGGGACGTTTGTCGGTTTTTTTGGTGTAAGCGTTGCACTGCTGGATAATGGGTTTGCACTAATGTGTGAGTAAATGCACGAGCACGGAAAGGAAGCGTGGGTGAAAGTGATGAGAGATAGGTACACCAGAACCGAAACGTGGTATGAGATATGGTAGGAAGGTGACGGGTATTTTTATCAGTGTACCAGGGAAAGTCAGTGGCGGTGGCACCAGAAGAAAGGTCACATCGGGGCAACAAGGTCAATTGGGGTCAATGAGAAGGTCGGTCGAGGTCCAGAGAAGAAACGAAGAAGTCATACGAAAGGCGGGACCAGCGGGCGATGAAGGATGGCCAAAGAAGAAAGCTTGGGGTCAAGCTTCCCCAACGGGGGGGAGTATGTTGCGAATGTGCCAGTCTGGTACAGTAAGCTCGTCTTCCCGCCCGTTGATGATTCGAATTTGGCGAAAACAAGCGGATTAGGAGGCGGATTAGCGGCGGCCCGGACGATCAAAATAAGGTCGTTAAAGTGGAAGGTGGACAATGGTCGGGGACGAACCAGGTGGACGACAGCACCGTCGAGCGACGATCGCGAGGTCGAGGCCAACGAGAACGGCACGAGCGGTGCCTATGCCGAGTGTGGTGAGCCTGGACGGGGCACGTGCTGCCGTCGGGACATACTCGCCGCTTCAGCATTGGGCCTCGCCGCGACCTCGAGCCCAGCGGGTGGCATTCACGTGCGCCAGACGTCGACCATCGACCACCTCGGAGAGGAGCGAGACTAGCGGCCAGGGGGCGCTCGAGGGCGGACCAGAGGGCGCTCATTACTGGTGAAGACCCCGAAGCATGTGATATGATTGGAGGATTGAGGATGAGGATGACCCGCCTTTTGGTGCACTGTGCCTGAGTTTGTACGGTCTAGTCAGTAGAGTTAAGTTGGAAGAAAGGTTTCGGTTCGGTTCAGTCGTTTCGTCGAGTTTATTCGCCTTGTTGTATTTCACTGCTCGCGGTGAAGTGAGGCGGTGTTGCGAGGCGAGAGGCGATTCGTGAGGCGACTAGCGGGGCGACGTGTGTGGAACCGAAATCGACGTTGGGTTCAAGTGGCCGAACGGCTCGGGACAAGGGCTTTCTCAAGGCATAGCCCCTGACCGTTGGAGCGCCTTGGGACCAGCTCTGGGCACGGGTACCAGAGCTATTGCGTAAGTTGAGCGGTGTGTTGCAACTTGCAGTAGGCTTCTTAGGTGGCCATTAATCATCTGAGTGGTGGCACCGTATAAGGTTTGTAGGCAGGTTAGGCGAGAACGGAACATATGCATGAGTAAAATGGTGTCTAAATAGTTCTAAAACTCTATCTGATTCATGGTTCAGAGGCTTGGCTGCATCTTTCACCTTGACCATTGCACTCACTCAACGGGTTTTAGAATCATGGTCTGAGATCTATCAAAGAAAACGTCAGGGCGTCCGCTAATGTCTTCGAATGTTGAAATCGCTGGCATTACGAACCTGAAGTAGTTAATTGGGAACCAAGTGATGAATCAAGAAAGGTGGAGAATTCGAGGCACATTCTTTGGATAGTGTTCGTGATTTGTGTATGTATTAGGAGATGCAGGTTACTTTTGCGAACTTTACAAAATTTGAATAGCCTTAACACAGTGATGGACTTCATGTGTCTCACGAGGGAGCATATTCGAATGTCCCACTGAATTTGAGGTCAGGTACAACAGATTTGCCAATAGTCAAAACAGAGTCGTCAGTGTGGTCGATTTCGTGTTTGGCCGTGTCCTCACGATCAGTAAGGAGACCTCATTTGGCGCCAACACAGGCTCCGTGTTTTCTGCTCCTTCCGCCAGATATAGGTAAGTAGCACGCTGCATATTCAACGGGCTTAAGAATCATGGGCTGCGAATTGTCTATTAATAAGAACAACGTCAGGGCGTCCGCTAATGTCTTGGGTGGTGAAATCGCACATACGCAGTACACATTGCACAGCACATTTTTGTGCTGCTTTTGAAGAACCCCTTGGTGCCTTGCTTATCATTACTGTAGGGACAGATTTCCTCTCTACGACGTACTTTGGTAGCCATTTATTTGCATTTTATGAATATTGTGTACGAGGAGCTTTACATTCAAGCATAACGTTAAAACATATGCCCAGCAGAAACGTACTGTATAGATCTTCAATCTTGTTCAGCTACGAAAATCTTACAGTAGCTTGATAAAATTTAACACGCCTTTTCCTCGAACATGTTTCTCCGGCCCAATTTCTTGTAAATTTTATTCTGATTCCTCCGCTGTCGGTTTTCTTCCCACAAGTAGTATCAGAAGGTAGTGCCCGTCCATTGTGGTCTTTAGAGACTGATGACAAAGGAACTGTATTTTCATCGTTCTCATGGTCGGCAGAAATGACAGAGCTTGCTGATCCTTGGTCTTGTCTTGCTCCAATCTTTGTAGTCAACTTTGCTGACCTCGTAATCATTGTAAACCGTTTTTTTTTATCGCTGACAAATCTCCACATTTTATCATCTGACAATATTTCTGGCTTTTTACCATGGTTACTAAATGGGCCAATCCCGCCATTTGCAGCATCTACACTTATCAATGATTGCTGATTCGAAAAATATTCGTGCTTTTTGTCCTCGAATAGATCAGTTATAAACACCTGGTGTGCTGATTGGTTTTTTATAAAATTTGATTCATATTTTTCCTTCTTTACGCCATGGTTATTAGAGACCTTATCCTCAATCGGGCACTGCTCACTAGCTTCCAGCTCCTTTGTAGTGGAGGCAGATACAATTGTGTGCTTCTCAGTTCGAGATAACGATCTCAAATTATAACTGTGATTCTGCTGGGGATTTGATCTTAGGTTATACCTGGTCCGAGAAAATGAGCGGTGCTGCTGCCTTTTTCGGTTCTCTTTCATCCGCATCTTTTTCCCACCAGATCCATTTTTCCGTATTGTCAATCCTGCTATAGTTGCTGATGGAATATCAAGCCCAGAAAAGCTGACAAATTCTTTTCGAGGCTGATACATTTCATTTGAATTCTTCCCCTCTTCTGCACATGCCAGCTTTCCAAAACGTAATGCATTCAAGTCATTGCAAGTTTTGTTGCAGGTCTCTATGTCCACGAGTTTTAAACTAGAAATTCCATTTTCCAATTGATTGAGTTCAGACGAGTCATCGCTTAAATTTAGTGCACGTAACTGATCTTCAATTTCCATCAGCTCAGGAGTTCGATTAGAGAACAAATCAAAATCGTCCACAACAGGCAATTATTGGTTGTAAAAATTCCTGCAGGACATACTCTAATTTGTAGGGTGAATTTTTATAATGTGGCATGCACAATGATATGAGACAGAAATAATAAAAAGTTTTAAAAATATAATTTAGAGAATAACAATATGCATTGTGAAGTATTTTTGATGCAAAATGAAAATGATCCAATTTTACTTTGGGTGAACACGAAAACACAAAAGCACGTTCATAAATAAATGTAATTCACTGTACAGTAGCGCATTCGTAACTCACGATCAGTTTTATTCGATCAGTATGAGAGCAAACTTTTGTCGGAGCCGAGGTACAAGCAATAGCTGTCCACAAAATATCGACTATAGCACCACTCGGCCAGCCTAACTCGGAGACGGATGCAGTAGAATTATTTGAGGGCATCCTAGGCGTGCTGGCTTCACGCAACTGACTTCTGTTAGGTTTTTATATTATTTCTCTCTCCAATCAGTCATTCTTCATTTTTCAACCGTTTTGAAAGCTAGTTATTCTCATGACTAGATTTATCAAAGGTGTGCGTCGAATTATAAAACTATTGATCCCTAACTTTTCTAACCCCTCCCGCATTCTCCGTCTCTCTATGCCTGAACGATACAGTCCGTAGCTGCATTTTTCCCGACCCCTCAGGCCGAAGTGCTTTCATCGCACAACAGGCAGCATTGTTGAATTTCTGCCAAAACTTCGGATGTCAGGCGTTCATGCGGAATTACTCCAGAGACAGTCTCGGCTGTTGAACACCGACAGGGTTCACAGCCTATTGCCCGAGAAGTCGGCGTCCAGTCCAGGATGCCCTCGTGTGGAGCGCACCTTGTGGAGACGCACACAGGGATGCTGCTGTGTGCTGGTCCCTGGACAGCTGTAGAAACGACTGGCAATAGACTCTACACAGAGCCGGCAGCTCTTGGCGTCACTCATCAGGGCGATGTTTCAGCCGGCGACTACAAGTGCTGATCTGATCCCTAAAATTAATCAAAAATATCGATTTTCGCAAAAAATCGAGAACCCTGTGATCAGGACGGCGAGTAGTGAATTTTTTAAAAGGAAATAGTTTGAAGTGGCTCTTAACATCCAAATCGCACGCAAAAATCAACTTATATTGGGTTTTACCAATGGGTGCTTGAAAAATACCAAAAATTAATCAAATTATAGTGATCTCGTAAAAGTGCTGACAGCCGAGTAAACTTAAAATAGGCGATAATTTTTTGAACAGAATAGGCGCACTCGCGCAGGCATAAACTGAGCAGGCGCGGGCGGGGCGCTTGAAAGATCATGATGGTATATCTCGCACTGGTGGTGCATGTTTTTCGCCACGTAGTGCAGGCCGGAAGACTTGGTTGGCTGTCCTGGGTTTTTTGGCGCGGGGCAAAGCTTCACCAGTCACTCCCTCCACAGTTCGGACCCAGACATATTACGCAGTCTTGCTTATCGTTAGGTTTGATTGCTGGCAAAACGGACTTCGGTTAAAAAAATAAAAACAAAGTTTCCCCACCTCTGGCCCACAAGTACTTACGATAACCCTAAAGGCTAATAATCGAGCCGAAATCGTATCAAGCCTACCTCGCCAATTTCGCGACCCCCCCCCCAAATCGAATGAATCTCCAAGTGCGACACATTTTCCAGGTTTTCAGCTTCAGTATGAATTATTTTCTCACAGATGCCGTGTAATGTATTATCAGCCCACCAACATGCTTTTTCCCCTCAACTTGTGATCTACCACATTTAGATCTGAAAAAACCTGAAACAAATGGGATAAATGGCGGGAAAACCAATGACTTAAACAACTAGCGAGCTGTTCTTATTAATTATTGCCCGACAACAAGCAAAACCTACATCACTCTGTCTCCACTCATTTATCAAACCACCGCTCGACACATAAACCTACCATTCACAGAAACGACGCAAAAACAACGATCATAAATAACAATACGGTAAAAAAAAACCTAGCTGCCTATTATCAATAAGACCATACCTAAGTACGGCTACAGTATCTAGTCGCATACTAACGATCTAGCAGCTACGAATCGCTCAACTAGCTAATTTGATATGCTGCATGATCGATTATTGTCAAAACACGAGTAAAATGAATAAAAATGGAGTATAAAAAGCACAAAACAACACGAAAAGACAACGTAGTTATAAAAAATGCGCTTATAACAAGCCTCTAGCTTTCTGTACAGACAAATATCACAATGACAATTCGTAAATTTTAGAAAATAAAAAAATATATAAAAATACATAAACTCTTATTCTGCTTACTCGTATACATGAAAATATTTTGGATAATATAAGTATAGTCTTATTTTGATTGAAGTTTTAAAATGCGAGACATGAACACTTTGGAAATGGTTATATTATTTATTATTTCTATTATATGTTCTGGCCTATACTATATTCTATGCCGAAGACAAGTACCCCAGTCAAGAGCTGAGAAGAGAAAAAACTACAAGTATTTATACTTTCAGCAATGAATAATCGGGGTTTTCGTGTGAGATGATTAAAAATATTAGCTGTAAATATTATTCCCTGATGCAACTTCGACATAACTGGGTTTAAAACAAAAACTGCGGCTGTGTGAGAGCCAAGATTGGGCGCATATGTTTTGCAAACCAGAAATCTGACACTCACGAAGTTGTAAAAATAGAAACGACGCCCAGCCAAGGCTGCTATTGTCCACTGGACACTACCCCAGGGACCATCCCCCAATTAAAATTTTGAAACATGTTATCAACTCTTAGTAGTGTTGCAAAAAAGATCAAAAATTGCATCTACATTTTTTAAGTTAGCAGGTTTAGGTTTGTGTGTATATCCTATGCCAAAACCTCCCTAAAGTAAGCTACCTACTATTCGATTTTCATAAAATCGCCATCGCATTTTGCTAAAAATGTATAAAAATCTTAAAAAACGCTGTTTTGAGTTGGTGGCAGTGAATGCAGTTGGCAGCAATAGAAACTGTGAATTGACTTCACCAAATTTAGGCCAAACGCTTCCCATCTGTTTCTGACGCAACTCAATCAAATTTTTGTGACCGCTTCAGTCAAAGTCGGTTGAACGTTCTTTCTAAAAATCCATCTCTCTCTAGATGGGCAGCCAAACATGTCATCGCCAGAGCCGTGATTGTGTAGACCACGTTTTGTCGGCTTTGCAAAATGCTATTAGCCGAACCAGTCGGCTGATCAGTGCCGCCAGATTCGGGTCGGCCGTGATTGGCTCCAGTTTGACCATTGTTGGATGCTCCATCGGTCGGTTCGGCGCCACTGACACCAGCGCCCTGACTGCTATCACCACCGGCCGTATGTGGTGCTGTTTCTGTTGGGCATTGAACAGAACACGAACCGAATTTATCGGGGTACATGGTCATGAATGAAGTCTTAACAGTTTCGCACATCAAACGACCAGCTTTCGTGGCGTGTTGCGAGCATTTATTTTCACCAACTGAACGCATTAAAAGCGCTCGTTCGCGTAAGAATACGCATAAATCGTGGCCATTGGCTGTATGATTATGGGATATTTTCTCATCCATATATTTGATAGTATCGAATAACATTTCTCCCATGTGTTGTTGTTTTAAACATTCTTCGCTAACTTCGTCGCGTAAAACTCGTCCCTCGTCCGTACATACGTAAGCCGTTACGTAATAGCTGCGTAATAAACTGCCACTTTTCTTTTTATGAACCAATAAATCGGTTACACGTTCGGCGACGGCCAATATACTCGCGTGATCACATTTGAAATTCGGTGCATCTTCTTCGATGCATTTACGAATTTGTTCGCGATGTGTTAAGCAATCTTCGCTTTTTAAAGCTACGATGTTTTCTTTCAAATTGTATAAAGCCACTGCCCATTCGTCCAATGGTTCGGCTAGGCATTTCACCAAATCATTGTGTTGACACGATGCTACGGTGGTCGCTGGCTCTTCGTGATGACCATCGCCACCTTCGCCCTGCACAACTTCGACGGCACTTGGCGGGGTTACTTCGTCGGCAGCACCTCCATGATCTTCTTCGCCATCCATGTGATCGTTACCACCTTCCTCGTTCGACGATTCTGATCCATAATTCTCATTCGATCCGTTACCATCTGCCCAATATTCATTTTCTGCTTGGATTTTACATAAATTGAAAGAAGCGAGTACGAAAATGCAAAGCAGGATGGACCGATATTTCATTGTCTACAACCTCTCCAAATGCAATCACGTTATTTTGATGAGTTCTCGCATCGAACTTCGCACTTGCACTTGCACTTTGATTTTGCACTTGTAGAGTCCTGATAGCGATCAGGTGGCCACTGCACCTTGTTCCAATCCCTCGACCACGACCTGACCTCGCTGATCAACCGATGGCTGCTGCTGCGGGCACTAATATTTGTGCATGAGCCATCGAAAGGCAATCCTCTTGTATAAATATTGATTCGTCGAGAAACTCTTCTCTCGGCTGCTTGTTGTTCTTTGGGCGACTAGTCCTCCTCGGCCAGTCTGGTCTCCACATCTGTAAAGGACATGTCAAGAATCAAGTGTTTTGTTTGCATATTTCTTATACTTTTCTCATTTTCAACAAACTTTCACCAATCGAAATGTGACAAAAACAAAATAAGAACTAGACGAAAAAGGAGAGCGGGTATAAGTAGTCTAATTAGATAGGTACTAGTTTTAAGACTCCTGTTTTCAGCGGGCACAGGCGAGAATATAATGTCGTAAAAATTGAATGCACTGAAGGCCGCATCGCATCGAGTTCTCGCCTCCGAGTGAAGCCTCTTCTCCTTTTTTAACATTCCGAAACTAACGAAAAACTAGTCCCATCGAACGGCCCGGCACTAGTACGCACACGAATACTCTCTTGTAATAACTCACGGTCTCGTAAGTTTTCATCGATTTTCTAGTGACAACCTCGTTGTCGCCATGTAAGCGTGCCAGGATTGAACAGGACTGCTAGTGTCTAACTCTGGCCATAGATGGGAAAACGAACGAGAGCACGAGTGAGCTAAGTAGTGAAGAGAAAGTTGTCGGTGGGGGCGATGGAGGTAGCGGGCCAACCCTCGGTTCGATACGTAGACCAGTCAGTTGCCGTACAGATCAGCTAGGTCAGTGTGGCTACTATGAGCAAAACTATCGATAAAGAGCCGCTGTATAACTTGGACTAGAACCAAGCCGTGGTCGCGCAAGTAAGCATGCGCAACTACTATGCGCGCGTAACCGAAAGGCGGAGTGAGGGAGTGAGAGGAAGAGTGCCAAAGAAGTTGGTTCAAGAAAACGTCTTATACGCAAGGCGAGGAGAGGGCGAGGAGGGGACGAGGCGAAAAGAGGCGACCGGAGCGACTATTTGTACAGGGTGAGATAAGGGAGGCGAAGAAAGAAGAGAAGGAAGACGCTTAACGGGTGAAGAAGCGAAAAACAACTACGTCAGCCAATGGCGCACGTTCTTTTTGAATCGAATGAGTGCGGGCGCAAGCAGGCTAGAAAGGGCCTCGATGAAACCCTTACTCGCCGACGACGACCAACCGATCAGCATATTTTTCGCTTTCATGAGAAGAGGACAGGAGGGCAGTAAGCGAGCGAGGGAGAAATAGAAAGCTTTGAAAAACGAGAAAAACAAGACCTCACCATATTTGGTTCTCGGCCAGCTGGAATATTGAAAAAAGGTCTTTTACTTTCGTTCGTGTTTTCCTCACCCCAGCTTACTCCCTACTCGCGCCCTTATTCTAGTCTGTTTTTCATTTTATGAACACTTTCCATAGAGCTCTATCAATAATCACATTTCCAGGCGTGACAATAGCCGTCAATTCAGAACAAGGTTCAGAAAAAGGGAATGTTTTCAAAAAAATGCATAAATGCAGGAAGCGATTTTATACAAGTGGAATTTTTGTGCGCCCATTTATCTTGTTTTCATCAGACAAACGTGATTGAGATGGAATTCAGAAAAAAAACTTCCTCAATCAACTTTCTCAAGTTTTTGAGTGCATCAAGGTCGCTAGCTTATGAAATGCTAGCTAGTCAAAGAGAGCATTCTTAAATAGAAAAAATGAGGAAACGAGTGGAATAAACTAGACAGCATTCAGAAGTATTTCCGCGAGGGACCATATCTGAGGTGATGAGTTACCAAATAGGTTTTAGTGTTACTAATCTCACTATTTAGTTTTTGAAATGACTTATGAAAGCCAGGGATTAGCCACTGAGGATACAGAGAAGTACTGGCCAATCAGAGAAAAGAATTTTGAAGTGGCCAGTCGGGAGCGAGTGTTCGAATAGCCAATCACAAAAGAGCAGTTTCAAATGCCGTTCATAAATCTCAACAATAGATTTTCAAACAACTTGAAGAAAACAGTGCAACCAACCAGTTGGAAACGATATTGAAGTTCGTGCTCCAGTCAAAACAAAAAAGGGAGACAGAAAGTACTTCAGAAAACAATTCTTTGCAAAAATTTTTCTTCAGAAATGGTTCATAAAATCTACTTTATAATGTTTTGCAATGGTTATGTACCAGTAAGAAGGCTACTAACGTTCGCGCAGCTAATGCACGAAAAAGTTGGAGCCATTTTGTCAAAAACACAATTACGCATATTGACTATGGTAGGACCAGCAGGAGTCATAAAAAGTGAGCCAACGTAAATGACAAACTCGATCCCAGATGTTTTCCAATAAAACTTTTTTTATGCTGTAAGAGAGCCACGACTGCCGATTCTCCTAAGCTCAGGTCGCCTTGACTGTTTGGAAAAGCTAGCAATATATTAAAGTTGGCGAGATGGGTAAAAAAGCCAGTGGGAAAAAGAAATTTAGTCGACTCGAATACGTTTTTTTATGCCTTTACTTCACACTCGGTTGATGATGGACGGCAACATGGAGCGGAGAATGGAGAAGTACTCAGGGAAGATAAGTTCGACCTACAAGCGTATTTTCGTTTTCCATCCAACGAAAGAAGGCTCGAATTTTATGAAAAAATGCAAGTAGGACGACGAAGTCAGCTCTGACTATTGGCTGTCGTGTCGATTAAATTTACTTTGACTTGGCTGTAACAACTATCCAATTGGCGGCTAGTAGAAGCTGTCACAAGGAGTTTCCATTTTTGGATACTCGTAAGCGGTAGCAGGCCTATCCAAGACGCTGCAGTGAGCCCCGGGCGCATCCCCACTCTTTCTATATATGGAATGGAAGTGAGTGAAGGAAGAAAACATTGACTGGCTAGATAGCTAGCTTCTAGCAAATGGATCGTAGAGAAACGGAATGGTTTAGCAGTAGCAAAAGCTGAACTACCACGTCCGGGCGAGGAATGACGACGAGTAAAGCCGAAGGCCGATCGGTCAAGAGCTCGAGAATAAATAGCGCGCGATGGGCCGCAGCAAATTCAATTTTCGCTCCGTCCACCCGCCATCCTATGCACGAGGCCTACTGATGGCCGACCCGCGAAACACGAAGCGCTCGTGGACAATTTGGCGACGCTAATGGATATAGGCACCATACGCTGCCACGCTAAACCCACCACGCCCGATCTGGTTACTAAGCCGAAGATGGACTCAAGCCCGCCTTTGCTCCGGCTGATTTTTGACCAAAAAGGAAAAACTGAAAGCCAACAGTTTTAGTTGTCCAGTAACAGCTAGGTCGTGTGGGGCAGGGGACAACAGGCGCACGTGAGCAGCCACAGTTTGTGAAATCGATTGAATAATAACTCGCAATTAGGCATGACAGAGACTACAATTAAGCAAATTTGAGGTAATTTGGCGTTTGTCCAACAAAATCAAGGTTCAAGCAAATCGAAAACGAGATTTATCATTTCATCAGCGACCATTCATATTTCAGATTTGCCTCGAAGAGAGAAATTTCGAGAAAATTTAACGTTTTTCCTTCAATTACGCTTCTTCAAAAAAAGAAGCTGGAAGGCATTATCAAAATTTTCATAATGATAAACCTCGACTGTCTCCTAGCATTGGTTGCTGACTACTATTTCTTGTTTACCCACCCACTTCACGCCAAATCCAATTACTTCACCGAGTCCCTGATGCATACTGGTTAGAATTATGTTCCACAATGATATTCGCTTAGCTCGGCATCCCGCTGTCGCCTCAAAATGCGCTTATGCAAGTGGAATAATGTCAAACTTATGCGTACCAGCCAGTTCCTGGCCAGTTTCTAATCGTGAAGTATCGATTCAGCTAGGTACCACCAGGGAAACTAAAAGAGCAATTTGAGTCAGGAATCTTATTCTTTACTTATTTCTTCCACTTTAGCGCTTCCGTTCGAAAACAGAATAGAAATGGGGTAGAAACGGGTAAGACATTATAAATTTCCTCTTGCAGTACATATCTGCTTGTTCAGGATATGGACATAGCAAACCAGCTTCCCTTGTCGAGGTAAAGTGGTTTTTTGTCTGCTAATTCTCATTTTTAGACCTGGTAAGCAAAATGGATGTTGCATCAGCCACAAAGTTTAATAGGACAAGGTGAGCAGCGTTGAAACAAATTTGTAGGTGCGTTTTCTAAAAGTGTTCGGTTGGACAGGAAAAAAATCATGCTTTTTCCACAAAATATGGTGTCGTTGAAGGAAATTATTTCCTTACAAACCGCAATCTGACCTATCGACCAGGCATTTCGTTCCTGTCACTCAGAACCCTAGTCACATATCAATATGCTAGTCTCCTAACCACACCCAGGCTAACATAAACATAAATCACCCTCCCAGCCGACGATGGGGTGTGCACGCAGTAATTGATTGTGCTCAATGACCCTATTCGGGCTAAATGAGAGAAAGGAATTACGCAAGCCAACAGATGAGGCATGAAATTAAGCTGCTATTGAATATGTCGACTCGACACTCGAAGCCACGCCTAATTGTGTTGCGGCGATGAAATGCTCAATTATTGATAAAATCGGAAGGCACTTTTACGGCACATAATGTTAAGTATTATGGGCGAATGAGCGGGTCAAGATTTCGACACATTTCATGTATTTGCTTTAAAAGCATGTGCACCGGCTATGCATCTCTAAAGAAAATGCGAGAGCTAGCATACCATATTTGGCACGCCCTCAGTTCCGACTTCAATTTCCTTAGCGCTCGTGGCACTGCCTGCCGTGCGGCCCTTTATCTTGGAGGACACTACGGCTGTTTGTGTGAAACAATATTAGAAACCCCCTTATCGTGACAAGTGTGACATTCACACTTTACACCTGTTTCTATTCCTGTTGTGGCTTTGCTCGCCAATTCTATTGATGTAGATCTTGGGATACGGAAGTAACGTCCAGTTCTTCTGATGCAGCATCGAGCAAATAGGTACATTATTTTGCACCGACTTGTCCTCAAAGAAGCAGAATCAGTTTTTTCTCACTCTCCTTTCGCGCAACATCAAATTCCATCAGTCTCATCAACCTTGGTTGCAGATTATCATCCTGCCGTCAATATCTGATGTTTGCTGTGGACTTCTATCAAATATCTTGATAGGCACAGGCAGGAGAGGTATGGAGGCTTCCTATCGGGTAGGGCACGATTTTCCAGTGCAACCAGTGCAGGGCCAGGGCAGCTGGAGGGATGCATTGACAGGTACAGATGCTTTAGATATGAAGTTTTGTATCAGTTAAGAAGATAAAAGCCTCTGGACAGTTCTGTACGACACTCTACTGAGGGCATGCCACATACGATAAAATGGAAAGTCGAAATCAAAGAAAACTTGTCTATGCAGACTGCGATAGGTAGGCGAAAGTTGCTACGTGAACTTCATCGTGTTCACCAGAGGTCTTCATACAACGCGTGGGGCGCTAGTTTGTCTGAAACAAACTTGAGCGGATGCTGTAAGCAAGAGTGACGCGATGCTTATTGTGAGTTCGAGTAAACTTTGTTAGGACCTATTATACGATGTTATTACGTGTTTAGTCTTGCGTATGGCCAGCAAATCCTGCGCCAACAATCTAGTCACCCGAGATGGTACGGTTCGGGTTGTTGCTTCTCTTGCTTTCTTGCTTTATCTGTTATGGAGTATGCTTTATATCAAAATTTAACGAGAGGTAAGTGTATCTTATAAGGTCGCTGCGTGTCACAAGCGGAGGTTCAACTGCGCAATATCGAATGCTTGATCCGGTGTTGCTGAAGGAGGATGTCTGTCTTTCTCATATTGCTATAGTTCACGCATTCCTTTCTTTCGCGCCGTTGTATGTGCAGTAGAAATCCTAAAAAGTACGGTGCCCTTCCTTTGAGTAATATATCAACAGCAATAGTCAGAGAGGCAGGAGCAAGAACCTTGATAATTCTACAGCAGAAGCCATGACATGCAAAATCTGTTTAAAAGCACGGCGAATTCGTGATATCATAAAGAGCCTGCTGATCCACTGGTGCGTCCATTCGATAACAAATAGTGAAACCATGCTGAGCGCTTTTCAAGAGGCTGATTGTGAGCCTTCTTTTGAAAAAGCTACGACATATCTGCTGTTCTTGTGGCATTCGACTTGGCAGTGTCGTAAATGCTTGTTTATGGCCTCTCAAATGAATTGCCCTCCGAAACAGGTGTGCTGACGACTTTGGTGAGATTCCCAAGTAATGAACACGACAAATTAGTGGAAGGACGGTATCTGGTGCTGCCTGGAAGGAAAGTGATCTGAGAAAACTGTTTATTCGCTAAACGGGCTTTCAAGCACGTGAAGTCGGGTTCCTTCTGTCTTGGTGCACCCAGGTTTAAAAAATCCATTATCCAATGGCGTGCCTGGGCATATAAATCTTCAAGATAAAGGTCACAGCTGTTTTTTAGCAACTTTTACGAGCTTTTACGCATAAAAGTTAAATATGTCCTACATATATATATATATATATATAACAACTAAACTTAGGATTAAATATGTATGATTTGCTCTCAATTCTTCAGACAGAGATCTAGGATTTGTACCGTTACAAATCTACCTCATAATCATACCAAAATTAGATAACATAGGGCTGATAAATGGCGATAATTACCTATGTAGTCTCCATATATGATGGCAGAAGATATGCTATACTATGCTATGCTATACTTTACTGTACCAAAAGACTTATCAGTCCACTTAGAAGGCACAGCACAAAAGATACCTTATTCTGTCACATCGTGTGCATTTTTTAAATGTGTTATTTGTTTTCCATGCAAAGAATGAGTCAAGTATGTATCTAAACGTACCATTTTCGAATTCGTAATGATGTAGTGACGATGGGTAAGCATTATGGCGCCATTACTGCACTTCTGACATCAAGCGACTTTGTGACATTGTCGAACCGTATAGATAGTCAGAATGGTCTGCTGTCATTCGGCCAGCTACTGAACAACTGCCTTTTTCAGCTCCATTCCTTCGCCTGCACGCGAAACGACGCTGCCAAACAGGAATGAGCAAACGAGTATAATTCAGAACAACGTGAAAACACCATTTTCTCGAATTCAACGAGGATACAGAGTCGCAAAAGCTCCCCGTGGTCGGGTGTATATTCCATGCTTTTTCTCTCCGATTGAATGTCAATTGCGCGGCAAAGGAAGATGAGGTAGCAGTTTTTGTACAGGTATACATAGTTGTAGACAAAGTAAAATATTTGCTGGTAACTGCATGAAAAAACGGCGAAGGCAGTGCTTATGTTTGTAAAAATCGTTGTCTACTTTTTAAGGCATGTGAATTTAAAACACCGTAGTAAGTGCAGTATTTTGCAGGAAATGCAAAAGTCGTTTTCACTCACAGTACATCACAGTGCTGAGCAGAGGCCGCTTGCTTTATTTTCTCTCCGCAGCAGCCAAATTGGGGTAGGCTGACTGAAGAACTGTTTGTAAGAACAGTTTGTAAAGCCGCATCTGCGAAAACTCTTGGAGCGATGAGACAAGTATCCAACATGAGAGTTCTATCCTCAACATGTCAGTTTGGGCAGTTTATTTAACTAAGTTTTTAATTTATCAGGCTTACATTATTGTTCAGAATCTTTCCCCTGTTGCGTCACTGAAGGAACACAAGAACTAAAAAAGAGGCAACAAATGCAATTGACCCAGCGATAGGTGTCTGCCTCACGCTGGGTGCGCGCTTACTGTTCAGCGGAGAGTTTTACTGTACCTGGATAAAAAATGATTATTTTTTTTTTACGAATACCCAGAAAAAGGGGGGAAGGAGGCCAGTGATATCCCAGCACATACACTACAGATAAAGCTGCCATACGGATTCAAAGCTCTGCACGCGGCCAAGAGTGGATAAAAATGATTATCAAACAGTATTCTTAGCCCTCGAGAATGCGCTGTATTGTAAGGGGGCGCTAGTTAATTACTTGTATTTGCATACTACCATCTAGAATGCACCTACGATTCAAGTACCGCAAAGTACCTACCTCTTTACCTTTTCCTGATTCGGTATCTTCTGTGTCTGATTTCCCTTTGTTCTGTATCAGATAAGCCTGTCTGCGACTGCCATATATCATTTGCATGTGCGGCTCGTCAATAAAACCATCGCCCCACTGTTGCCTCACAGTGTGGTGCTTGGCTATGGATAAAATGTAACGACATGACTTGATGTTTACAAACAAAATTGTTCTGATTTGGGGTAGCTGAGAAATAAATCTGTGATATTGGTCTTGTAATGACTGCAAGAAAAAGAATTTGACCACCGCTTTCCCACCCAGTGCATACTCGAGCAGTACAAGTCGTTCTGACTGTGGCATGTGAGGCATCCAAACAAAACCAAAGCACAGATGACGTACACGCTTGCTTACTCTTTCCTTGTGCGAGTCATACATGATCTAGCAGGTAGAACACTAACGCAATGTTCATCTGGAGCCAGGGGAGTGGCAAGCGCGCATGGGCGTCAAGATTTCCTTGTTAAGGTTATCTTGAGCGTGGGAGCATGACAGCACAAGATATGTGAATAGACTATGCCACTCCTTGTGAGCAGCATTCACGAGGACACCGACAGTATCTTATCGTCCTCCTTTTCTTCTCAGCTGACACTGTATTGGGGAGAAAAAGCACGGAATGTATATTCGATGAGGGGGCACGCTTGTGACTCCGTGCATTCTCGGAAGACGAACAAATACTTCGTGAAGTCTTGGCGAATCGATGCTTTCTTTACCTCCATTTGACATGGGAATATTTTGCGTAATATGATATCTAAAAAAAGTGGTTACTAACAAATCTTCATGGGATTCAGGGGGTTTCGACCATTGAGTTTGTCTCAGTATACACTCGTACCAAGATACATATACATAGTCTCATGGTGAACTCATTGGTCCTACCTGAATGCTGAGCCGATTCTGAGATATTGCAAACATGTAACCAGAAACAAAACCAGCGCCAGCCGTTGCATCTGTGGTTAAAGATAATGCAAAATAGAGTCTGTTCCAAAAAGGACCATACAAATGTTTTTCCTGGTTGATAATGAAGACGTTTTGCCACTCGTCCCTCTTTATATGCTCCACTGCATGGTCACTAGCTCGCGCCTAATTGACCATTTCACGTGGTCGCACTCAGGCTCTGGCCCCCATCGCAAAGCCCCCGTTTCAGAATTACTGCAAACGATTTCCTCCCTCGCTTAGTTTGGAGTTTCGGAAAATAATGATTAAGCCGCTCATAACCTACGCGAAAAGAACGAGTTTTTCAAAGCCTAATAAAATGCGAAGGTTGTGGCGTCCCTTTTGATTCTATTTTTATGGATTTTTTAGTATGAAGGGCGATTGACGCTAGAGTGTGGGCTCCTGACTCATTATAACGAAGTTCCTGTTGCCGTTTCGTTGAGAAAAAAGGGCTAATTATTGTCAAAAAAATCGCAACTGTTTCGTCTGAGCAAAATAAAAATGGGGTGAATTCATATTTTGGAGTGAACGGCATTGAAAAATTCAACTCGCTTAGAAAAAATCTTCTCGGTCTGGGACCGCGGGGCTCGTATCTGTCAGTTCTGACTGGCAACTTTGCTTCTAGGACCTTCTAGGACCTAGGTTCGCGGACTTCTAGCAACGCGATTCAGTTCAGCATACCGAATGGATCAGAAAAATGATTGGAAAATATGGACCACGATTTTTTTTTCAAAATAGTTTCTGCAACATTCGATTGCAAAATTTGCATTAACTTTTGTTGCAATCTGCTGTATGATTTCTTTCGTTTGAGGCCAGTATGGAGATGTAGGAATGAATCAGTATTTTCACCTCCTCTCTAATGGGAGTGCTCGTACCTGTGAGAAGTGGATTTTACGCGATACATTACAGCATCTACGTGCCTTCCTTTTTACGTAGATCAATCTAAAACATCGAAATATCACCAAGATGATAGAATTTTGAGCGATTTTAAGACTTATCTGCAGCTCCAAGTCTGCATGACAATTAGGATCGCGGGTCCGTTATAAAATGGGCCCGCGATTCTTACCATACATGTGTGCCCATGGAAAGCTCTTTTTCTCCTGCCATCGCATACTCAAGCAAAAAAAAATCAGCTACACGGTCTTTATGCTGCATTGCAATCGTTCTTCTAGTTACATCACAATTCACGATCAACTTCGCCTGAAAAACCAGTGGAATCTGATGTGGGCTAGTCAGTAGAACGTACTGTACAAGTCTGCATCTGGCTTACCAGCACCACACTTGATGACTCTTCATCCTGCTCTATTTTCATCCTTTGTAAAATGTCAGGTCTTGCCATTCTGATGCTTTTACAAACTAGCTTTTATTGACTGGTTTCTCTGTCTTGACGCAAGCAAAGTGTTATGTGCACCACGATTGCACGATGGCTTCGTGCCTAACAAGGGAACACCTTACTGGCCACATCATGAAAGTCTGACGATCGGAGCCTAAAGCACAAGGTGGAAAATTGCTACGTGTATCTAAGCAGAGCGAGTCGTTGGTGTCTGGTACGCGCGTCATCATTTGGCAGGATTTGTGTAGATTATCGTCAGGGCGGATGTGGCTAGCGAGACAGGCAGGATGCTCTGATCGTATATAGATATCCGGGACCGCCAGGTTTGCTCATTTGGTCCAATTAACGACGGACAGAAAAGTTCGAACTGATTCTGGGATGATGAGCTCGACTCTGATACTGCTCTTGCTCCTTGCCCATGGAGCGTGCTTCAAACTGGAAAATGATGGCAAGTAAGTACTGACAGTTCATTTTGTCCAAGTAGTGAGCATGCCATTGATGATTGTCAGAGGTTAGGAGCGAAGATATGGACCTACTGTATGAGCAATGGCTTAAGAAATATTTTGTGGATTCACGAACTATTTCTTGTGAATAATCACGTAATATAATTTCATAGCCTCGACGGAAACGATTGAACCGAATCTCAAATTGGTGCTAGTGAGCTAGTGACCTTGCCAGGCGGGACTTTCGACGAGGATTGGCTTTCTTCACGCGCCATACATAGTCAAAGAGTTACAGTACGAGACCGAAATAAGATGCACAAGTGTGAAGCTAAAGCAGGCAGAGGGGCCAATCAGAATTTTACTGTCACCCAGTCGATCTGCGCTATCTACTCGGTGCCATGAAACTGTCTTCTAGGGAATAGTTGTATCAGTATGCCCGAGTCCCTAGAGAAGAAATGAATAACCTTCAATGACAAGGCTTGGAGAAGTCACGAGATACCTCGTTCTGGGTTCACTGTTCTAATATGGGAATCAGTCGATGAAGGGTCAGCATTTGCAGGAAGCTCCCCTAACTTTCAGGGCCATATATGATCAAATTCGCAGTTCTCCTCCCAAGAGGATACCTAGGCAGATAATTTCTGCATATAGAGGATATAAGTAGATTCATCAGGCATAAGAAGGAAGCCGCTTCTCGAGAACGGAGGAGATTAGGCCCTAAAAATGCCTTATGATCTATTGTAACTGCAGATTGCATGACCTATTATCATCATGAAAGATCCATCCATCACGTACGGACTAGTGATCAGTTCTTCCTGCGCCAATCTGCCCTGTTGCGTGAACCGTGCCGGTTGGTGCCGTTGTTGCCTGTGACATTTGCCCGAAATAACTCCAAGAGCACGGCAGAAATCTACTAATTTTGTGTACCACGGTACGACGAGCTGTAATAAGTGCCTTGCCATCACCTACTGACGTCAAATATGATGGTTGACGATCTATCTTGCCTCAATTAGGTAGTTTTAAGCGGAAGTGCTCCTACGTGATCTAGCACATCTGCGTCACCTTGTGAAATTTACGGAAGCACGATTAACGATTGGATTCGAACGTGTACCGCATCGTTCTCGTTATATAGAACAGCAGTAATATCATCTCCCGATCGTGAGTGTACTAAGTTTAGCCGGCTGCCTCTTTGTGAACTATGACTGACAAGATAACATACTGTATAGCTTACAGTATATCGCACTGTTATTTTCAGGTCCGACCCTTCGCTGTCGTACGCGAGAGGAATAGCCGAGTCAAACGGCGCTTTGAAAAGCGCCATCATCTGGGATGTTTCGAAAAGATCATCCGTTCGATTTTGGAGAGGCAAAAAGTCAAGAAACTCAGCTCACGGACGAGTGTACATTCCATGCTTCTTCTCCCCGATACAGTGTCAATTGCGTGGAACAGGATAAACACGATATGTCATCGCACACCCATAACCACGGTACATAACATGCTCGTACGAGCGAGCTGTGAGCGAGGTACTGTGTACAGTAGCTTGCAGCATGTTGGAGCTGATGTTGCAACCGTCTGAGTACCTACTATTTCAAAGATTTGTGCATTATTTTTATCAGGCCGCGCTGCCTCGCGGATTATATACTTATTTGTTCAACTGTTTGTTTCATTGCTGTTTCATGTGAATTGTGCAGTAAAACTTATTTTATGCCTACTCGATGTATTGCTCCTGTTCGGGTGTTGATATCTTTGACATGTACTATAGGTATGTCGAAGAGTTGATCAGTGTTGCGCTATCGATCTTACGCGCATTGGTAAGATGACCAGTCGCAAACATGTTGGCATTTCCTTGATTTCGCCAGATCTTCAGCCCGAGCGCAGCACGCAGTGCATGTATCCTTGTCTGGCGGCCGCGGTGATGCAGACCTTTCGGCATTTGTCTCTCCGTATTGCTTGGGGGTAAGAGAATGTGCTCGACTCGAGTCCCTGGTGACGGCAAATCGTTAATTCTCGCAGGCAATGGGGGGGAGGGGGGGAATCACCCGGTACCATCGAGGTGCTCAAGTGGAGAGACCGAAACCGGCGGACGTCTCGGAAGTCTCGGCTGTCGAGCACCGCCAGGGTTTTAAAGCCCACCATCGTCCTGGGAAGTCGGTGTCCTGTCCAGGATACCCTCGCGTGGAGACACAAGAGGGATGCTGCTGTGGGTGCTGGTCCCCGCAGCCTTGCCTTACAAAGTTCGACTGCTGGCCGACTATAGGCAAAACTGGATTGGCCTCCAAAAAAAGAAAAAGGTGTCCTACTGTAGTCTGGAGCTAGAACACCAAACACTCATTTGTTCCCCGAGGCAGTGTGGGGCACTTACTGTATGTGGTATAGCCCACTCCACGGACAGCCAGCCGTGAAGTTTTAGATGGAGAGGAGGGCAAAGAAGGCTAGGAAGTATGCTTATCAAGTGAGCCCCATTAACTGAAAGGTGTTTGCCTAACTCTGGTAGTCATGTTTTCCTCTTTTTTAAAAATTACTGTACATGCCAAAGGTGCCTTAAAATTTTCGCGACCCTTCCCGCAAATACAGTAATATCCCCGCGGTAATCTCATTTGAGAGAATAGTTCGCTGGGTTATTATGTGGGCATGTAACTGTGGCAGAAGACAATCGAGCCTGGCAGGCGTAGGAGGGCGGCGGCCGGCCGAAGTCGGCGGGACAAAACTCCTACTGAAGTAGGCAACTCTTGCGACTATACCTACGGCTGAAACATCAACCCGAATGGTTGACGTCCCCCCCAGGCCAGGAGAGAGTATCGATTACTCTATCCCACTCGGCATGGCTTACCAGGCACGAGCGTTACAACAAGTATTGGTAAGGCTCCCACGCGAGCAAGAAAAATAGGTGGTACTGTACAGTATTGTGGGTATAGCGATATGTACATACAGAAGTACGGGTATACATAATCTCAAGAGCAAAGTTCGCGAAGGCAGGCAAACTCTATGTAGGAAAAGCGATTGCGTCCGGCCGAAAATTAGGTTTTGATTAGTCCTTGTTTGTACTGCAGTGCTACTGAAACAAATACTTGATTCGTGAATTTTGCGGAGACCTGACCGGCAATTGATAAGCACGGAGCCAGCAGCTGGGTGCGGTAACCGTCAGGGTGATGTTTCAGTCATGGGGTAGGCAGAAGACTTGGTTGGCGAGTTTGTGCAAAAGCTCCACTGGTCACTCCCTCCAGTAATACAGACCAGTAGATCGCACTGCCTTGGGATGACAGAAGATTTTTTGTCCCATTGCTGTGTTCATTGATCATCAGACTGATCGGCCCAAGTACGGCATAATCCAGTCTTTCAGGAGTACCCATGTATTTGAATAAGCTCACTTCAAACAATATACGGTACCTTCCTAAGTCACCGGTGGCCTCAGATTCACTCCTTACTATCTTGCTCTCAGAGGCCAAATCGTTTCGACAAAATCGCCTTTTGCTAGATTTCTTTTAAAGCAACTGACAATCTGACGTCTTTCATAAACAGATTTTTCTTCCTCGAATCAAAATGAGTCATGCCCACGTACATACTCGTACTAGCGCCCACACTCCGGGTAGCTATTGTTAGGGCAAACATGTTTACGGGAGGGAGTCGCGCATCCTTTGCTTCTAATTTCCTTACGCCTCCCAGCTAATTTTTCAAAGTTTAGCTCTTAATTGCATGATGATGAAAAAAATGTGCGCACACGATCAGAACATACAGTAACGAGGATAAAAACGTTATTGTTAGTTTGCACTAATGTGCAGCCTGGATGTGCGGGTGTGAAACATGCTCGCTAGGCACCTACGAGATGCGCGCAAATTAGGGAACACTGTGTGGGAACAACGAGAAAGCAATTGAAAGCAAACAAGGATGAAACTTAGGTTGGTACTAGTCCCCTCACATTCTGTCGAACAGAGAGTCATACTTCACAGTGTCATCTGGAATCATTTTCGGATCATAAATGCTGCGCATGGCGCTGATTTTCTTTTTTCTTATTCTATTAATGCAATATTATGGATATTGCTCAAGGATCAGGTATGATATGCATGTAATATGAGAAATATGTCGTGTATGTGCTCCTTAGCCCTCGAGAGCGCATTGTAGGTGCTTGGCTATAAATAAGATTGCGAGACGATTCCTCCACTTGGTCGATTCCCCACTGCGTCGATTCCCCCACCGTGCCTGATGGGGGAATCTACTCACTGAGACATGCGTCGTTTCCCCCCACTGTGACGGTTTCCCCACCGTGTCTTTTCCCCCACCATCAGTTTTGAGAAACTGCGGCTATTCAAAATTTTGAGCCTTCGTCTAAGAATAAAGCAGTCATGCGCAAATCGTCATCATTGATCCTAGAAGATATGAAACATGCCTCAAATAGTTCACGATCTTGTTGTTTTATTCTTTAATTACCATGCTAATGCCATGTTGTAATCGCGGCCTCTAAACGTTTGCTACTTATCTCACTCTCGCCTGGTCGACCGATACGATATGCTTCAAAAAATTTTAAATTGATGGGGATTTTCTCATTATAGTACGCCAAACCTTATCATTCTTCAGCAGATATAGAGCGAAAAATTTCAGTTGCCAGTCATGCCGATCCAGCAGTCGGATCGGATCGGGAACTGATTCACCCCTCAGATCGGTTTCTTACATACATTTGCAATTTGAACCCTGCCTTGATAAGCAGAGAAAACTGGCCTGGTCTTACATTCACTCGTATTGGCAGCCTAGTCAAATATCCTTCCTGAAATACTCGGAGGAGTTCAAAAAGTTCGTAGCCTGAGTGCCTTGCACATGAGCTGCAGCGCCGAAATTTTACCTTACACTGGTCTTATTCTACAAACCTACCACACTCGTACTGCCCGTTGCAATCCAAATTGTGTCTGCACATCAGGTGAAAAATTATGGTCGGGGAACCGGCACAGTAGGGGAAACGTCACATGTCTCAGTGAGTCGATTCCCCAACCAGGCACGGTGGGGGAAACGACGCAGTGGGGAATCGTCACGGTACCATGGATAAAAGTATGACACGACATGCGAAGGCAGGAAACGGAAAAGATTTATTATTCATTTTTGAGCAACATTCAAATCACTGCAAATCCTGAAGAACGAAAACATACAATACTGTGTAAACTGCAGGGTTTTCCATTCAATGGCGATTTCTTTTTAGATCCCACTTGAGTATGCGAAGTATTTTCAAGGCAGATAATGGGGAAGATCACACTATTTTCGAGAAATCAGAAGACTTTGTTCGACTTCCAAGGAGTCAACGAGTCACACGCGCACCTCCTGGTCGAATATATATTCCATGCTTTTTTTCACCGATTCAGTGTCAGCTGCGAAGAACCAGAGGAAAATAAGAGCATCAGCAAGCAAAGATACTCTGCAGTGTCATACTGTGCTGTCATCTGACGACTCATGATAAGATACAATATATCAGTACAACGGTTTCTTCACATGTTCTCTGTCATTATTGCAATCCTTATTAGCCATGCGAGTACTCATTTACTGCAAGAATCCTGATCTGGCTCGGCCCGTCATCATTGCAATGGTAGATGTTGTCCAGTTACAGTACCGATGTTTTCACAAGAAAACTCCCCATAGTTCCCTGTGTATTTCCTTTCTGGATTACCTGCATGAAGCCACGAGGCGTCGGGGCAGAGGGTACATTGAACCACTGTCGAACCATGATGGAATTCTCAGAATTTTTAATGCGGGTTCCATCTGAGTCTCTTTTATGTAAGCAGTAACCACTCTATTTGCTGATGATGATGGCCGAAGCATCCGCTTGCTGCGCTTAACGTTAGTATCAGATACGCGCACTTCGTGTTTTCTGTTCATGCCTACGAAACCATTTTATCAAATTCTCGTGAACGCGCGTGTCAGGACGGAACGTGACATACAGTACAACGCTTACTGTAGATCAGCTCTGTGCAGTCCCTACATAATGACGATACTCTGGTTTTCTGGGCACTCCTTGTAAAAGGGTACCCGGTAATGACGTCTTCATGGAGTCACCTTCTAGATATGCAATCACGTGATTTACCCCAAGAACTGTGTTATGTCCAATGAGCTGTTAAAATAATGACGAATATAGAATACATAACGTGTTTAGAATAAATAAGTGCGCGAATTCGGCTTGCAGACTCAATATTGGTCTTTACTGGAGCGAAATAAAAACTTGCTGGAGCGTGACACACAGTTTTTTAATGTGATTGCTGTTTATACCGTAACCGTTATCACAAAAAACGGTTGAAATAGTTGCCCAATACCTCTTTACTGATCAACAGTTTAATAAGTTTGATAACTCAACCTGCAGACTTTGCCACCTACCCGAGGAAATCAATCAAACATTCATCAAATTGTCAACCACCGGCAAAACTTTATCGTGTCACCGGAGGGAGCATCCTAAGAATTGAAACCGATTGGAGCATAACATACATTTTTTGAATGTACCTGATTAGTGCTGATAAAAAACTACATAAAATAGTTGCTTCGTAAACTTATTTTCTAACATTGTCTTTAAGATTTTGAGAGTTTAAAACTTTGAAAGCGCTAAGAAAACAATTTTGTTACACAAATAGACTAACAATAAGAGATACCCAAATAATCTCCTTTTAAGAATCACTCACTGGTGCCTCTAAAATCCGTCAGTGCTTCATGATAAGCATTATTGCGAGCAAGTTTTCTCCTTTCACCGTAGTCTCCAAAATACCGCAATACCCGATATCATTATTCATTATCACTAAAGATGTAAATAATGGCAAAACGTGGCACAACTCACAGAAGATTCTTTGACTACCTATCATGTACATATATACCAATGTTCTCAACTTATTCTGGTGCCATTTTGGGTGACGTGTGTTGGTTTCGCTTTAAGCAATCGCGACCGGATTTCTGAGCTAAAAGCAAAATAAAGGAACGGATTAAGCGAAACTGTCAGAATACCCAATATCATAGAGATAAAACCAGCCACTTCAGGTGGAATGTGGCCCAGATCAATGATTGATGGCAAACACCAAAACAAAATTTGACCGATAATCAATATGACAGCCACAGAAGAAAATTGCAGAATCAGTGCTTTTTCCCTTTTGAAACGTCTCCGTTGCTGAACACTCGTTTCATTTGCAGAGATTTGAGGTTGAATCTTTTGTCCTTTCTTGTACACGTATGCCAAAATCAATGCATCGCAAAGAAGGACGAATACTATTTGGGCATTCGTCCACGTTGAGTCGGATAACGACACCACGGCCTCGCACTTTCCCTCTGTGTCGCAAGCCATGCCCCACGCGAAAGTGTCGAATTCTAGACGACAGGAACAATAGTATGTGACAGCGGGGATGATCAGGGATGTCGAGTAGGCTCCGATCAATAGACCTGTGACTCGATGTTTCGAAAACAGAGTATCGTAGATGAGTGGCCACTTCAACGAGATGACTCGATTGCAAGCAATTAAAACCATATGGGCGCACACGATGAACCAAACGTAGCTGCACACAAATCCAAGAGTATCCCGCACCCAAAGCGGGGCTAACGCTGCCCCATTTCCGGACTTGGTCAAAATCATAACGGGAACCACATAGAATAGGTTTATCAGATTTTGAAAACAATCGGGTATGGCCATGGACAATGTGAACGTGTAGAATGGATTGGATAAAACCCTGTAGTTATAGACAACCACGTAACAGTAGAGGACATACCCGAGAATACCGGTCAGACAAAGAAGAAGGTAGACGATGGCTACTGATATCCGGAAGGTGGCTGATGAATACCAGAGTGATGAAGCGTTTGTGGAGTTTGAGTTACTGATGTTCAGAAATTCCATTCTTCCACAGTTAAGTATGCTGGAGTTCGTTAACAGTGACAGAGTTTCTAGCTGTACAGTATGATGAGGGCAGAAATAATGGTAGAACGCTCAGACCTTGAATTGAACTTGGATTTAGCGTTTTTTAAGCTCCTTTGCTAAAAATCACACGCAGGATCTTTTTTTAGATCCAATGTTTGCTCGCGGAAAACGGGACTTTTCTTTTTCGTCCTGGGACGCAGAAGAAGAATCTAAGAACCCTATCGACGTCTCATTACACAACGGCGAGGGAGTCAATATTTCTTTGGCATCTGACAACAGGAAGCATTGTAAATTCTATTATTTATGAAACGGGGCAGGGGCGCATGAATGTGATGCTGGCAACTTGTGCTTTTAAATTCAAGGCTCACTAAATTTTATTGGACTCCTTAGAAACAGTCTTATCGAGCCACGAATTAATTTGACCTTGCAAGGTATAAGGTCAGACGGAGCTGCGATCAATTATGCGGTATCCATCGACCCTCCATTCAGCGCACAATACTACAACTGGTCGATTTTATTTTCTTCAGAAACTATACAGCGCGGCGAGTTCACTCTCCTAGTGTCCAATAGCTTACCTGGCTATTGTTATGCGTGACGTAGGCAACGAAAGGTCAGGGTAATCAGGCATATTGATCCCTGAACGTAGGCGAGATGATCATGCATCGGATAAGATGGGCTATGGGAGCAATGGGCGCACGGGGGCGTCAACTCACCATCACATTTTTTATGATCAGGTGGACGCGTTGCGCAAAAGTTAGGAGAAGCTAACTCGTTAAGACAACTAAATATACCGCGTGTATTAGAGCCTTGACAAGTTCTAGCACCAGCAAGACAGTTCCCCCCAGCGAGAGGGAGTTTGTACTCTCGCCCAGAAATAAACGTTTCTGTCCGTTTTGCCAAAAATGAAGGCGTTCAAATTTTATCATGAGCAATTTTACTTTTCCTACTTTTGCAATGACGCCTCGGAGAACATCATCTCGCAATCAGCCTTGAGTAGGATCAGCAGCAGTAAACCATGTTTGGGGTAATTACATCCCGTCGGCGTTGGCTGCTATCGTCTTGGAAGGCATTATCGCAAGCTGGATTGTTTAATGGCAATGGCTAGATAAGCCAAATCAAACTTTCAGACTGCATCTGTAGTTTTGAGTATGATAAAAGAGTTGGCAGCGGTATCAGGGCTCGTGGCCTGGGTGGTTGGTTACAGTAGGTGTTTGTTTCTCGCCAGCTGCGCAGTTAGGGAAGTGTTCGACTTCGGTCGGGTAAATCCTTCCGTGTGAAATGTGTCTCTTCATCCTCGAGTGCGCATAGGCGAATGGTGATGTGATACATGAACTTGTTTTCGGAGTGGTGATTATCAGCATCGATAGTCTTGTAAGCTCTAATCAAGCTTACAAAACATGCCTTAGTTTTATTCTATGCCAAAATTACTATCATGTATAGCATCGTCGCAATTTAGGATTTGCTGGGCCTTACATACGTCAGCGACTGCTTATTTTAAAAACAATCTCGGAGGGGCGTCTAATCGACGGACTCTAAGCGAATGTCTAGTGCACTCGTATTTCCCAAATTTCAGGTTATCCTGTGGAAATTTCTGGTGCATTAGCACGCTGTTTTTTAGCCCTTGTATTGAGCATTGCTTCGATGATTTGAGTACACCAAGGTCACAAGACAGGATGTAGCGAAGTGTCCAGTACACACAGCGTGTGTCTCGGCTAGACTTATCTACCTCGTACGATAGGTCACATGCTTGAATGAGCACCCAAAGGTCGCGTCAATCGTGATATTCGCTCGCGAGGTTGCTACTAAGGTTACCTTAGTCCTCCGTATCTGGGCACAAAATCACAAATCATGGTCGTCTTAGGCACTGTACATAAACCCTATTCTTCTCTCACAACCAGTGCCGTAATGTTTTTTCGTAAGCGCCGTCAGCTTATTCTAGTGTATGAGCTGCACTGCGCCCTGTAAGTCGCGCTAATCCTAACTGCTGCTTATACATCAGAAAAAACTGGCCAGCAAGGGGAGACTACAACTGGTGCTGACATACGCACTTCATTCAAAGGATTAAAAAAAGACACTCACAGTACTCGTGCCATAATGCTCATTACAGTTCCCTATCCCTTCAAAGTTTCCCGGGCCAGTAAGAAAGATAAGCAAACATGTCCGACGACAAGTGTTAATAGGATGAAAAGTTCCGATGAACCGGAAGTAGTAGAAATAGGCTCCTTTATTGAACTTCATCAAATTCCTGGGAAATCCCGCTATTTTTGGAATAGAAATGCCAATCCCAATCTCTGAATGTTAGGAAGAAGTTTGAGTTCCGAATTGTCTCACCCCATCTCAAACATGGTGTTCTCTTCGAGATATAATTTTACGAGTACGTGTGCAGTGTCTTCTACTGTATAGTCACAAATGGACTTTGACTATAATTTATCAAGGAAGTACAGTAAACATCTGTTTATTCACAAGCCAAACAAGAAATATATGTCCAAAAGCACGAAAATTAAATAATCAATAAGAAGCAACAAATACCAGCTCAATGTTCCAAATAAATAATATTTTCTAAAAAAGTGCAACTGTTACATTTTGGTGAGGTTGCTGAGTGAGATAAGGAGGATTATCAAGAAACAAGTACATGTCCGACACCCAAGAATCTCCCGGATGACCCCAATTGACTGTTGCCTCATCTCTCGGCTGATGCACATTCCGGAATTTCTGCTGCAGATGAGTTTTAGGGCTGTTTTTCCAACGCGCGTACAAAATTCCAGCGATGCACATTGCCAAGAAGAATATGGCTAGAAATGTGATGAAGAATGGTTGACACTTTGCTGCTCGCATGTGATGCGTGGTTGACGGCCTTCTGCTGCTGGAATGCTCTCCAAAGGCTAGCTGGCGTGTAATGGATGGAGTGCGAGATAGGATACCGCTTTCAGGACTCATAGGGTGAACAGAGCCGCTTGGAAAGCTGAATATTGATGGAACAGGGGACACTGCTCCCCCGTTGGCGGTCGGAGGCCGACTGTACTCAAATCCCGTTTTCGATCGAGGTAGACGCTGGGGCTTGGCGCAGAATATCCTGTTGTGTTTTCGTGGTGCAGATCGCCGCAACGGTTTAGCCACGATGTAAGCTTTCTTAGATTCCGAACTCGGATATACATTTTTCGGTTGCTTAGAGTCCAAAATGGTATCACCGGCCACAAACCAAACTGAAAAACGGTTTTAGTGCATTCTAGCAGTGAATAGTAAGAGAGATGAAACTTACTCGGAATGTTCGATTGACGCGATCCCCATTGATCGGACGCAGCCATATTGAACAGTAAGTTCTTTTGAGCAGGACAGGGGAGGAATAAAATGGCGAATTGCCGATGTCTTCTCTATATATTCAGAATTTGCTTTTCAGTCTCGTTGGAAACTACCGGTTCAAACAAGTCCATCAACTCTCTTGTAACAGCTTTCACGAGGTATCGTTCATTAAATACACACCGCCTTGCCATTAACACCCTGCTGTGAATTGTACTAGCCCTCTTGTGATATGAACTTATTTATAAAAAGTCTATCCAGCAGCGAGTGGAAGGATCTTGAACCGTCGAACCCGGCTGACGTACTTGACCATTGTGATCGAAATCAAGGATGCCCATTAGAATGAACCCAACATCCCAAAATGGAGCAGGGTAAAACTTAGAGCGTCAATGTGTTTGTACTTCACATGAATGGCCACCCACGAATCACGCGCCTGACGCGAGCTTTCACAGAACCATTAGAGGTTATTCAAGGTCATGTTGATATTGATGTTGAAGGGGTCTTGTGCATCGATTAATCTTGCCTCGCCGCTTAGTTTAGAAACAGATAAAAATAGGCGCTGAGTAGAGCAAGCATCAGCTATAGAGGGCTCGATATTGCTGTACATGAGTTAGAATGTTTCTGACTCGCTCCATACTCGGCTAACGTTAGAATCGCTCTTCTTAGAAGACAAGGTCATGGGTTTACGTGGGTAGAGCACAAAAAATTACGTTGAATAACTCAACACCCACCCTGATCGTGAGCAGAAGTCGGTGACCTGAAATTTTTTTAAGTTGCTGGGGTGGGACACAAGCTTTTTTCAATGCCTAACTATTCACATTTTTCGCCTCGAACAAAAGACAAAGCTTCCTGTAGATACTTAACGGGCGGGTGGGCGGTCTCCATACATGGCGGAGATAGGTGAGGCAGAATGACTTTCCCCGCCTGCAAGCACTCGTCTATGATCCCGCTGATCTTATGAATCAGGCCCACCCGCTGCCTCAGAAGCACCCAAAGCCTAAATGGTGCCATCGGGATCAAACTCGTTGCCGACTGGTGGTCACACCTATCCATCGCTCTGAGCTAACTAAACTTGGATTCGAGAAAATTTTTCTATGATTGGTCCATAAAAGATGGTGGCGACAAAACGTGACCATAATTCTTTCTCGTTCCTGGAGGACGCGTATCAGAAAAATAAAAGCGCGCGCGTCCTCCAGTCAGGCGCCGGCGGGTGCGTCCCCCGCCCGTCTTATCGACTCGGGCGCGATGACGCGCTAAACCTGGCGGCATGATGTTTCGGCATTGCGTATATTGAGCGTGCTCAGACTATATTATTATGCTCAGGTTCCTCCGCAGAACGAATAGATCTTTCGCCTTTTACTAAAGATTTCCGTGCGGGGGAACGTAAATGAGTAATGTAGCAATTTTTTGATGGCCCCGCTTTGGCGGCGCCAGCGAGGGACAAAATCTTGGTTAGAATGTCAGACGTCGGCTTGGCGCGTAAGTATCCTGGGTGCCAATGGTGGACTTTTCCGTTTCGATGCATGCGCTCCAAAGAAAGTTTATTAAAGGTAGTAGACGATGTCGTCGTGCATATTTCTTGCTTCCTCATTCTCCTGTGTTCCAGTGCGTGCAAGTGCGAAACCACCCCCTCTGACACGGACCTTTCAGCGCGAATCAAATTAGATTGGCTTGAATTCTTTTTGCAGGTTTTCGGATTGGATTGGACAACACTATAACAGTGCACTAATTTACTAGATATAACTTAAGTGAATGTGTGCAGTACAAATCCGGTCCCTGCCCGTGCCCAACACCCGCGCTCACTGGCATGGTTACGGGTGAAATCATGATATTTAATACCCCAGAGCGCAACAAATTTCGAGCTGGCCTAGGTGGCATCGAAAGGAGTCACCAGCGAACAAATGGCGGAGGCTTATGACTATTCTCTTTAAAGCTGCGACTATAAAGGGAAGAGCCGATTTTGATTACAAGGCAAGGTCGTTCATAATCGAGCCGTTCCTTAACAACACACAACCCGCGTGATAACAATCTTACTGAATGGAAAACCTGGCATCCGTTTGATTTCGAATGGTGTCCATAGATACGCACTCTGCCTTGTCCTTCTGCTCCCCGACTATCATATTTACAATATACAGCTACAGCGATTTCGGATTGAGTACGATCGACTCGATTTGATCGCGCAATCCATTTAGTGAGGGGCGGTTGCAGCGGCTCCAGCGTTTCACGTTTCACATGGCATCCTCTCACGAGGGGCTGGCCTATGTACCCATCAGTTTCTAGAACTCATGACTGGCAAGCGGTGGTTGTCGAGAACGTTTCTTTGGTCCTGTTTTTTAAACGGGCATGTGAGGTAGGACGCCGCTTCTATGCTTTCTGATGATCCAACTTGTCACACACTAGCATGCGAAGCACTTTGGACATTTTCCCAGCGACAACAGGACGTGCGAGTCGAACTAGTGCCTAGACAGCAATAAGATGTGCACCGGCGCATCCTTTCGATGTGACTTTATCTAGAAATGTCGAATCGAATCCGAAGTTCCTCCTTCTACGTGTACATGCACGTGACGGTAATGGTCACGTTCTGGTCAGACCTATTAGGCGTCGGCTTCCTGTAATTTAGCAGATCATTTGCATCGGGCACGGATATTCGTGTTGGCAGGACATGGCTGGCTCGGCTAACTGTGAGCTCAACATCAAATTATAGTAAACCTTTTCCGAAGAGCACGTGCCGTATGGTCCTACCTGGGAGGTGTTAACGCCAGACTTATTAGCTTCCCGGATAATCTTCCAAAAGTAGCCACATGACTCACGTAGATAATTGGGGACCACGCTTCCTGTTTTAATTAGCGCGGACGGCCCCGCGGGTAATTTATATACGGCGCGATGAAGCGGCAAGACCAGTTGCGCTCGTCCAGCGGCCCAAACGTGTTGCTCTGTTTAGAGCGCAAGCTTTTCGAACAATGCGGGATAAAGTGGTTTTGTTCGCTAAGCTCGCGTTATAAGCTTTGCATACTCATTTTGTTGGAATAAAATGTAAGATGACTCGGATCCTGCTTCGAATGGCTGATAAGTAAGAGTTCTGACAAAACTTGGCACCCAAACTATTGCGGCTACTTCGTCGTCCTAGTCGTGTTCTAACTGAAACTAAAACCGTTGAACTTCTATATCTTTGTCGATTAAAATGTGGTGGCGTATGCTTGTACGAATACACTACTACCGATCAGGAAAGAATGTTTTTAATGCTCTTGTTTGAGAAGGTGCGAGGGCGAGGTTGATTGCCTAAAGCAAAAGCCACTTTTGCACTCGTCCAATCTCCTATCGGGGCATTCTGACGAGGTCATGGCAGACAAATCTGTCCAAGCTCCCCATTGTAGAGATCCATATTTATTCACTTGCTTGGCTAGATTTCGGACAGTTGACCAGTGGCCACTAGTGTGCGCAATCACGCGCGGCAGGTATGGGGGCAACCGACCGAAATCGGTGGGACTAAAACCCCACCTGAAGCAAGCAAGTCTTGAGAGTATACCAGCGGCTCAGGTTCATGCTCATGCTGCCACATCACCAAATGCTTATGCGCACTCGAGGGTGAAGGGGCATATTACACACGAAATCATTTACCAGACCGCTAATCGATCACTCGCCTCATAAGGCAGCTTCAGTTGACGCGACATCAACCCGAGTGCTTGACGTCTGCCAGCCAGGGGAGATCAATAATTCTCTCCCTCTCACCATGACCCGCCAGGCAGTGATGTGCACTACTAACGATCAGTTTTTCAGCTCACCAAGAAGAAATCAAGTGCCTGGGATTCGAATTGGGGATCCTTGATTGGCAGCCTAGCCTCACAACACTGATCGTGAGCCACTCGCTGGCGCTCCCAATGTCTCAGCTGTATAAGAGCTTTCGGAGGTAGCTTTCACTGCTAATGTTTGTCAGGACGAACTGTACACATGTACTTTTGCCCGTGTACTCGTAGAAGACATTTTACGCAAGGAGATGACGTCCACGTTTTTGCCGGAGATGGACGGTCTTTTCAAGTTTGAGCAAGGAGAGACGAGGCGCGAAGATATGCACCACGTAATCGCATACAAGTACATGCCATAGAGTTAATGAGCAAGGGATCGATGAGAAATGAGGAAAAAACTTTTGGAATTCTACGATTGAGCAGTATGTTATGTGCTCGTAATTTGAGTTGAAAAGTTTACTTGAAAAACCTCAGTCAGGTGCTCGATGTGGGACGGAATACTATCTGAAAAGATGACCACATCGTCTATGTAGCACAAAGCAAAGTTCCATTTTATGCCTGCTATGACCAGATCGACCAGCCGCTGGAACTCTGCTGGTGCATTGGTCAATCCAAAAAGCATTCAAAAACCCATACTGCACTGCGTGACAAAAGCGGTCTTAGCCCTTGAGTTAGGGTCCAGGCACCTGATGATAGCCAAACATCATATCCAGGACCGTGACCTTGGCACCCCGCATCGTGTCCAAGATTTCCTCAGTGTTCAACAACCGGTAGTCTTTTTTCGTCACTTCGTTTACAGCACGAAAATCGATAGTCATCCGAATAGTACCGTCCTTTTTCTTGACAAGATGGATTGGAGAGGCGCAGGGTGACTGAGAGGGCACTATCCATCTCAAAGACAAGAGTGAATCAATTTCTGCTTTGACGACTGGCTTCTGGGCCTCCATCAACCTACGCGGCTTGCACCTGGTCGGCTTGGCATCGCCAGTATCGACCTCGAGTTTGGCCCAGGTCGTCCCCGTCACTTCCTCCATGCCAACGCGAATACATCATTGTTAGACAAAACGCACTCGCGGACCTGTTCCCAATCCGAATCCGACAAATGAGCCGGTCTCTGTAAGAGGTGGTCCAACTTCTCTCGCCTTACACCTGATTCCCGATTCGAAAAACCTAGGGTATCCATGCCTGTCCTGCACGTCCTTGTCCTGCTTGCTGGACTCAGTGGCTATTTCCTGCTTCGTTCCATCCGACTCCTCAACAACCCCTCAGGCGTGTATGCCGCGCCTCCCAAGGGTGCCTGCAACTGCTCTGCGCAATGATACAGGCTGCTGCTGGCCGGATGCACCAGGTCCTAAGATGGCGAACAGTTCCACTGTCGATGGCGCAGTGAAGGCTTCTGCCAACACCAGAGGATCATTAACGAAGCACGACGATGTTCCCAACAGTCCTATAGTCTTATCCATAAACAAACCATGTACCTGCCCTGGAGTCAACTCCTGGACTCTTCCAGTATGAACCAAAGGAAACGACGACTGCACTTGAGAGTATAATAATCAAAGTCCCTGGCCAGCGCCCGGCTCGCGCCACAGTTCTGCCACTGGGGTGGGCTAATACGAAGGGTGGCTCCCCACAAATCCAGAACACAGATGGAGACGAATCGAGTGAGAGCAACCAAGGGAGAGCCCCGATCTCTCCCGGCGGCCTGCTTTTATACCGCCCTGGCTCCTCCTTACAGAGCCAACTGCCCAAGCCACAGAATTCCAGGCGTCTCGAAGCGGCAATGGTCATAACAAGTAGCAGACATTTAAATATGCAATCAGCGCTTCGGTGCATCTGGTGCGCCGCGTAGGCGCCCGGTGCGCCTACCCAAGTCCAGTAAGCCAATTAGGTATGAGGATAAGGGCGAATAGACCGAGGAATAGGTTCCGCCGCAAAAGCGTCATTAACTGATGCCTATATGACTCACGTCAATGCGTCAGAACAACGTCAATGCGTCAGTCTCCATTTCTAACACTTTTGCTGTTACGATGCTCTTCGACTTCTGCCGCATTTTGGAAACGCATTGTAAGCTGAAGGTTTTTAGTGCCAGAACGGGCTATAAATTGGTGATACTGACTGTCCTTGTCCGAGTAAAAGAAGCCATACACACCGTCTGAATAGTTTCTTTTTATCCCTCTGCATACGTCCGCTGGCAGGATAGGATAATCCAGCCAGCTAACAGTCTTGCGCATAGTCGAGTGGTTTTTTTTCATATGACTGGGAATTCAGAAAACCAACGGGAAAGCCCAGAAAAAGCGGAGCTGTTTGACTCTCTGTCCTATCTAATCCGGGGTAAAAAAGCAGTAAAGACCGTAAACCAGTAGTTTTCGCATGGCGTGTTTATTCGCCTTTCTCTTCCCATAAAAGCCCCTCCCATTTACCCGTACTACTCATGAACAGCCACCGTTTCTACGACATCCACTCATTAGAATCGACTTTGATCGACTACGAAGCATCACGATGTTCGTTCCACTCTTGCTATCATTGGTCTTTTTTGCAGCTGCGTCGGCTCACAATCAGGTAAAGGTCGTCTTCTGACGTGAGCTAACTCCAACGTCTCCACCATCTTTTCTTCTAGACTTCGTATTCGTATTTTGAACTGAATTCTCCAAAAGACATAATTGCTGGTAAAAATATTAGTGCTGTCCTTCAACTGACAAAGTAAGGAATTCGGATGCGGAGAATAAGGCGCCGGGCTTCGGGGTGCAGAGATCCATGAGGAAAGCATTTAGTCGAAACAATGACAGTTGGACTTGTGGCCCCAAAATAGTGAATTTTTGTATATCTCACCCAGGAAAGACTGTTCGAACACCCTTAACCCGAGATGGGCTTAGTTCGAAGGGGACAGATATTATTCTCTTACAAGAAGTATCCTTCCTTGTGTGATCTGCCCGCCCTGCCACGCGATTGGGGCTGACCCGGAACGATATGCATTACGAGAGGACCACCAAAAGGCACCAACGGGCACGGCACCAGACGACAGGTCGAGCAGGCCTATGTCTCATTTTCTGCTGACAGTAGGTATCCAACAGTATGGCACGCCCCAAACAAGGCCCATGGCCAGTAGTAATGATCTGGCTCTTCTGTGGTTTTTTATTTTTTTGGGTAGGGCCCCGCGCCGCCAATAGTTACCCCACGGGACTTCCAACCCTTTTTGCCAATAGGCGGCCAGCAGTAATGATATGATAAGCGGGCCGTGAGGTGACCAGCTCTCACGGCAGCGTCCCCCTGTGTGTCTCCACTAGGAGCACCTCCAAACGAGGGCATCCTGGACCGGACCCCTTTCTCGGACAGTGGCAGGTGGGCCTTGAACCTTGTCGATGTTCGACAGCCGAGACTGTCTCCTCGTTTGGCTTCCGTCTGTCCACTCAGAGCACCTCGGCGGTACCGGGTGAGTCTCCCACGGCCTGGCGTGCAAGGTCAGCGAGGGTTTATGGCTCGCAAACTGACCTCCATCACCGGGAATCGAACCGGGACGAGTCCAGCCACTCGCTCCCAAGCAATACGGAGAGACATGCCGAACCACTGCCCACCGCGGCCGCCTGTCTTCTGTTGTGCCGTTGTGATGGCCATTGACGTACTATAGATGCCCATCGCAATGATTTCTAGGAAGTGCTCGCACATACGTGATAGCACTCCAACCGTCAGCCCACGTATTTATCACTTGTTGAAACCACAAACCCTTTTGATAACGACGCATGGTATTTTAGACCCCCTAGCCAGACTACCTTTGTTATCCACTTGGTGACTAACTCATTGTGGATAGGCTATGAAGTGGCCTTGCGGATAGCCTTCCGAGGTCCAAAACAGGACATTGACTTTAATTCTTTCCATACCACCCAAAATACTGGTGTCACCATATCAAATTCATGGAGAAAATCCCTCACCGTGCCGATTCCATTAGAATTACTACAACTGAAATCTCCTGTGCAATTGCTTATCGATGTGGTTTTGAAAAATGATCGCTTCTCAGTAAGTTGCTGTGGACCGTTATTCTTAAATTTCCGAGTCAAGCCAAGTTCGTTTCCAGATTTTTATTTTTGGCCAGCATGTCAAAGAATTCCTGTATCGCATGCCGATTAAGAAGATCACGCACGTTGCAACAAAGGGTGACATCGAAGTCGTGCAACTGGTAACTGCGAGCAAACATTACAACAGCTCGTCTCCGCATTGTCATTGAAAGAAGCTTGAGTTTCTGAAATTGAAACTGTTGAAGTCAAGTTTTTGGGTTTAGAATTATGTGAAGTAAACTCCCCAAACTGGTTCACAAGTGTCAAAATTTTGAATTTGGCGCTCTTTTTTCAAGTAGTGCTCAAGTTCTCAAAATCGATTACTGAAACTTTAAATCCATCAAAAACTTAGGTCGCACATTGTTATTCAAAAAATATTTGGCATGCCAACTAAGCGATTGGCGTGCATTTTGTTTGCCTATTTGAATCCGTGGCCGTTTGTGTAGCTGTCCCTCTGTCAACATGGAAGATAAGGGTCGACCCACTTTCAATGTACGCCTATGCAAACTTGTAAAATAGCCGTAACCCGTAAAAGGAGTTGGATCAGGCTGACTAACTGACCCACTCGTTCAGTTTGCTGAATCATCCAATTCAGTTGACTTTGCCAGATCACGCCAGCACATTGTCTCGACCAGGTTGTGTGTTGGTACAAGTTGCATAAGACGATTCGTACTGTTTAAGTCAAGTCAAGTACGAGTCAAGTACTGTTAACCCAGTCATTCTTGGCGAGGTGCTTAGAGCACAAAACGAATGAAGGCCCACCCGTAAAAACTAGATTTCACGCCGTTTCTTCATCCCACAACGCGTCTGTCTGGGTTAGTCTGTGCAATACTGTATATCTATGCAGGACACCCTCATCGCTGTATAATCGTCATCGTCTTCATAGTTACCCCTAACGCGTACACTCGCCATCCATACCGACTCACCAACCATTGTCTCGATTTAAAAGTAGTAAAACTGCTGTGTTCCCCCTCGGGCTAACATAAGCCACTGCCTTGAGTCGAACCATTTTGGGGGACGTCTGACTAGTGAGATGGAAATTTCTTACGGCTGGGGTGCCGAATAGATTTTTGAAAAATTTTGTCAGAAAACAAACTTGTAAAACTCAAATAACGCCGAGGCGTCTATATGAAAACTGGTAGGCATTTGGGTCTGTCTTTGATCAACAATACTGGAGAGTGCCACATTCCATATTGTCTAGTCTTTGAAACAAGACCAAGCCAAAAGTGCTCATTAGAAGTGTCCTTTTCTGGATCACTGGTAACCAAATAAGGAAATGGCCGCAAATAATAAAGAGCTTGTGGCCAAGAAAATTTTGACTGGTGGTGGGGATGAATTCGAGATTGTCAAAGAATTGGCCAGAGGTGCCATTTGGCGAGTGTACAGGGCCAAGAGGAAACGTGACGACCAATATGTGGCTGTCAAGGAGGCCGCAATTAAACAATGTCGCCACGAATGGATTATTTTTGATGAACTATCAAAAATCGATAAATTAACAACCCCCTCTCTTAATCACGTTGTAAAATTATTTTCCACTTTCGAAAAACCACCTCATCGATTCTTGATAACTGAACTGTGCTCGACTGAATTGGGCCAATTTCTTCAAGATTTACCAAACCAACGTTTGCCATTGGATCAACTAAAAATCGCTGCAAAGCATTTGACTAGTGGATATTCGATTTTATACGAAAGAGGAATTGTACATAAAAATTTATCATCGAAAAATATTTTAGTTTATTTAATGCGAAATCGTGCAACCTTAAAAATTTCTGGTTTCAACTGCGCAGAAATGAAGAAAATCGCGGATGATGAAGCGTTTCGAACGATTGTGGGCAGACCGACTTATATGGCACCCGAAATTAGGAAGTTGTTTATGGCTGGTCAACGACACGCCACTTATGATGCCAAGAGTGACTTGTGGTCGATCGGACTCCTGCTCTACGAATGCGCGGCTGGCACAGCCAAAGCGGTCGCTCTGTCGCACAACTTTGTGGAAGCATTTGCAGCTGGAAAATATCGACCAAAAATCGATTGGGAGTTATTAGTGCCAGAAATGATGAAGGTAAGAACATACTGGTCAGACGGGGGCCTTTTCCTGGTCACTCTGTAACATCAAGTAGCAACTGCGCAATGCACGTGCTGGAAGATAGTTCTTCCTGCTTTTATAATGCAGTAATTCTGGGAGGGTTCTTCGGCGCGATGTAGCAGCGTTTTATGCATTTTGGCGAATTTCGACCTCGACTTCCGAGACATGGTACCCAAGAACCCTACATTGGGATTTCGCACAAATTTTATTGGTTCGGGAGATATCGATCGAAATCTCCGCCTAAAGTGTGAACCCCTGTACTGCAGCATGAGTCGACGGAAAGGGTGAGCAAGCAAAATGTGGATAAACGTTACACTCGCCAGATCGCCCATGTAACAATCACACATAAAAAAAGGTGTCTGTGTAAAAGATACAGTAAATATCGTTTGCGGAAGAAAGAGTCATCCTGAGTGGGAGTCGAACCAGGGCCGATTGTCTTAAACCAATATTTTCTATCCCGCAAACCTTGTCGATTTACATTCGCTCATTTTGTTTAGACCCTGATCGATCAGCTCCTACGCATTCCATCCTACGATCGCATTACGCCAGAGGCTCTGTTTCTTCACGTTTGCATTCGCAGCGTCATGGACAATTCCTGCTTGATCATCGACCCAAAACAGACTTCTCGTCTTCCCTACGATTTATACAACCTCGCTCCCACCGTCATCGCTCCCACACCAATCGTTGTTGCACCCATCCGAAAGACGACTCGTGTTCGAAATTACGAATACGTCGACGACCAGGCCGGTCTTCTTGGACAAGGATCGTTCGGCAAGGTCTGGCGGGCCAAACGCGTCAGTGACCAATCGGATGTGGCATTAAAACGAGTTTATAAAGACGACATTGACTTGGCCGAAATCGAGACAATGAAAGCTGTGGCTCATCCGAACTTGTTGAAATTGTTGGACTGGTTCGATGAGTACCCCTACATGTACATGGTCACAGAGTTATGCGCACAAGATTTGGAACATTTTCTGCGTCATGATCGTCGAGGTCGATTTCGGGAAGAACAAGAAGCTAAAATCTTAGCTCGACATCTGTCCAGCGGATATATGGCAATGAAGAATGCTCAAATTTTGCATCGAGATATCAAACCATCAAATGTCTTGGTCAGTATCGTTTCAAAAAAAGCTACTTTCAAATTGGCCGATTTCGGATGTAGCAAAAAATTGAATAACGCCAATTATGCTCAAACAGTTCTGGGGACACCTGGTAAGTATCTAATAATCAAATAGATATCTGTTGCTGCAACTTTTCTTTAGTGTACATGGCACCGGAATTGGGGGCCTGCTTGTACTTGAAGATCGAGAATGCTCACTATGATCACAGAGCTGACATTTGGTCAATGGGATTGATTTTGTTCAAAAGTGTGGCTGGTCAACTTCCCTTCGATGAAACATTGTTGAAAAGACTGTTTTATGATGTCGGTACTGGGCGTACCACATCAACGTACGCGTGGAGATTTAAAGGTGAAGCCGAGCGACGTGGTTTGAGTGAATCGATGAGAGATTTATTATGGAAGGCCTTGTACCCGGATTATATTCGACGAATGACAGCCAATGAATTCTATCAACACGAATTTCATAGCTCCTTGCCCAGTACTTGTACATTAGATGTGTGAGCAGAGATCGCTTTGAAAAATGTGATAAACGAGTGGTAAATTTTATAAGTAAAGTTTAAATACCCATGTACATATCTGGCATCGCCTGTACTGTACTGTGTAAAATATAGTACAGTGCTCGAACAGTTAAAGCTCTCAAAAATGTGTTATGCATGCATGCATGGACAGGGACAATACAGTAAGTTTAGGAGGTTATACAGGGGCGATAAAGTTTCAAAACGTGAAACATTGGTCTTCTGATCCCAATCTTCGGCTGCTGGTGCTCCGTCAACTAAGAACGGAAATTTTTTCCCTGTCGAGACGAGCACCAGTCACGTTTTGTGGCGAGAGCCAGGCACATTCCTGCAGTATGTGAAATAGGTAGCATTGTTCCTCATAGAGGGAAACGCGAAAGCCTTTCGACCATTACGTTTTGGTAACGTGCCGTCAGCATGCTGCTGTGGTTGCGACAAAAGCACAAAGAGTACAGTATATGAAGAACGCGTGGGACAGGAATGACACAACGAATATGAGTATGCCCAAACTGCATGTACATCTGCAATATTGCTCAAAAATGTGCGTAAAGGTCGACCGCACTGGTTCTACTGTGCGTTAGAACGTGCACTTGCTTCGCTATAGTGTACCTGAAAGTGAACTTGATTGAAAACTACCCTAAAGCCCTTTCAACTATAATAATCAGGAGTAACACTAAAATGCGCTGTAAAATACTACAATAGGATATACATACAGTAACAGGATATATCCGGGCACAAGGCCTTCCGTAATAAATCTCTTATCGATTCCTCATCATCGAAAGGCATTCAAACTGTTGCCAAGAAAAGCGTACTCAATCAATTTTCAGTAGCGTTCTATATCCGCTGTAGACACAAAACTACAGGAATCATGGGTGATCATCAATCGATAAGCGCAACCAGACTGACGCCACACACACGTACTCACCCACGCAACCAGAATACTGTGACTACTAGCTTGTAAGTTCCATACTCGATATAACCTACTGGTTTGGGAGTCTTTAAAGTTTTTTGGCGTACATATAGTTTGAACAGAAAGAGGCTTCCCACCGCTGCAAAATCTCTTATTGTTCGTATGTTTCATGGCTTGCGGCTTCTGTCAAATCGACAGAGGTTCTAAAAATTACCACAAAACCTTTAACAATACCTTCAAATACCTAAATCTAGGAAGGTTGGTGTAAAACCCTCTGTCTGCCTTCACGAACATGTACAGTATAATTTGCTGCTGTTCATCAAACGGTCATTCAATCAAGAGATTTTTAAAAACCTGAGGAGAGCTCGACAAAAATTTATATCAAGCTAATTTTTTTGTAGAACCATAGCGCGAAAAGTTTGGCACTTGTATGCAATCAGCGTACTTAAAGCCATTTTCATTTCTTGCTAATCTCTTGGACTCGAAAGATTTTAGCTGGCTGCCAGTCGAGCATTCACAGGTAGTGTATCCCTGCAGGGATACCCACGAAATAGGCCTTCAGCCTCTTAGACCTACCCCAACAAGTAGGTATGCATCAGACTGCACCGGGTCCCCACCATCACCAAGTGAAACACGTTTTGGGCCTTGCACCACAAGCCAGCAACAATTTCAGTTATGCATATTCGACAGTCCGTTTTTCAACCTTGCATCAAAAAATTTTGCCAAGCTATACTAAATAGACTCCTAATAGTGGGAGTACAAAATTTTAATCGTAAAAATGTAAACGTAGACTTTGACTGTCTTTGTGGCCTGGCTCTGTGTTGCAATCAAACACGCAAGTCAGTCGCCAAACTACAACGCTCCTTTCAGAATTCTTTGGCAAACATGGCCAAATACTTGGTATAGCAAGCAAAACTCGCCCGTGCCATGCAAAGCAAAACTACGAAGCAAGTTGAAATTTCTGCGGTAAAATGTCTTATCTTCTTTTGGAAGGTCGGCGTCTTGTTTACTCAAGACGATGACAGCAACGACAATGCTTTGCCGAGCCGACTCGATTCGTCAGCTATGGCGCCTATCATCAACCTGAAGGACGCCTGCGCTCATACAGCTTAGTCTCGAGCAGCTAGTCATCCTCTCCGTAGTTTATGATGGGGACTCTATGATGGTAAGTTTTGTAATGATATGGCAGACGTGATTTCGTGGTTCGGCAGGCGCGTAGGCTGGCCAGCGGAGGGAAGTGTTATCAGTTAGGGCAAGGCTACAAGCACAATCATCTCCTGGCCTGGTGGGCGTCTTTAGTCGGCTTCGCATGTTTATAATATTACGAAGACATTTCTTTCCTGTGCGCCCATGTTCATGCACGCGTGCCCAGTGTATAGCTATTGAGGACAGCTAAAAAGGAAGGGCGTCAGCTTGGCGTCAGTTTTTGAACGTTTTCTTTATATATACAAAATATCAGCTTCTTAGAAATTGGACTTGGGATCATATATAATGAAATCGTTGAGGAGTTTACTGTGGTTTGGAATCACCGTCATAACATTCCTGGTAAGCGAAGCACTTGTGATTGACTTGGCTTGACTCGACTCACTTAGCAGTCGATCTCAACTGGCACAGAGCTGTGTGAAGCTACGTGCTTCTAGTTAATTTTCTAATTTTTGACTCGGGCCATTAGAGCGGAGCCGACTGCCTATCTGCCATATTTTGTTAGCAAGCCCGAGTGGGGACTGGCCACAACTACTTTGTGTCTCGACTCGGAGTACCTCCGCATGGGGGCAACCTGGGCTCCTCACTTGTCCTTGGACAAAAGCATGTCGAGTGTTACAGCCTCTACTCTTTTACCTTCGGCCTCTCTACTTCGAGCATTTTGGCAGCGCCGAACCGACGAGGTCAGAGGGATATACTGTAGGATTTTTTAAAAGCGACTGCAGGGAACCGAATTTGGAACAAGGCTACCCATTTCCCACAAAGCAGAGACAAAATAGAGATAAGAGCACAGCAGTTTCAGTTGACGCAGCGGCATTCTGTACTTTTTTATTAAAGAGAATCATCATAAGGTTAAGTTAACTTTGGGCATACAGTACCATCGTGGTCTTACGATAGTACTGTCGTGTGATGAGAGAGGTTTCATATTTTTGATTCTTCTGAACCCTAAATGTGTTTCCAAAACTGCTGCTATATTGTCTGATAGACAGCTGTGCTGAAGCATCTATAGAACCTATTGTAGCCAAAATCGGAATATAAAGCTTCATGCTATGATTGTGTGTGAGTAAGGAAATTTTCTGGGTTTGCCTGGGCAAATGCCTTATTTCCGTTTGCTGTTTCCTCTTCTATCAGTGTCACAAGTCCAGAGTGCAGACTTATCAACCTGTTACCATGCCTTCTAAAAGATCAGTTTGCCGAATTATTTTGCAGGAGGTCAACGGCAAAGCTAACGTCACAATTCAGCTGGTCTCCTACTCCAACCCAACGTTCGGTTTGGCAGCTGATTCTTTCTACTGCGCGTATTATTCAGCCAATGCCCCACCACCGCCAAACCCTCGGGGTACAGTGCCTGTTGTTAGAGCTCAGCCTCAAAATGGTTTCAACAACCAACAACGACAACCGCAGGGACAGCCTCAACAATATCAAAATGCTCAATATCAGCAATGGATGCAGCAGCAACAGCAACAACAACAACAACAGGGTCAAAATCCTCAGTACCAACAATATGCTCAGCAACAGCAACAATACGCCCAGCCAAGGGCGGGTTCTGGTCAGTTTGTGCCTTTCCAGAATGCACAAGGCAATCAGCAGCAGCAGTACGGCCAACAGCAACAATACCAGCAGCAACAGCAACAGCAGCAGTATCCGCAGCAGCAAGGGCAACCGTACCAGCAACCACAGACTTATCAGCAGGCCACTTATCCTGGAAAGCCGCAGTGCGTAGCCAGTCAACGCGATTTCACTCAACCGAATTGGAACGAGTGCAAATTCAGTTTCGCTACTGTATTGGCTTCATTTGGGTAAAAATAAGGGCCTCTTTGGGTCTGGTGTACGGGGATCTACAATAGCTTGTTAAATCCTTTTTGTGGTTCCGGGAAGATCTTGAGTGGGCTCTGCTTCAAGATCAATATTTTGGACCAGCAACGTGGTCTAATAAACCTTCTATTTCAGTGATGAACCATATGTGATTACGACAGGGCTGATCCCGTTGCCATCTCAAAATGCGACAATCGACTTTACCCAAACTACTTGGAATGACAAGTGCACGTGGGGCGATTGCGCTGATCGAACGTGGTCTGTGCCTAGAAATAGAATTTTCAAGATCAAGCCGGTGAGTATCCATGTTCGACTGTATGTTGAACTGACGATGAGAACAGACTAGAGTACTTACCGAGTACTTCCGTTGTAGAACATCATCGAAATCGTGGTGACTCATTTTGGTGACAGCGTGTGGTACAGTGCCAACACTTTCACCTCGTTAGGCAACGACCAGGCCCACGTGGTCGACACCATTGCGCTCAATATCTCCCACTTGGTCCCGTCAGCAGCCAGTGTCAATCCACCAACGACTTACCAACTGTGCATTAATGGCGATCAGAAAGGATCGAACGGATATCCATTATCCATGTGAGTGGAGTTGGCGATCACCCCATGCAATCGTAGCGATCGATCTGTTGTAATCGTCCTGATCGATCAAAATCGATCAGTCGTGATAAGGACAGAGATGATCACGATAGATCATAAAATGACGGTGCTTAGCAACCACTCAAGCACTTCCTACTAAGGCCGACTGCTAGCTATTACAGCACTTTTCTGTTCGCAGCCTCAATTTGACCATCTCCGTCCAATGCGACAAGGATTCCTTCGGCCAGTATTGTAACTTGACCAACTGCACAGCGTTCGACAATAATACCCAAGTATGCTCCAGCTCGTACTACCCTGGCCAGCAGCTAGTCTGCAGCTACGACAGTGTCAACCTGCAACCAGTCAACTGCTCAATGTGTCCATACGGGGTCGATAATGGCAAATGCCGCACCTTAGATTCGTTGGTCAGAATAGACAGTGGGGTGAGGCATTTGAGAAGGCAGAAGACAACATATGCTCAAGTAAATTATCTTTTAGAGCGTGACGGGATATATCGTGGGAATATCGATTTTAGCCATTTTATTGGCCATAGCGATTATAGTGCTGATCATTGGCGCTGTTACTTACAGGTAAATGGCTGGTGAGAAAACGACCCGCAGTGCCCGCTTGAATAGCAGTTCCTGTCTGACACTGACCTCTTGCAACAGGGGCTGGGGATCCTCGTGCAAAATGGTGTCCACTACAGAAACTTTACTGTCACTTGGATTTCAGAGGTAAAGAAACACCTCCAAAACGAACTAACCAGCCTCAGTCGTCGACCACATCCACTGGCTGGTTTGGTACCAAATCGGCACCCCGTCAAGCTGTGAGCAGTGCACCACCCCCACGCTCGGGTTATACTGCCGCTGCCACTGAGGACCCCGCAGAGTCCGAATGGCAACAGCCTCGTCGTAATCAAACTGAATCGCAGCAACAATCCGCCCCGCCCCCTCGTCCTTACAATTTCCCACCACCACCCGCTCGCCAACTACCATCCAATGGTAGCTCGCCAGAAAATGGTTCCAGGCGCGAAGCAGCCGTCTAAGGGCAGTCGGGATTCTGAAACAGCAAGTTGAGGAGTGTTTGTGTACTGTGTATAAAATGGTGCCCGACCAAGTTTACAGTTTGAACTGCCTGAATGTCTCATGGCTAACACCCACCATAGCAGTGGCGCGTGATGATGTTACAGTTAGATTTCTTGCATTTTTAAACAATTTGATGAATTTTTGTGATTATCTACGATATAATGTGTTGCGTGATGCTGGGTCGTAGCATACAGTATATGTTAGTCGAGTCATGTGTTTCACCTCCCTTCTATAAAATGTGGTTTGTCCAGCAGCTGACTTAATCGTGTTGCAATAGCTGCATTTGCTGTGTTACCAAGAACCTGCTGAAATATGTATCCTCTTCCAATCACACCCTGGAGCAAGCCAGGATGCAAGTATCGATCGATCTGGACTACTGTAGCTTTCCTGCTGTTTATGAGGCACTGAAAGGGCAAGTTTTTGGACTAAAGCGTTGTCCATGCTGTCACGCCCTTTAAACTTGTCCTGGTCCTGGGTCTGTCTTCTGACGACTGACAGATGAAGCTGGCGATGGTTCCTTCGAGTGTGGAGTGGTGCTGTAGTCTAGTTACCGAGAGCTATCTGGGTGTCACTTGAAGTCGATGACTGTGTTTTAACCTTAGCACCACATTCCCCTGCGGTGTCACGACACGACTGAGGATAACAGTGTCTTTCTGGCCAGAAAACAGACAATCATGGGACCAATGGCAGTTTAGCTAGTTACCTAAGTACTCGAATGTGAAATTCATTGATTTGCCAGCTTTTTCTAAAATTTCGAAGGGGCTCAATGAAAAACGAAGTGCCCGTAACTTATACGTGATCAGGTTTGCATTTTTGGGACGTTTCGTTCAGGTACAGTCTCACGTTTAGTCTCCCTTCGAGGGCTAGATTTGTTTGAATTCGTCTTCAAATACACTTATTTTAATAGTAACCACAGTTATAATGTAGCTATTCTAATAGGCGCCTACACTACTGTCACAACGTAGACACAAAAACATGATTCTTCAGACAGACAAGGTCAGCCACTGCGCTTATTGATTGAATTTCATGCATAAAAGTCTTTGAACAAAAGCAGAATATTCTTTGAGGGCAAATGCTTATTGTAAATCCTCAAATAATAACCTGGGGAAATTATTATTTCGAATGTCATGCCATACTTTATCCATAGCCAAGCACCAAACAACGCTCGAGGGCTAAGGAATGCTTATCTGACAATCATTTTGTACCCAGGCGGGAGTCGAACCCCCGCCTCCATGTAAATGGGTCCCGCTGAGGTGAAGAAATGATTTTGGAAAACTGTCTGGGGGAATTAAAATTTACAAAATATTTTGGGCTGTGGCATGAAACTTCTACCAAAGAACACATGATTTTACATCCAACACCCATCAATGAGTTGGCTGTATGATAATGCGCGGGTGCAGTGCTAAGTCAAGAGTACACCCATGTTCTAGTTCCGTGCCCTTCCATATTCTAGAGGATACATGGATCCACTGTGGAACCATGATGGAACTCTCAGAATTTGGAATGTGGGCGTTAAATAGAGCGTCAATTTTTATGGCTCCATGGCAGTTTTGATGTGTCCAGTCCGTATGGGACAAATGCTTACTGCATATACTCAAAGCGACTGGTCACTCGCAAGCCTCTTTTGACAAGCGGGGTACTAACTTAAGTACTATCTGTTTTCTTTGGGAATGTACACGCGGCCTATGCGGTAACGTGGAGGGCGTGTACAGTATATTCTCAAGGAAAACAGGTTATAATTTTGCATATGTATAGTCGTTTAAAGTGATTAGAAAAAGCATCTTCCAATACTTTCACCTTGTTACGGCTTATTCTTTTCAGAATAGTCGCTCCCTTTCAAATCCAGTCCACTTAGACACAGAGACCCCTGATGAATTCATGACTGTTGAAGAATAATAACGTTTCCTCGATTAAAAGCGGCACAGAGAGGTATTCTGTTTTTAAGGCAGGACTATGAGGAGAAGAACGAAGAGACTGATCTGCAGGCTACTGCGGAGAAGGCTTCTATGACGGAAAGGGCCAACCATATATTGCCCCCGCATCAGTTTCAGGAGATTTTTGTAAAGCCGTATTTGCTACTGTAGTTGTATCGAGTTCTTTATTTTTATGTCAAGTTTTTTAGGTTTTCTTTTCATGTCTTTTAGCGTAGGAGAATTTGGCTTTGCAGATGTTACAGATTGATGATGTACTCGCCATTCCAATGGTTAAAAAACATTAAACGAGTACGTATTGGGTATGTTACACCTTTTGAAAACATCGTGGCCTTGTGGGCAGTGGACATGTGCCTCGCACGCCATTGATACATGTCTCATCCCAGGTGCGAGTGGCGGGTGTGCTGGGAAATCATTTTGTGCGATGCGTCCCTTGACCCGCGAATGCACTTTGGTTATGTGGTGAAACGCGAACATAAAAGAGATGTTCAGAAAAAGACCTCACAACACAGCCTATAAATACTGTATAACGCTGTAATACTTTCCAGATCACATGAATACTTACATTGCTGCTCACCTATCACAGTTCGCGAGTGGATTTCAATCCCTCACCACTCATTTTATTCAATCGTTCACGTGATATGCTCGTGTACGAACTATTTTAAAATTCCAATTTCCCGCCATTCGGTTTTTCGTTGATCCTTAGCGCACTCGTGACTCGTCTTCAATAAATCTTGTGCCGCCGTGATCCAGGAAGATTCTAGTCGACTAGACTAGACTCTTCTGTCTGCTCCCTGCTCCAGACTTTTCCTGAGCCTGGAGCGCAGCGAGATCGCGTGAGAAAGTCGCCAGATTATTTCGGTTATTTCTTCATGTAGATCCATCACCATATTTGGCACGAAAATTCAACATTATTCGTCTCCTCAACATTCACTAGCACCTCGCCTCGGCGATTTTTTTGCTCCATATTTGGTCACCAATTTATAAAGCTTTACTACAGCTGGTGAAAAAGAGTCTTTCGAAAAAATGGTGCAAACTTACCAGTCTCCAGTTCGAGTTTATAAATATCCATTCGAGATAGTTATGGCGGTAAGTTTCTTGTTTTGGAAGAGGACTGTTTTGTTGTACATATTCTATTTGGTTTCGTCCTTTTCGAAAGATCTTTCGATCATTTTTGCTAGCTTATTACATTGGATGGGGATGCTAGGCTTTTAAAGGAACTGAAGTTAGGCCCAGTAGTATAGGCCTATACAGCACTATGTCTTAAATACCTTGTATCGACCGGAATCTAAATATTGGTGACTCGATCTTGGGTCGGTCGTGCTAGAAATGACGTGCATCAACAATTTCGATTCAGCGACGGAGACACCATCTTATCATTCCTGGTCAGTCAGGCCTAGTTTGCACGAAAAATGCCAGTATTCCTGGTTAATATCAGCTGTTAGGCATGAAAAACTTTAAAAATAAACTGCTTTGTTTTAGGCGTACGAACGTCGATTTCCAACCAGTCCCCTGATCCCGATATTCGTTGGATCTGAGATTACGTCGGATTGGAAAAGTGATGACGAAGCTGTGCACGTTGTTGAGCGAAAATGTCAATTGAATATCGACGCACCATATTTATTGAAAAAGGTTAGTAGTCAGAGAACCTGTCGTCGAGTACTTCCTGTGCTTAATCATAAAAACTCATGGTCTTTTTGAAACATCTTGTTCAAGCATCCTTGAACAAGATGTTTCAAAAGGACCATAAGTTGTGGATCCTCTGGACTTTTGGAAACAAATTTATCATTGTTTCATGAAAAGTCTACATTCATCGGATTTGTAAAGACTTTTCACTGTTTGTTACGCAAATGCGGAAATCATTTTTATGTAAATACACTAAATTTTTTGATAGCAAATGCTTCCTTTTCTGCTTTTTTCATCAAAATGCAAATTAAATCGATTTTTTGAAAGGAGATTTTTTGGAAATTCACTTTTTTGAATAATTTTATCACCAGTTCCAAGAAGATAGCATTCATCTTGATAACCAATCAAATTTTTCAGATCGCTGGTGTCGATTACGTTTATTTCATGCAAAAAAATTCATTGGATCGTCGAAAACGGACCCTTTCAATCGAAGCTTATAATGTGACTTTTTCGAGTCGAGTTGTCGTCAAAGAGCAATGTTTATATTACGTAAGTTAATAGTTAAGGATTTTCAACATGATCACGGACCAATATTGTCAGAAAATCTGCTGCCTGTTGCTGAAAACCCCCTTGTATAGGCATGGAGGTAGTGGGTGGAATTGCGGAACAAAGGCACTTTTTCTGCTGCTTTATCAAAACCAGACTGCGAAAGGCTGAAAATGGGAAATAGTTTTCTGTGATGTCATTAAAGACTGTTGAATTGTCCTTCCATTGTCGGCTCGTGTTCTGCCCAGTCTGCTTTTTGTACTCTCCCTTTCCCGCCTTCAATATTTGTTCCCCCCTTTCTTCTATTCTTGACTGCAAAGGAGGACCTGTCTGGTTTTCTTGCCTTGCTTCAATGGGATCTTCTCGAAAGCTTTTTCTTTGGTTTTTGAATATCATTTATAGGAGGTTATTTTCTTTGATTCATTTCATTTAAATTATTTTTAGGTGCACACTGACAATCACGAATGGACATGTTTTGAGCAAAGTGCAAGTTTGGATGTGAAATCGTTTTTTGGATTCGAATCGACCGTTGAAAAAATTGCAGTCAAACAGTACGCGAATAATATCGCTAAGGTAAGCCAGAGGGCGAGGGTGTGGTAGAAGTGCTAGGCAGCTGAATAGATTGTGTGGGAGGAGGTGGCTGGTCGAAAGAATGAGATTATGAGGGTCCATGGGTCCAAAGAGTACTGTAAGAGCCAGATGGTTAGCAGGGATCAAATGTGGGCGCAGTGCAAGTGAGTAGATTAGCCGGGCAAAAGATGGAGGCTGAGGGAAATTTACAACGATGGTTGAGGGGAAGCTGCGTAGGTCGGACGGAGGTTTGCGAGGATTAGATACGAGGTGAAAGAGAATTTAAGTTGAGAAAAGATGTGACAGAAACTTGAATTGATGACTTTTGAGTTGACTAGAACGTTGAGGAAAAACAGGTCCTTATTGGATGTGACAGTGGTCGATGATGTATAGAATGAGATAGAGTGGGTAAAAGGGACCTGAAAAAAAGAGATAAGGAAGTTGCAAGCGAACAGCCGCAATGGGATGCTTAGGTGAGGGAAAGAGGGAAATCAAAGATCTGTTAAAATTAAGAAATTGAATTCATTAGGAAGGGTGAATTTGCCTGGAAGGTCCATGTGAAGATGGAGTAGGGTAAGAAGAGTGGACATGCTCGAAGCATAAAAAAGACGGAAGACACGTTAGGCGTGGTGTGAAGAGGGAGATCTAAAAATGAGGTGTTGTTTATGCGTATAAGATCGAGGACAGACAAATGGACGGGCTGTGATTTCGAGATTCAAAGCAACAATCTAACAGGAAGCCAATGTTTGAAAAGGGGGAGGGGAGAATATTGGAAAACAAGTCGAGTCTCGTGGGAAATATTGTATTTAGGGCAGATCTTGGGGGAGCTAGGTAGGAAGTTATCCAAGCGTGTAAATTGTATTTGAGAGGAGCATAAGACAAATTAGCTTTCGTTGCAGCGGGGAGCCAGTCGCTTGATTGATTAGGCTGCAGCGGATGTTGTGGTATGCATAGCTAATAGGAGATTAGTTGGCATCACGCGAGGAATGTTGTGAGCATTGAGAACAGCCGTGTCATGGGTTGAATAGCAAATGTTTCTAGACATCTCTGGGGGCGGGGGTAAAGCGAGTGAGTGCACAGATGTTGTAAGAGGGGAGATTTCTGTGCATAAAAGTTGTGTGTTGTCATGGGGTGTGGTGATGTAAATGAGAAACAGCAGGTCATAACAAGTCAACTGAGTTTGTAAAAAAAGATTGGCAGATTATTGATTTCAGGGCAAAGAAATTATAGAACATTACATTAACGAGCTTATGTCGGAAGGTACTCATCATATTCCTCGTTTTGTTGATGCCGCCAATGCGAATGACCTTGAGAAGAATGGTACTTTGAAAAACGCAGTCGCCGATTCAGCAATTGATGTCTCAAAGTGAGTGTAAAAGGTCGTGATTCACGCAATCATGATTCCATTAGTATGTTAAACTTTTTTATGCGTCATGTGATTGAGCGTTAAATTTTTGTGATGCTAAAATTTGTTTATTCCTCTTTTTAGGATTGCCGACTCAAAACATTTCGGCGACGATGAAGAGGCGCCGATTACGGTTCGCGAAAGAACACCATCGGCTAGTGGAAAGATAAGATCACGATCTGGGACGCTTATAAAGACGGCAACCGCGACGGGAGTGGGGACATCGAAGCAGCAAGTCTTACCTGCCCAATTGTCGGTGGATGATGGTGAGTAGTGGGGGCTGCTCATACGCTCGCCAAGACCTGTGGTTCGGGATGGACAATCAGGGTGAAATGCCCAACGCACAGTCAGGGAAATGCCCATACACATTCAGAAAACCTGGGAAAGTCAGGGAGTTCGATAAATGCCTCGGAAATTGGGAATTTTGTGGCCAAGTAAGTGAGAACTGTAAGAGGGTGCATTTTTAAGTTTCAAATTTCGAATCGCCCGCCTTTTCTGTGCATCAGTTGATCATGCTAAGTAAGTAAATAAGTTGAAATTAATATACTAGTCGTGGGGCAATGTAAAAATAACCGGAGAAAACGGAATTTTTGTCTGAGATACCTGGAGAAATCAGGGAAAATCATTTCTGCTCCTTGTATGAATTTTAGTACCTACCTTCAGTTGGAAGGGAAATTCGCAACTGATGCACATCATTGCACATGTGCATGCACCATGGGTAACAATACACCTGTCGTGCATAGCTGCATTGTTACGCATGGTATAAACCATAGGCATGTTTTACCATAGGTATGGTGCATGTTACCCAATGGTGCATTGTTACCATGGTAGAAAAAAGCTGTGGCGCTTTCCTACCCTCTGATCAGCAAAGGCTTCCAATCGCTATGAATAGGCTCAGGGTTGGCTTAGGGGATGGAGTAGAAGTCACTCACTGCTGAAATTATTTGATATTTTATTTTTACGCCTCTCTGTGTGCTTATTAGCTCTGAAATATGCCGATGAAAAAAGCAGGAAAATGTTTTGAATGGGCACCCACCCCCCCGTTGACGGTACCCATATTTGATCAAATTACTTGATTTTCTTTTGGCCTTGCAATTGAGCTGAGCGCCCTCTTACTTGGCCACATTCTGGTTCTGGATTCTTTATGACATCTGGGATTACAGGTGTTTTCAGTTTCCGTAGAAAAACGAGCGAGCTTGAGGCAGAACTCGGGGGTGAAGATCATCAAAATATCATTTCGTTTTTCTAGGTGACGGGAAATTGGAAGCGGATTATATTCAACGTTTCTTGGGTGCGTTGACGCCGTTAGAGGAGAGTCGGCTGTGCGAAATGCGCTATTCATTACATAATACGCACAAGGGAAAGGTAAGTCCCCATAAAAGGGTTCGAGTATTAGTTTTGTGTACTGTTGAGAAAAATACTTGGTCGATTTGATTGTGAGACGTTTCCTTCACTGAGACGATTCCCCCACTGTGTCGTTTCCTCCACTTGGTCGATTTACCCCCCTACTGTGCCTGGTGGGGGGGAGTCTACTCACTGAGACATGCGTCTTTTATCCCACTGTGTCGTTTCCCCCACTTGGTCGACTCCCCCACTGTGCCTGGTGGGGGAATCGACTCACTGAGACATGCGTCGTTTCCCCCACTGCGACGGTTTCCCCACCGTGTCTTTTCACCCACCATCAGTTTTGAGAAACTGCGGCTATTCAAAGTTTGAGGAATAAACCGTTGTCCAGGAATAAAGCACTCATGCACAAATCATCGTCATAAATCCTAGAACATATGAAATATGCATCGAATAGTTAACGACTTTGTTGTTTTATCATTCGATTGACATGCTAATGCCATGTTGTAATACCGGCCTTAAAACGTTTGCTCCTTGGGCCACTCTCGCCTGGTCCAAGGTCAGCATCGACTGATTCGACCCTAGGCCTGGATCCTGATCTGATCCAGGGTCTGGATCATCCCGGTCTGATCCAGCTGATCCGCTTCAAAAAATTTTTAGATTGATGGGGATGACGTACTTGGTACTGCGTCCTCACCAACCCGCTCTGTTTCCTCGCTGTCACTCTCTGTCAATCTACCAAAGGACACAGGAGAGATAAGCAGAGCCTAAAGTGGGATTGAATGCTGATTTCAGAGAAAAAACGGGGTTTTCTCATCATAGTATGCCCTCACCATATCATTTTCCAGCAGATACAGAGCGAAAAATTTCAGTTGCCGATCCAGCAGTCGGATCGACCCCTTAGGTCGGTTCGGCCGGATCGGTGGGTCGGTCGATGCTGGGTCCAAGGTAGTACTAGTCCAAGGACAATGAAGATATTATTTCTAAAAAATCTGTTATCAGACAACGAAAAGGTTAGCCCAGCCACCCTACTATAACCAAATGCGAGGCAAACGGGGTTGGCTGGGCTCCCTCGGCCGCACATGCTTAAGTGGGATACTTATGTGGGCGTTTTTTTAATGTTGCCTTCAGGGCGAGGCTCACAATCGTTTTTCCACACTCGCCCACAACGTATGTCTCTGTGATGTACTTAGTGCATCGTGGAGTCGTGGGGTCGACTCCCTGCGGGATTTTATTCTGTTTTTCACCGAAGGCTAGTACCCACGTGAATACACTTATTCGTATTTTGGAGTAAGTACAGAAGTTTGGAGTTTTGGAATACGATCCCCTTCTGTTACCTCGAACTCACTTGGGGAACAGCGAGGACTTGCTGCAGTAAGTGCATCTGTCGTGACAGCACGAGTACTGCATGTGTAGCACCTACTTAGTGACACTAGAACAGGAAATTCAGCTTCTGTGGAGCCAGCATGCTAATAGCTTTGGGCGTACAACCTTCAGCACTAGAACGACCATCGACCCTTGTGTTGCCATCTCTCTATTCCCTGAATGAAGTGGCTGAGGTAGGGGACGCCCTGTTACACTTTTTTAGTGACAGTAGCAATTCTATTTGATCACAATTTTCCTACAAACGCCGCCGAGGGAGCCCAGCCAACCTCGTTTGCCTCGCATTTGGTTAGAGTAGGGTGGCTGGGCTAACCTTTCTGTTGTCTGATGACGGGCTCAATTTCCGCAACAAATATTCTTCACTACAGATCGCGAGTGAATTTTTCAAAAACTGGGCTTAGAAATCAAAACGATAGAAAACAACCCAACTACTAATCCACCAAACTAAAGCAAAAAATTCAACCAATCTGAACGCAAAAGAACACTCGTCTCGTCCAGTACTTAATTTAAACGAAGGGTAACTACGGCTAACGGAAACAGCGCGCGCCGCACGGCTAATAAAAATATTCCGCCTGCTGGTGGTACGCCTTAAAATTCAGTTTTTGGAGCTCAAAAAATTAATAAGCTCGAATCTTGAAATCACACCCTCAAAAGAATTCTTCGCGCCATGAGAGCTTTCAGAAAAACCAACTCTGTTGTCCGTAGCTTTAGTGGTTATTGCTGCGGACAGGACTTAAGTACTCCGTCGTCGTCGTCGTCGTCGTCATCTCTGGAACAGCAAAACGTGCATTTTGGGTCTCGACAACGGCTGAGCCGTTTCCAACAAAATTTTGCACGATTATTGTCCATGGCAAACATAGCTCATCCCCAAAATTTTGTGCATTTTTGTTGATTTGTTGTCGAGTTATGAATGAGCAAAGTTGCCCGCTTAACATTGCGCGTCTGTGTGGCTGGGCTAAACAGGCAGCTACCGCGCCTGTTGATGAGCCCAATGTTTCGTAAGTGAGAAAATCTGCAGCTGCCATGCTGGTGAATTTGCTAAAGTCCCACTGCCTATACATCTTTTTTTATGTTGATTTCTAGCGCTAGGCAGTTTTACATTTGCAATTTGATTAGCAGGGAAAACTGGCCTGGTCTTACATTCACTCGTATTGGCAGCCTAGTCAAATATCCTTCCTGAAATACTCGGAGGAGTTCAAAAAGTTCGTAGCCTGAGTACCTTGCACATGAGCTGCAGCATCGAAATTTTACTTTACACTGCCCACATTCTACAAGCCTACCACACTCGTACTGCCCGTTGCAATCCAAATCGTGCCTGCAAATTAGGCGAAAAATTATGGTGGGGAAACGACACGGTGGGGGAATCGTCTCAGTGAGGTAACGTCGCATGTCTCAGTGAGTCGATTCCCCCACCAGGCACAGTGGGGGAAACGATACAGTGGGGGAATCGTCACGAGACCGTTGATTTTGCTGTGGTCACTGAGACTGGACGGCTGGTAGCTTAGGCGTTGAAAGGGGAGTCACTTCGTGTAGAGCATCAAAATCTGTAATTATGTGGGATGTAGTGTTAGGCCGCGGGGACCATTTCCAGGTAAACGTTAAGACCCATCAGACATAGTAAAATAGAGTCAGCATTTTGCGCAGTGTTGTGAGATGGCTACTTACAAAAAATAATTGGTCCTTTCTGCATGATGAGGAGACATTTCTATAGGCGATATTGTGACAGCGATAAGAAATCGAAATAGGCGGACTTCGACACTTAAGAAGCATTTCTTGGGGTATCTCCTATTCCGAAAGCCCGTTGGACTTCCCTAACCCTAGTCGAACGCTGATAGGATGCGCATTGCATGAGGAATAGAGTGGTCGATTTTGGTCATCTGTAGGGCACTTGTTGGTGAAAGGTGATCATGGGGGAGCCTGTTTACGGTACTATGCTAGCTGACTGGTTTATTGCATTGGACTATAGAATTCCCATTTTTAATTTCTGAAATTCCATCCCTGGCCAAGATTTTACAGCGAATATGAACTCTGTTATTTTGTGATGCTGCTCAGCAGAGTGGCATTCGTTTGTGTGAAATCTATGCTCCATCGGTGAACTCAACCACTAGAACAGAATCCCCTGAGCTTTTTTCCTAGTTGGTGTGTTTATGTTTCTAATTCGTTTTATACAAAACCTTGGCTGCGTGCGGTCGGTATTTCTGAAATAATCTTCTGTCCGCATTTAGAGACTTCTGCGGAGAATTCTTATAATAGGGTGAGATGGAGGTAATGCTCACAATGCAACTGACACGGAAACTTTTTGTGTTTGGATAAGAGCTTGTTATTTTTACACTTTGATTTCAGCTGCCGAACGATGCTCATTTATTGCGATTTCTGCGCGCACGCGATTTCGACGTGCTGAAAGCGCGTGAAATGGTGACTGCGAGTATGTTGTGGCGTAAACAGCATAATGTGGATAAGATTTTATCGACTTATCAACCACCGCCTGTTTTGCTACAATATTTTCCGGGAGCGTGGCATCATCACGATTTACGTAAGTTGTGCACACAAGTTAGCTGATGCGTGGAGGCATAGGACGACAGTGAGAGGAGAGGGGTGATCTGTGTAAGTTATAAACCTGTCTGCCATTGTAGTGATGGCCTTACGATTAGTGAGAAGGTGCGACCCTTTTCACACTTGTTCTTTCTACCCTTACTCAGTATCCACCTCGTTCGTACTGTGACTAGCGCACCCTGACGGTGGGAGATATGAGAGACGGAAGTTCTTCGGACAAAAGACTCTGACTGGAGGAAGGCAAGCCTCTCAACCCGAGAGGTTGTCGTCTCTCAGCCAGGGCAGAGTATCGATCTCTCTGCCAGGAATGCTGGTTACAGTAGTGTCTCGAAAAGTGAGAACAGTGTGTAAAGACTGGTCTGACAATCGAGTCTTAGCATGGAGTTGGCAGCTGGGTGCGTCAGCCGTCCTGCTGATGTTTCAATCGTTGACAGGTCCGAAGACTGTTGGCTGCACTGGGTTCCTTATGCAGTGCAGAAACTCAGCCAGTCACTCTCTCCAATAATAGGGAACCAGAGGGGTGGAGAAGACAGCTTTCATAAAATATGCTATTACTAATACTGCAATTTTTCAGAGGGTCGACCAGTTTTCGTATTGCGTTTGGGGCAGTTGGACATCAAAGGAATGTTTCGAGCTGTTGGATCAGAAGGGATTGTGAAATTTGTAAGTTCTGAGATTTTTTGGAGGTGATATCTAGCAGTGACCGACATATCGGCCTTTTTGGTCGGACTTGGAATGTATAGCAGTGTCTGGTGTAATCAGACCTGCTATAAAACTGGGGACACCCGCCGGAGAAGGTTCAGATTCGAATTTCAGTCTGTGAAAAAGATGTGAAATCGATAAAAATGACAATCAATTTTGTACGCAGGCGGGAGTCGAACCCTCCCCTGTAAGTGTGCACCCAGCGTGAGAGTCAGACGCCTTAACCCGCTAAACCACGACCCCCGGTCATAATACTGTAATTTGTACAATAACGCTATTGTAGATGGGAACTTTTATTTATTCAGATTTTGTCTATCTGCGAAGAAGGGTTACGTCGTACTGAGGAGGCGACGAAGAATTTCGGCAAACCAATCAGCACGTGGACGACGTTGGTGGATTTGGACGGGTTGAGTATGAGGCATTTGTGGAGACCTGGAATACGGACGCTGTTGCAAATTATTGAGATTGTGGAGGTGAGTGAGGACCTTTTTCTCTGTGGAAGGCGTGCCTGACTATAAATGGTTCATGATTTGAATGACCATTTTTCAGGCGAATTATCCGGAGACGATGGGTTGCGCTTTGATTATTCGCGCTCCTCGCGTGTTCCCAGTTTTATGGACCCTGATCGGGCCGTTCATCGACGAACGTACGCGTCAGAAATTCATGTTCTACAGTGGCAATGATTATTTGAGCTCATTGAAAGAGTACATGGACGAGAAGTATGTGCCCGACTTTTTGGACGGTGGTCGTTCGCGTTGCGGTGCGCCCGAAGGCGGACACGTGCCCAAGACTTTGTACGTGCGAGAGGACGAAGCCAACGCGGCCGGGGGATCGGACACGCACGCTAGACCGTCAGAGAATACGTGCGCACCAATCGGAGAGTCGACACCCATGCAATTATTGGAATCGATTTACTCGAGTGGATACGTGTACAAGGGGATACCACACGAGGTAAGCTGAGGCTGGTCGACCGAACGAATACTGTGCTGTGTGTGACCCAGTCGCGATTCACATTATCGTTTTCAGTTTAATCATGCACTGAATGTACATTTTTTGATTTTGGGACTAGTTGGCTAAGGCAGGAAATCAGGTGTGTGTGAGAAGTTCTGCCCATTTAGATGGCTGGAATACGAGTCCACCCCAGAACCAGAAGGTTTCGAAGACTAAAAGGACACGGGTGAAACACTTGTCAAAGTCCAGCGCTGATGATAATTATAACCGCCGTCATGTTTGCAGGTTCTCATCCCGGTCGTCGATAAGGGAGGTGTATTGACGTGGGATTTCGACGTGACGAAAGGGGCTTGCGAATTCATCATTCTACGCACTCCAAAAGTGGTCCAGCCCGAAGAAGTCAAGCAGTACAGTCCCGGCTTGGCGTCGGGTTTGTCGGCGTTGAGTCCGACTGGTTTCATGGCCAGTGCACATCAGAATAATCCACTGGCGTTCGATCGGTCGATGGAATTGGGTGTGGATGTGTTTATTGAGGAAAAGGCGATTCTATGTCAAGAGGGCGATTCTGTACAGGTGAGTGGCGAGAGGGTAACTGATGGGCGTTGCGAGGCACGGAGAGCAGGTCGATTATAAACAGGGTTCATACAAGGTGGAAAACCTAGAAAAGTCAGAGAGAATGGGATTTTTTGAGTTAAAATAAGGGAAAATCGAGAGGTTGCATTTTGAGGTTCTAAGTTTCGAATCACCTGCCTTTTCTATGCACCTATTGATGATGCTAAAAGTCAGTAAATCAGCTGAAATTGATTCAGTGGTGAAAAACCAGGGGAAACATCAAACCTTTAGCTGTAAAACCCAGAAAAATCAGGGAGAATCATTTCCCGCTCCTTGTATGAACCCTGATTTAAGGCATAAGAAAGGGTCCTCAGTCAATTGGCGAATTCATTTTCAATCTGACTTTGATTGAAGTTTCCATGCTCTGCGCATCCAATTAATGTGGTATACAAGTCAAGCCTTGATGAGAGATCCACCGGGACTCGATTTCTTTTTGTCGTCGATCGATTAATTTGATTTAATCGATATGATCGATCGGTTGCTAATCGATTTCGTGGTGGAGAGATGGTACTGATCTACTTCCTTTCTTTCAGGGCTCCCATCGCTTTATGCGCACTGGTACTTATATTCTCCAGTGGCGTTACCCGACTGACGCGAATGTGGTTCATCAGATTCATCACTCGTCGCATACTTTCGACTTTTCATTGCCGATGACACATAAGTGTAAAGTGATGTACTATTACGACGTGCTGGACTCGCATAATTTCAAGTGAGTTCTCAGTTTTGAGGTGGGCCAGTAAGATACAGTAGAAGATCTGTAAAAGACAGTAGATTCAAATTGAGTTAGAAGCAGAGCAGTGGACCATGAGCTTGGATAGATTAACTGCGAATGGGAGGACGACGTCCTTGCTTCCCGCTCATTGTTTTGGTTTGGTGGGCGAAATGGCAAGGGTGTTTTGGAGAAAGGTTCAAAAAATGATGAGAAACACGGTCTGGATGATCAGATTTTGTGTGCTTGGGAAACTGAGTTTCGGATTCTGAAACCAGGGGCGAAATTTTAACATGTTAGGCTGTAACTTATTGTTTATTTTCTTGGCAGAGGTTCAATGGCGAGTTTGGAATCTTGTCGTTCGTCGTTCAGTTCGCTCAGTCTGGCCACGACTGGGGCTGGGAGTAGCGGAATGGGTGGTGGTGCGAATGGCAGCGAGAAATCTATGGATGTCACGCCAGTTTCGTTGAAGAAAAATCGTACAACTGTCGAGCAACGTAAATTGTCTCAATCGGACGCCTAGTAAGCATAGAGTTTGTGTGGGTGATGTGGGTGAATGGAATGGACGACGCATGCGACAATGAGCAGTAGGAATTTGTTACTGTAGGAGTACCGTTTGTGACGGATTGTAAATGGAGGCACAATTCGGAGGTTTCAAATCATTATTCGATTTTTGGTTTGACAATATGTTGATAAATTTCCGGGATTCAGGATGAAATAATGTGTTCCTGTCTAGACTAGGTTTTTGGGAGTACCAAGAATTTTTGTAGGCGTGTTGATATAATTTTTGAGATTGGGTTTCGTGACAGCATCAACATTTTTGCCATAGATTCGGAGGGGAGTGTTGGTGGGTAGCGATGATTACTTTTTAGGAAGTGAATGTGTTTGTTGCCGTTTTGCGTGCATGAAGTCGGCTTCTGGTGTTGCACTCATACTGAGCATTTATTTTTTATTTTTGGAGACAGCAGACTGATGTAAGGTACAGCAAATGGGCGTACTTTTCCTCTGACCCCAAGGAATTTTGTGCCTGTGACAAGTTCTCTTTTGTGCGGTGTGAGTGCTTGGCTATGGGCCTCTGCGACTACCTATAGCAATCAGTGCAATACATTTGTCGGGTGGTGGTAGGACAGATTACCGTGCACAGAACATGCATTCTTGTCAGCAGGCGTCACAGACCTGTCATCGTTGCTTATGTCTTTAATGTCCGTTTGATTCGGTCATTTTCGTAGCACTGCTGGTTCTTGGATAGGTACAAGATACTGTAGCTTGTTGAGGAGGGGTGCATTTTTTAGCTTGCCTCCTGTGCTGTGCTATGATTGAGATTCTGGCGGTGTTGGGAAATGGAGGGGGTGTGAGTAATCAATGTTATTTTGGTATGAGTAGAACGTAGGCCGTGTTGGGCAGCTAGGGTGGAATTGGAGAGCGGGAGGGATGCAAGGTGAAATGTGCAATGACTCGGTGAAATATCGTATATGCGAAGTGAGCTGATCATCGCGTGCAGTACATATTTTTGTAGCGGGTGTGATGGCAGCGTAAAATTGGAGTGGTGTCAGTCGCAACAGTTGAAAGGGTCCAGCCTGGTGCGATTTGCGACCGCAACGTAACGTTAATCGATGCGTTGTTATGTAAAGCGCAAAGAAACGAGATACGTGTGTACAGTGGAACTACACATGCAGTCCTAAAGTGACGTTGTTACAACGCACACAGTCTGCCTTCTTTTATCAATTTTGCCTGATCCGATTGCTTTATAACCATCCGCTTCTTGCAGGCCGTTTGTCTGCGCCTGATTCCAAAAGGCGCTGGTGAACATTAAAGATATGCGGCTTCGACCACCTTCTCGTGATCCCTTTTGAAAAATATTTATGCCCGTATCGAACATACTCATTCGTCGAGAAGCAGCCTCGGAATCGCTTCGTCCTCTCCTCCCGTTAGCCACTGTGCTCATATTGGCCATTTGTGCGGCGCAAGAACTCTTTCGTCGCCGTCGACACTCCTCGTACATTCTCCTCATTTGTCGATTGAGTAAAGTGTAAAGTAACGGGGACCCGGCACAGTTGACGTAAGGCAGAACGTGTAATACGATAGCGATACTCGCTAAGATTTGTGCACGGTCTTCTGCGCCCGCTTTTTGGTGCATGATCGTCAACATTACTGTCCAATATGGTGTCCATGAACAAAGGTAAAATACGACTAGGATCGCCGATGATTTGGCTACGCGCCAGAATCGAGATGAACTGCGATTAGGATTAGAAACTTTCACATTATTATTGGATGCATCGGCATTAATTAAACTAATATTGGTCGAAATCGATGATCTGGGCGCCGATGATGCCCGCTGTACTTTGCGTGCAACTCTTCTTAAAATGGAACCATAGCAAAAACACATGAGGATGGCGGGTGCTGCATAGCCACATATGAAACAACACAACGTGAATTCGTATTGTTCCTGTTCATCCTCTGGTTGAAATACACATTTCACACCATAATTAACAATTATCGATTGATCGTTGGATGATTTGATTAAATAAAATATTCCGCTATGTTTATAAATAGGAATAGCCTTTGCGAACATGAGAGCGAATCCGATACTGATCAACAGCAAGGCCACCCAAATCGAGTTGTACATTCGAGTCAGTTTGGGTCGACATACTGCGAAATAGCAAGAAATGCTGAGGAGAGTGAGAATAAAGGAGGCCATAGTTTTGTTCATCAGTTCAATAATCCAATATGCGGTACATACCATTTCATTCCTAGGCCACCACTGACCAGTCAGTAGATCGGAGACGGTGAACGGCAGTCCGCAGAGAACTATCATATTGAGCAAGGTCAAGGCGAATATGTAAATCGGGACGCTTATGGTTGATCGACTCTCGCGACATCGCAGAACATTTATGACTAAATGGAGAACCCAAATATTGGCCGAGAGACCGAAGATGATGAAAAATGTGTAGAAACAAGCGCAGATCAAGTCTAGTGTCGATAGTGATCGTAATTGATCGACGGCATCGATCATACGAGGCGTGACTGAGTGGGATGAATTCAAGGATGGAAGGGGATGGAGCATTTCTTGAAGTTCTGATTCCGTGACGACTGAAAATGCTGCCATGCTCGGTTGCTCACTAAAAATGGTTTAAAATTAATCAAACATAGCCACCAATGATCTGATACCTAGCTAGAATTTCACTGGTTGAAGACTGCTGTGGAGACCAGTCAGCTGGGTCCAAAAAATTGATGACTCATCAGCAGCAGGTAGCGGGTCATAATGAACTTTAGCTGCCGTAGTTAGCTGCGGCTAGATTAACTATAGCGAAAAGGACTAAGGTTGGCAGAGTTGTATAGAGTAGCTAATAGTGCTAGGGATGTCTGCTGAAAATATACTGAAGGGAATTGTTGTGTATGGTTGCTTATAGCATGAATTACTAGCCACTGAAGTAAGAATGAACGGGACTTATGCAATCAAGCCTTTCAGATTTTACGAGTACATAAGATTCCTTTTGGGCAACGGCAGTTCAGGCGGTTACACGATTTTGCAAGCCTCGTCAAGGATGGGCGACACACTGTACGAGTATATGCGGGGCTCTAATTAGCACTGACCCATCAATGATATTCATTCAATAAACAGCCTCGCAAATTGTCTGCACACTAATTAACCATCATACCGTGTATGAAGGTTGTATAGCCTTCAATAGTTCCACTTTAAAACCCTCTTTTCTGTATACTATTAACCAGGAAGGGGAAATTACATACATTCAAAACATGGCAGTTTTTGTAGTGCTATATATAATATTTTTTATTTACCATTTGCTTAAATTAACGCTGCGACATGATCCCTATCATTCCATCAGTTTTAAAGTTTCAAATTAAAATTATACAGTAACCATGATGCCCGCGAAGGATTCTGGTTCACCGATTTCTGCTGGCGCTTATTATTTATGCTGCCATTAGAGTGGCTGAGAATCTCAGACATAGACAGCATAGCATACTGTAGTTAATGCTGCCATCTTCGATCTACTTGTGACTTTTTCTGTGTCATAACTGTAAAAATAGGCCGCAAACTTAGGTGAATGTCAATTGCTTCGACAGGAATACACAGAGCAAAACAGCCAGACATCACGTGACTGGAAAACTATAGCACAACGTATTCAGCGAATGAGTACTTGTTGTCATAAGTAAACCATTGTGTAACCAGTTTAAAAAAATAGCCTGTTTTTCTGATGGGGCAATAAATTTGTATTCCGCTTTACGCAATGGACTTTTTTCTAGTTCCTAACTTGCATGCCTAAAAACCTAGCGAGTTCGCGTCAAGGACTGTGGGGCTTTCTGAAGACTTTGTCTGCGCCTACGATGCAAATAACATGGTGTTGCATATCATACATATGTACCTACTCTATGCTATACACTACTGCTCACAATTGAAGAATGTCAGAATCGTCGTTTAAAATTTGGAATTACTCACAGTATATTTCAGAAGCGGTAAATTTTGATAATTTTCTACGTACAAACAAAGCATGACTCTTTGCAGTAATTATGCCTATCCATTTTCAGTATGATCTGCCAAAACACGGCTTGTCATGCCATACCTGGATTGACGAAGTAATAATCTACAGTACACGAAGTGAAACCTGCGAAACCAAATATGTTCTGGATTGCCCCTGTGCCTAAAAATCCTTCGCATAGCCGTACGAGTACTGTGGGCCTTGCATATATGGGAGAGAGGGGGGGGGGGGTAATTTCAGGGTTCGCACTCAAATGTCCCAGGAAAATTATTATTTCAAACTTGGTAGTTTTTGGGGGAAATCAAGATGTAGAGCATATTTTGGTGTTGAGGTTCTTCCTAATAACCTAATGATTTTAAAAATAGTTCAGACAGTGCACGGAATATTAGACAAGCATAGTTGTCTTCCTTCTTTACCCTCTTCTCCATTCAAAACAATGACAGAATTTTATTGGCCCTCTAACAAGTCTTAGCATACACTACCGCGGTACATAAGTGTACACATAGTAGGTACCGCAGATTACCCATTCGAACCTATTCGAGGAGGGGGGGGGGAATTACTGATTTCTAGGAGGGAAAACTGAATAAGTACTTACGGCATATGTTAAATTTAAAAACAGCCTCGAGGCAAGGCAAGTAGCCATTACTGCAAAGGTTACTTCGCCTGATGACTGCCATACCAGCTCACCTCAGTGAAAAATGTACTAATCGTCAGTGCACCCTATGCAAATGCAATAGCATCAGAGAGACAGCTTGTTCAAAATAGTCAATCAGAAACATTATTCACCCCGTCTTCTCATTCCTGTGCCATCTAACCCTCCCTTGCAAACTCAAATCTAAACCTGCATTCCATTCCACTTTGCTGTGCAATTTGAAATAGCAATAAAAACGATTTACGGACATCCGTCTCGCATGAATCTTCCAGGCTGCAGAGGAGCACCCTTATCGAGTGGAATATTTGTCATTGTGTCATCAATGGACGGTCTCATTGGTTCCCAAGGAGTCTTAGTTAGACATTATTACCCCACCGTTCCCCGTTCACTCCCACCGCCGCTTTCTCATAGTTAGTAGAAAAGAAGATTATAAAAATCAATCTCGAAACAACTCTAGCGGGCTGTAAAACGTAGAATTTCAATGACGTTCTGGTTCTTCCTTCAAGTCCTTTCTGCTCCTATCTGTCTCACAATGACGTGGGTGGAAAGAGGCCACCTATGTCTCCCCTTTCTCTGACCTGACAACCTTATCACCATGCTATCCCGCAGTCAGTGATAATGTTGAAGGACGGTTCAAGGGACACGACACGACAATTTGTAATTTTCCATGTAATAGTTGTCATGGCTGACAGGAGACCGAGGAGATGGCTCAACACGGGGTCCTCTTCGTGCCGTCCAGAAATGCATCGATCGATCCTAGCAAACGTGATCCAGTCCAACCACTAGTGCTGGAAAAAAAGTACGCGATTGTCCATTTGTACTAAATGAGGGCATTCCAAGTGAGGAGCATCGAATTCGGTGCCTATGGAAACATGATTCGTCTGCACAATGGACTCTGTGAGAATTAGACTCACGGGTGGCTCTATGAGAAGACGCGGTCAGAGACTTGGCCAGAGTTAAAAATGGGCATGACTTCTGCGGGTGCAAGAGTGGGTTGAAGGCTCCTGTAGAGATCAAATGAGAGGGGTCCTAGACGTGCTGATGGAGGGTTGGTCTACCAAGTAGCAGAGGCCACCTCCGATTGTAAGAAGTCGCTCGAGTCGAGACGCTTCGCGTCAACTACGAAATGTAACAAACTAAGCCATACGAAGGGGAATTGTATAAGCATATTGAAACATCTACAATTTGTATGCAGCCCAATGGAGTCCAGGCTCACTGAAACATACTGTGATGATGATAAAAGCTAAAAAATGAATAGGACGAAGTTCATAAAGCGATCAGTCATTGATTCCCGCTGAAAGCTCAAGTTTTTTATCTGTTTTATACGACATCAAAGTAACTGCACAAAATTTGTTGTGTTGGGTACTCACCAATTTCAAACCTCAAAACCAAAATTCAGTCGAGTCCAGTTCAACTAAATTATTTTTCCAACAGCCGCAGGCACTCCACTTTTCTTCCTGACGCATTTCGAAGTCGAGAAAACCCATAAAGTCTTATTTGCACTCTGGACAAAGTCATCACTCGTCTTCCTGACACCATCTTCTCCTCACCCCTCAGCAATACAATACTGTCCTTGGCGACTCGACAAGCCCGGATTCTCCGGGTGCATCTCCTACTCAAACATACCATCCCATCCCATCCGCTTCGCCTACTCTTCGTTGCCGTCTCCGCTCGCCCCTTGTCGGAGGATCAATCACACGGGCGCAGTCAGCCCGAGTCCAGAGCAAGCCCAAAGTCAACATGGGGCAAAAAATTGACATGGTTCGCTGGCCCCCATGCGACTATGACCATTCGCCAAACACTGACTATGGTCTATGATTGCATGCCATGCCCGGATACGCGTCTTAGCAGCCTCGATATTACTCGTCGCTGCGAGGCAGTCATGAATGCTGAGCTAACAATGACCACTTTTCCAGGCTTTAAAATTGAGCACTGGAGCGAGGTGAAAATTATCATTTACCTTATCCATTATCCACGACCATCTATGCTTATACATCCTACACAGAACTTTGATCATTTTCCCTCTCACAAAGAAGTCGTAGCCATGGCCGAGGTAGATATCGAAGTTTCTATCATCCCTGGCTATGTGGCCAAGGTTGTGTAAAAACTGGGAGCCTAAGTAGCTAGGGCTAGGGTCGGGCAGGGGCTGTAAATCTACCTAATAACAACCCTGCCAGGGCTTTTAGTCCGAGTATTCATACTGGCCGAATCGCATCGAAGCATTAAAAAATGTGGAATGATACAAAAAGAATTATCGGGAAAATAATGCGAGGGGATGTAAACACCCCCCCCCCCCCCCCCCCCCCCGCGCTGACATCCTCAGAGTCAATTGGTTGGCTCACAATCAGAGGCACACCTAGAATCGTACCTTACAATGAACCAGCGGGGGCATGAGAGAAGAGAAAATGGGACATGGTGCACAAACAATACGTAACATTTCCTGTGGAAATGCAGTATAGGGCATAAGGGCACACAAAGAAATAGGGCCGCAGACAGACAGAAGCTGAACGAAATATAAGTTTTTGACTTTTCTTTTTATTCATTTTTGAAAGTGGACTTAATCTTGTTGAATGCAAAGAGGCTAGACTGTAATCAAAGATGAGGAAAATTTGCAGAAATATCGGGTTCGCCATAAAGAATAATACTTTCATATTTTTTTCGGGGATGGATATGTACATGTCACGTGGGTCTGTTCATTTACCGTCACGCAGGTGTGAGGGGACTTATTGCGCAAGCTGTTTTTCATACCCGCGGGGAAAATAGCCACAGCACCTGTGGATCCGCCTAACCCACGAGGCCACTACCAAGCCCGCGGCGGCCGCGGTGGTGCAGAGGTTTGTCCCGGGTTCGATTCCCGGTGGCGCAGGTCAGTTTGCGAGCCACGAACCCTCGATGATCTTGCACGCCAGGCGTGGGTGACTCATCCAGAGGTGTTCCGAGTGGAGAGACGAAAGCCAAACGAGTACACAGTCTCGGCCATCCAACACCGACAGGGTTCAAAGCCCGCCCGCCATTGTCCGAGAAGGTCGGTGTCCTGTCCAGGATGCCCTCGCGTGGAGGTGCTCCTCGTGGAGACACGCAGAGAAAAGCTGCTGTGTGGGCCGGTCCCCGCACAGCCCTGCTTAGAAGGCTTGCCTGCTATTGGAAAAAGCGGGCTAAGGCCCCCAAATTTTAAAACAAAACCACCAGGCCCGCATGATTGTTCCAATTCGAAGGAAGCTTTGATAAAAGGGGGACACCCACGATTTGTGTATTGTGTTGGCTTTCGAGGATAGTAATTGATGAGATGTGCAGTGGACAGACCAAGATAAGAATCAGAACACGCGACGTGGCAGCCCTGGTGAAAGAGGGTATTTAGAAAAAAACCCCGCTGACCTTGGATGGCTGTGGAGTCAGTGCCGTCAGGATACTGATTGGAGAGATACAAGCCAAACGATACACGATCTCGGCTGTTCGTGGGTGCAACTGACAGTACAGGGGTCCACATCTTAAATGGCCCATTTGATCGATATCTCCAGAAATGATCATAATTTCACAAAATCGCATCGTAGGATTCTCGGATACTGCCAAGCATGCTAGAGTCAAAAATTATTGAGATCCATCCCGCAGTTCTAAAATGGCGCCAAAAACCCCTGCAGCAAGTACTGTAAATAGACTTCGTGTGAAACGTAAAAGTACTGTATTTTTGTAGTCCGGTAAGACCTACAGTATCTTCTGTCAAGGCATCGTGCCGCTGCTTTTTATGCTGCAAACAGAGTGGCCATGGGAAAGCACCAAGGGAATTGCAGTCGGATCATTGAAACCAACCCGAAATGTTTCGAGGTCGAAATAAAAGACCTTTCCTGACGGTGAGGCCAATAGGTTGGAAGCCATGGACTGATGTTGCCAAAGATACATATGTAACATCAGGGAAATAAAAATTGGAAAATCCATCATGCAGTATAATGTGGGATGTTTTATACAAAAATGTATACCGAATGCGCGATGTCAAAAAATACGCGTAAGGGGAGGGGGATCAAAATCCAATCGAATGCATTTTCCTCTTTCTGATGTGATGTCTCAGCTCCGACTTTTAAAGGAAAGAAAAATCTGATGCAATCCACAATGCATTTTAGGGAAAACCCGGCCGTCGAAGGCATAGAAAGTTCATCGGCCAGGCTGTGGAAACCTTGGTTTTCTTAGCGCGCGAACTTTTCTGATGAAAAATGTGCACATTCGATTTCAGTTACCCGATAATCTCATTGAAAAAACTTTTTTGCGATGAAGTCAAAACCGTGGACACACTTTTCTGAAAATTGAGCTTCCCCCGCGCTCAAACATTGAATTCTGTCGTCTGTCCGATACTTACGACCAGGAAGCTTTGACGCAAATATAGTCGGAGAAGGTTTTCACGCTTAACTGGAATGTTCCTGCGTTATGAAATTTTAGTTGACTAAGTCGAGTCGAAGGTGAGCACAAAAGAGGGTAAATGATTTAAACAATGCAGTTTGCTGTATACCATCTCATGCTTTCCCTTTTCATCCCCTCCCAGAATATGCATACTTTCCGATAGCAGTCACTAGGCGCCCATACTTTACCCCTTTACACCGTTTTTCTGCATCGAGCTGATTGTAAATATTTTTGAATTTTGATTTTTCAAGACTGATGCTACAGAAATTTTTTTCACCGGCTCAAAGGTTGTGTTATTCAGTTCAGGTTTTCGATCTTTCTTAGACGAAAGCTAATCATATAAAGTCCAGTAAGGGATGTAGGTGTCGCCATACGACTCTCATATTTATATAGCCCATATTGTCTGGGTCAACTTTTCCAAAAATGGCTGAAAGTTTTTAAAATTTCTCACTCACTTTCACGAACTCATATGAGCACAGAAATCTATGGGGTCAAAATGTTTACTTGATAAGCTACAATGAATTTATGTGGGGCCATCTTTACAGCAGAAGCCCTTTAGAAATAAAAACCAAACTCTAGGCTTTGAAAGTTAAACAAAAGATGAGTGCTCAGTAAAGTTCCAATAACATACTGTAGCTGTGGTGGAAAATGTTGACAGGGAAACTACGCAAGCTATGTAACTAAGCATCCACACATGGTAGTTAATCAGATATGCATCCACATCGCGCCATATCCACATTTTTCCACGGTTTCTCTTCCTCAATAAAATGCATAAATCTCTACTTATAAATATAAAAAGGATTTTCCTCGATTCGCCTCCCATTACTGAAACAAATTGCCCTGCTGTTCTGCCGATCCATTCACAAGCTGATATGCATACGAAATGTTAGCCCAGTTACCATTCGCAAATGACAGTGGCTCATTATTTCTCTGCGCAATTGGATTGGGCGCGAATCGAATTTATGGACCTTCCAGTACTAGCTCGCTGGGCTATCTCACCGAACCTGACTACAAACGGATCCTAGCTACCCCACCTGTGGGCATCCACTATGACAACGATCCACACAAAAAGTAGAATTTATGTGTTTAGTGTCATGTGGAAGAATAATTGTCAATTTGCAAATTTAGCTTTCCAAAACACGTAAGAAAAATACAGGTCCAACATCTGCCACGGTCAGGGAAGATATGATTTCTTTTTACCATATTCGACATTTAGACTCAGGCAACTGGTGGTGATAGTAGCTTCGGCTTACTGAGCTAACCCTCGTCTCCTCTCCATTGCTTAGGAGGCTGGCGATAAGCTGGCTAGGCGCACTATTCCAAACATAACACCAGCAGCATAGGCGGACGATGGTCGTTATGTCTTGTGGAATGGTGGATGGCGAGGAGAAAATTACAAATTAAAGCTGGCTCGATGTCGACTATTTTTAGAAACAGGCTGCCATTTTTTCAAAAAGTGGGTGCTTTAGATTACGAAACAAGGATTTGCTTTGGTGATCTGGTTCCAAGGGTGAATAAGGACAGACACGGGTGCTGAATAATAAAAACCTGGGGATCGGAAGAAAAAATTCATTCAGGCAGAGTGCTCGAGTCACACGAGACCGTTCTGGTTTTCCCAAAAGTTCGCCTATTTATCGATTGATGATTAGGGTTTGACAAGCGGCAGGGGCGTCTAATTTGGACAGACTTCTGCGTGCAGTCCCCCGGATAATTGCAACAAATTTTTTGATGTTATATTTTGCATTTAATTGTAGGCTGTTCCTAATTACTTGCAATTTTTGATTTAGATTCCGCCAAATTATTCAGAGAAATGTAGAAAGTGTGTAATGTTGAAGGCTATGTTGAATAATACTTTTTGTTGGCTGATTTGAAAGCGATTAGATCAATAAAATTGTGTACTCTGATTGTGTGATTCAAGTATAGCATGCCTCGCTGGTTAAAACTCACAATCAGGAAAAGTAGAAGTTTTTGATAAAGTGCAACTTTTAAACTTTTTTTACTCTAGGCTATGGTCATGATTTCACTCAAAATATAGCTTGGAGTTTGGGGTAAAAATATGCCTCTTTTGGGAAAATGTGCAAAAGCCCAAACCCTTATCAGCTGTGCATCTCTAGCGAGTCAAAGGCTATCCTAAATATTTTTTGAAAGTACATTGCAAATGACCGACGTATCAAATGATATCAAGATCAAGCTCTGACTGCGAAGTTCATGATTTCAGAGGGTCATCAAAACTTTGATGTCGAGTTTTTCAAAAACTGCAAAATATGACGAGTCCTTTTCGCATTGAGATCTTCAATTTAGATTTTGCAACTTTTGTGTCGACCAGAGGGGTGGGGACAATAACGGAGGAGGGGACAACAAGCAACCATTCGGTTGTGGAACAAGCACACGGCAAGCGTCAAAACACAAGGAGTCTGAATTCGATCACCCACTTCAACTTGTAATAGAAATATCACGAATAAACCCAGAATTTTGAAGGTTCCATGCATCTAGTAAAAGCCACAGTGACGTAGGGTTAGGATTCGAATCTCAGCCGGTAAAGTATAATTTATGATGTTATTGTTTTCAAGAAGATGACTGAAATATGCTGCAGCCTTGCCGGCTGTCCAGGTTGCCGACTGATTTATAAGGATATGGGGAGGTCAAATCCGTCCTAACGTTAGGTTGCCGACAAATGGTCATCTACAGTATACGCGCGCGTAATATGCAATTATGCGCAAGTACATTTTCTGTTGTGAAAGTTTATTGGAAACTGTGCGCACTGTAACACATTGGATGTGACAAAGGCGCCGCGTTTCTTTTCTTTTTCAGAAAATTTTCCAGAATTTGTTGCGGAGTGTTCTCGAAAGATGAACACAACTCACGGAAATCTTAAGCTAAAAGTATAGTTCGATGCGATGCGACACTTTTGGGTCAACTGAAAATGTAAAAAGGTGCCTTAACCGTCGCATCGCAAGCTTATGTGATGCATCGCATCGAACTGTACTTCCAGCCTTATCATGCTCGTTTGCAAAAGTCGAGCTGAGGCTTATTTTTATTTGTACCCTATCAATATATCCCCCCTTGATGGGTGGGCAGGCTGGGTCCGAGGAAGAACAACCATGCAGAGGGCTGGAATAACAGAATAAACCACGACTTCGGAAAACCCCACCCAGCCCTCAACACATTCTTGTAATGTCTGCAAAAAACGCACCTCTCGATTCATGCAGATTCCCAGATTCTCGCCAACTCGAGCGCGAGCTCCAGTCATGAATGGCTTTGGTGCCTTATTGCCTTAGATTCAGCGTCACTTGCGTGTATATTATACAATGGAACAGATAGCTAAGGGGAGCGTGCATCAACTCTGGATCAACGGTATCAATTTATTTAAGTGAAAATGGGTTTGACTGTATAAAACGATATTTAGAAAATGTGCCCGGACTTGTAGGTACGCCATTGCAGGTACAAATTAAAATGCATTTAGAACAGTTCGAATTTTTGAAAATTTGTTTGAATTTTCGACAGTTTGAATTTCGCGCCTATCGCGCTTCTTACCATTAGTCGGCAACATGGGACGGGCTTGACCTCTCCCGTATATGCATAGTCGGCAACCCTGGACGATCGGCAACCTTGGACATACGGCAGCCTAGGATACTACGGATTATTTGTTATGCTATGCTACATACTTTAGCCACCCAAGCACGGTGCCATGCGCTTCGCTGGTTAAAGTTGTGGACTCATATGCTACGGTACATGGTCCAGACTTCAGAAGATGTTTCGGATCGATATCTCCTGAACCGATCAAAATTTCGCGAAATCTTATCGTAAGTTTCTCGGGTACTATGTCTCTCATGCTAGGGTAAAAATCCTCAAAACCCATCAAACGGCGCTCAAATGGCGATGAAAAAAACCTTCCAGAAACTAGAGAGTTTGTAACGTAAAGTGCTGCAGTTTTGTAGAACCGCGAGAGCTATCGTCTAGCACAGATATCGTACAGTAGCTACTTGATGGTGACTGTAAGGGGGAATGAAGATCATGTTATGCAAATGAGAATGACCTCGTCTGATGTTAGGCCTGTCTGGTGATATTTGGTGATTGCTGTGTGTGGAACTGGTCTGCCTTTGTCTGATGTATGCTGTTTGTTTGTTCACTGGTTGTTGTGTGTTGTTGGTTGCACTTTTGCTCTTTGTGTAGATGCTCGCTCTCTAATCAGTGTTCATGCCTGCGTGTACTCGGTGCGGTTGAGTAATAAATCCTCTTCTATAAGACACGAGGTCTTATATGACCAGGGGCCACAAAATAAAATAAAAGACATGGAAAATATTTAAAATAGTCGTGAAATTTGTTTTACAAACCATGGATATGGACTAGAAGCCACTTCATATCGAAGATCATTCCACAAAATCATTTCTGAGTATTCAAATAATTGCTTGTATGCTTGAATTCTTGGGTTCTTTATTCGAGTAGATGCTTTTGGCTGGTCCTGGAGTTACCTCGACTGCCTTTTGGATAAATCGAGCGTTTGCACACACCTGCATTCGATGGTAAAATTTGTAAAAGTTCGCAGCTTGATTATTGTTCGTTTTTTTGCGAGGGAAGGCCGAGGTTTGCGATCGAATTCCGTCATTAGAATGCCAGCCGTTTCTGACAGATCTCGCAGCAAATTTTTGGGTCCCTTGCAGTTCCCTAAATGAACCTGTTGGTCCTGGTAAATGAACCCGTCCTGTGCTGGTGGTTGTCAGTTGGGAGCCACGTCGGAACAGATTCAGGTGGCCTCACACATTGGGTGTATGCTAACATCGTGAAGAAGATTAGAAGCTGATATGGCGAGTTTATGTCGTAAAGCACCGATCATTCGCCTTGCCGAGCTAGGACCCCAAGAACTGGACTTCGAGGTATTTGATTCGCCCAGGAGAGTGGCACCGACAAATTTATTGCCGTGCGATCAAGTCGGAAGATGCAAGCCTGAATTTCCTTGATGTTGAAAGACGGGTTAAGGGCTGCGACTTGATCGGCAATTACTAAGTCGATTCCTGGCTGCAATTAAATTTAAAGTTCCTCAAATTTTTGCCAGGAGGTAATTATTTTGCTCCCAGGAAATTATTTGCAAGAAGATACTGTAATTAGGGTGCTCAGTGAGTCGACCTTTCGGATCAAAGTTTTACTGCTGACACGCTTATAACTTCGTGCCATTAAGTACATCAGAGTGCTAGTCCGACCTTGCCCAAACAATTATCTTCTCTCGCCATTCTGATCTTTCCTACCCAAGGCACATTGCGACTCTAACCTTCCATTTATACCTCGTGCTACAACGCACAATGTACAAAAAAGTCCATTTATCTACTCGTATTTCATACGCCTATTCAATCTTTTTGAAAATCTTCCTGTGCTAACAATTTTGAGGAAAGTCATTCTCCTAACACTCCATAGGAAAATTGAATTATAAGAGGAACACATATATCTTCACCTGCGCAGCACATTTTCAGTCGCATGAATTCTTCTCGGGGGTTTCAACTAGTTTAGGTAAACCTATTTTGGGTCCACGAATCCATTGTATCATAACTCAGGAGACATTCAAGTTGCATTAGAACAGAGGGGGCTTAATACTGTGTCTTAGACTAATGCTACCCAATTCTTTCTGGATAGTGCTTCTGGCTAGTTGAGTACTTGAGTCTAGAGTTATCCCTCAATTGAAAACTTCTAAAGCAGCAGCCGCTTGTCTTTTCGGCATGAGAAATAAGGGCCGAAAACCTCTCTAACATCTCTGAGGTGCAATCTGTCTTTAAAGTATCTGATCCCACTGCCCGTTTGACACCCTACACAGTAAGAATATTCCAAGTGACCTCTGACGCGAATAGGTTGTCGTTGGTGACGGACGCGTGCTTTGTTTGCGGCGAATGCGTAACGAAACTAGCGGTTATATATATAGATTTCTTTCGAACCGACCGTGCACTATGACAGTAAAGCGAAAAAGGCCTCGTTTCTACGTCCTAACATAACTGGCTTAGCGGGTGTAAAGTATCATCTATCGTCCTTCTTTACATCACTCGCTGTTGCTCTCCAATTCGCGACAACCTCGAGTATTCTCTTTGCACTGTTGGCCACAACTAGCATCCTGGCCTACTTCCTTGTTCTTCTGCTCCTCTATCTGCATTTCACAGAATTAAAATCCAACTTTTATTGCATCGTGATCTCGTTGGCCATTGTCGACCTGGTCTCGATGGCATTAAAACTCCTTTACGTAGTTCCGTGCACTGTACTTCAACGAGATATTTTGGGGGCGGTTCCTTCATTGAAGCTACGACCTACTTCATCGAGCTCATCATTGGTATCAATCGATTGGCCTACGCCAGAGTATCAACGTCGAGTTCGGCCAATCCAAAGTTAGACAAAGTTTTCAATAGCAGTTCCGCGGTGACCTTTTTGACCTGTTTTCTTTGGGTCAGTGGTGCCACCTTGCCCATTCTTGTTCAACTGTCAGGTTGCGATCTACAATTATAAATACATGGCATTCATGTATTTTTTTCGAGTCCCGAGCGACTTCCTAAATCGACTCATGTTCGTCGATACTGTGATTGCGAGTGCTCTGCCCGCCCTGATCACATTGTCGCACCGGGCATGGTGTGTGGTTTATGTGAAAAGTAAAAAGCAAGGTGAAGCGGGCAGCAATCAATTAATACAACAACGAAAACGGGAACGTCGTCTGTTGATACAGTGCACTCTGATTTCAGCCGTTTTCATCCTCTACCACATCCTCTTCTGACTGCTCCTTACTGGTTCGCCAGTAGTCCCGGGATGGCTCTGATCACGCTCTTAAATATATTGAGTACCGCTGTCAACCCGTTCACCTACTTAGCCTTCAATCGGCTGATGAAGGCAAGAGCGAAAGATTCATTGAAGATGGGATTGGGTTGCTGTGTGCTTGTCCCTAAGGGCTTGTATGGCGCTGTGCTGAAGAGAAATAATACGGTAACCATAATGTGAGTCATTGTACTGTAGATACGGCAGGGCGTGGACTAAGATAATTCTTATGGCTTTTTATATTTTCTGTAGAATTCAAGCATAATGAATCTGTGATTTTGCCACGCGCAAAAGACTGGCTAATAGATGTTTCGTTTCAGAGCTTTATAACCTGGTTATTAGAAGTATTTTAAGGCTCTTCCGAATCAGCCGATATACTTCATTTGATAGGTAATATATTTCAAGCCTCGTGCACGTTGCATTATCACGTTGATGTGCACGCAACCACCCAGCAAGTGGGTTTCTATCGCATTCGTTGCCTGTAGCGCACTAGGACATTCTATGGCAGCTTTGCTCCTCGCTTGTGAGTAAATTATACACCTACAGTATTCGACCTTGAAAACCTTCTCATCGCCAGTAAGAAAGCTGGTGGGGTGTACTTGGGTAAAAGTATTTTAGGACTTGACCTTTCTTGGGACTCACACGCTGGCAATTGCCTCCTTCAGTTTTAGTTTGCTCATTTAGAACTCTAATCAGACGAGGCTTCGAGTAATTCGATCATAAAATCAGTAGTATCTACTGCTACGTTTGAAGGGTAAGAGGGGGGCAAAGTTGACTGTCATCATGCTAGGAATGTCTAATGCTTCGGCGAAATAAGGGACCAGGGGAGGCCGCGAATAAGTGACTGGACTGGATTTACAGTAAAGAATTTCTTAATGGTCCGCCAGGTCCCTGCTATAAAAAAAACTGCTTGTCGTTAGTTGCGGGTGATAATAATTCCGATCTCAGCTACTTTTATCGTTTAATGAGACCATGAAGGACTTGCTGATGCTGGCGATCTACTGTCTGGTCAGTTTATGCACTCAATATTACTCTGAACAGCAGTTTCTGGTCTCTACAGTATGTAGTGATCACAGACTGGTGGGGCCTGGGTGGGCTCTGTACACCTACTGTACAGATCTGCCAGCCTAAATTTTTAAGTGACTGTCTCTTGTTGTCGACAGGGGCAACTTCCGTCCTGCCTGTCATCACTCCCCATGGTCAAACTCTTTATTTCACTGATCGAGTCATCAAGTCATGTTGTAATTATCATCGTCATCAAGTCATGTTTAGGATCAAGTCTTCCTTGTAATCTACTTCTCTGACGATCAGTATGTCTCCGTTATCAGCCAGAGTGCCAATTCAATGACTGGGGCTTGGTCACCATGTGCACATTTTGTTGTCAGCTGTTTACACATCTTGTATTTGCTCGACATTAGAGTTCGCGTCATCGAAAATATATTGATGGGCTGGAGGATTTGAAACTGCCATGCGTCTTTGTTTACTGTACGTGATTTTAGGGACTGGATATGATGTTGGCTTAGCTCTTCCTGAATGGTCGTTCCTTGTCAACTCGGATGCAGTTGACATGTATTCAATCTTTCTCATGGCCACCATTATTACGACAAACTCCAGCTCTGTATTCATGAAGAACACCCATTGTCGCGGATTGGAGAGCAACCGCGAGTGATGAAGAAGGACGATAGATGATACTTTACACCAGCTAAGCTGATTATCGTGTTAAGACGCAGGAACGAGGTGCTTTTTCGCTTTACTGTCATAGTGTACGGTCGGTTCGAAAGAAGTCTATATAAACGCCAGTTTCGTTACGCATACGCCACAAACAAGGCACGCGTCCGTCACTAACGACTACCGACTCGCGTCACCCCTTCGCCCGAGCGGCAAGGCGCCATGAAATCGTCCAGTGATTCCAGAGTCCATTTTCGTAGAACCTATATCATCTATCAGTAAATCGTAAGTTGATAGTGAGTTCTGATGCCTGATAGACATGAGTGACTGCACCCGTCTAGGTGATGTTTCAGCCATGAAGTAGGTCGAAGACTCGCTTGGCACTCCCGTTACTTATGCAGACCCGACGTGTTACAGACAGTTTCTTAGGAGGCTTTTGTTTTATTTCGAAACGCTTTATGCTTTTCTTTATGCCATGTGCAAGGAGTATTTATGGACCCAGTTTGTCCATTCTATCATTTTTGAAGTTTCAAATTTCCATTTTAGCAATGTACTCACATGTACACCTTTGATTCTGCTTCACCAACTTCCTGCTCCTTGCTATTGAGCCATGCAAAGTCATTGGGGGTGACTTTGTGTCCAATGCCCAATGCATTTTGAGCCCTTGGGATCCGGCGAAACTGAACTGAGTCGATCTGACTGCGAGTCGGGTCCTAGAAAAGGCTAAATGAGAACCTGTGCTTTGCGCCAACACTTGCATCAGTATTGATCACCCCGGATCAGTTTGTTTGGAGAAATTCTTTTATCTCAGTCGATGCTTCTTCGATTTTTCTTATTCTCTCGTTCGTTTGTGCCATTCCATTTTTAATTGCAACGATGTCGGATTCGATGAATATTATATTATCGATCAATGAATTCGAAATGGGTTTTCTTCCACACCAATTGCTATTTGTTTGTGGTAACTCTGTTTGTGGCATTGTCATGGATTTGCTTTACACAGTGGTGGAATATTCCAGTCTTGTCAAGCAGATCCGTGCCATAGAAAAAGCTAATCCTACAAGATTTGTATTCCAAGCTAGTCCTTAATCCATGGGTGGAAACTACAATAGCATTTTTGCCGTGGAAGCTCAGCATCGCACACAAACGGCAAGGGTTCGACTCCCGCTCACAGCTTAAGTTTTTGTCCCGATCTAGCCAGCATTTTTCCAGAAAAGTAACCAAACGCAGACCATTTATTGCTCATAAAAGTGTTCATCTACGTACACAAAATAATTGGGTGACTGCAAACACAAGCACACTCAACACATACACTGTAACCATCACCGTTCTTGCCCTCCAAAAATCAGATAGCCTGCCTACAGTCATACGAATCACTGCCTCAGCGCCCCTTCCTGCAGTCATCTCCCTTCTCTCATCGATTGTCCATGTGCTCAAAGAAGTGCACATTCCTGACCCAATCCAAATAAGCGGCATTGTCCAAACTTGCTTATCACATAATGTATTCGCACCAAACTGGGAGAACATGGTGAACTTAAACAAATCGCATCGAGTCGGGTCCAAAAAAGCCTAAGCCCACTCCGCTACCAAAATTCCAATGGAACATAAATCACGTCCTTCTTCAATCTTACCATGACACACTCCAAACATAAAACTAAACACTTTTTCACTGAATCCAGGCCTACTCCCTAAAAACCCACCACCCGCACTCAAAAAAGCAAGTATATATAGGACAAAAAAACGCTCAAAAATAGTTACATGAAAAAATTCCTGCCTATGTTCAAGCAAGTATGGTGTACATTAACTTGGTCCAATTCACAAGTCATCAAGGACGGACACACCCGCCCCCTGTCATTCCTTACTACGTGCAAAGTGCACGCGTTCGTTGCACATGTAATCTAAACCGAAATCCCCACAGTCTACTTTTTTTAAACGTAACAACATCGAATTGATCCTGTTTTAGAAAATCAACAATCTTCCCCTTCTTTCCCTAATGCTTACATCATCAGACCCCACTTTTCATCACTCAAGACACCCCCAAAAAAACAAGACCCAAGGGTTCCGCAAGGAGAACAGCACGGCACAACGCACGGCCACCAAATGATGCATAAGGGACGAGTGGCGAAGTGAGGCGATCATACACGAAAATATGTTCCCCCAAAATCATAATTCTGAGCTCGACTTTGTAAAGTAGAAATAATCAACTACTTCCAGGCACGTTTTCATACTTCCTATTCTCAAACCCAACCCCATACTAATTATAATAAACAGCCATGAATGCACAACACACTTCCCCGATACCCTCTGCCTCCGAGCCAAGCGATCGGAGCGTCCAGAATATCGGCAATCCCACTTACGATAAGAGATTGAAACCGGGGGTCGAAGTCGACTGTGGCATTCTCTGCTGGCCTTGCATCGGCTGTTGCGAATACGCGCCAGCAAAGGCGCCCGATACTGGCGCCATGGCTGGACGCGGGCCCGAGAAGACGCCTGAAATGTACAGCACACAGTGAATATGAACACACCCCAAACACCCCTTTCATACCTGGCGCCCCAACAGGACTCAACGGACTCGCAACCATCGGTGCAACTGGCGTTTGCTGGCGCGCTTGTTGCATTTGATTCATTGATTGCTGAGGTTTCGATCCGCCCATACGTTGACCACTCAAGGTCAGATTGTCCAAATCGATATTCAATTTCCCCGCTTCAGCCGACCAACGTTCAGGCAATTTTTGCTAAAAATAAAAAGCCGAAATATGTGACCAAATTGTTGGATGGGGTATCCGACTCAGACCATGGGCACCTGCGAAAGCTGACCTTCAACAAAGTACAATGTTCAATCCCCTCAATGCCAGGACCGTCTTGCTGTTGGAAACCCTGCATTCCCACTTACTTGAGCATTCGTGCCACCGGCTTTGTGCACTTGCTGCTGTTGCGGCCTGTGCTGTTGTTGCATTGTGGCCGGTCCCGACGGCTGCATCGGTGCCAAGCCACCCATAGGCTGTTGAGGCGCCATCGCGAACGTACCCATACTTGCCATTCCGACAGCTGCACCCGGTTGATGGGCCGAGTAGAAAGGTGCTGGTTGTTGCATACCCATCGGCGATGCGGCACTAGGTGGCATCATAGTCGGGAATTGTTGCATTGGTGTACTGGCCGTTGGCGCAAGTGCAGCTCTCGGTGTTGTGGCCCAGGAAGAAGGCACGCCGGCCATGTTCGACAAACCGACAGGTGCGGAAAACGTATTGGCCATTGCTGGTTTGGGAACAGTGGATTGCTGCGATTGACCGCTAGACGATCGGAAATCAGTGAAATCGTTGAAACCATCATCGGCTGCTCTGAAACAGCAAATTTACAACGACCTCCCACCTCCAACACTGTACTTGAATACTATAGGGAAACCTGACGCACCTCAAGAACCTCCGCCAAATTCACCCCTTCCCTCCATCCTATTCGCATTTCTAGCCCCACTATCACACATCCCATTCCAAAAACCCCACACTTACTTTTCTCCAGCAGAAGTAAAATCGCCAAAACTATTGTCCCCACCGTTATTACTATCAAATCGACTGAAATCAGCTTGGAAAGTACTCAGCGTGGCCGCCGGCGCTGTCACTCCTCCCGATGGCTGCGATGCGAAAAAGTCGTTACCATGAAACGGGTCCTGGGGAGGCCTCGGTGCCGTCACTGGTTCACCAAACACGTCCAATAATAGATCTTGATTCGTGGCTGTACGTTGTTGCTGCGATGACGATTCTCCGCTGTTGGCACCGGGCGGTGCTAACTTGACACCCGTTCCACTCGACGATGTCTTCTTCACATTCTTCCCTTGACGATTCGCTGCCCCCGTCGAACCCTCCTTACGACCATCAGCGCCACCCGTTCCCATGGTTTTTGGTCTATCATCGGCCTCGTCATTGTCTGGCGGAAATTCGAAATGGTTCTCTCGATCATCGTCGTATTCGCTAGAACAATATTCGATGTAGCCTCGACCAAAGTTTCACCCAGCAACCTCCTGCCAAGTGCGCTTATGGTTAAAGGGGATAGTCCTAAGGTATCATCAACGACATGGTTCCCTTTCCCATACGATCGGAATAATTAGGTCCTATATCCTGCTGCGCCTTACCAATAAGTGCACTGCGAATGCACCATAAGTTTCGGCGAACTATGAAAAACAACCACCACCAAGCAAGGACTCACCCCAAGGATGTTGGATTTGCATCTTCGAAACTTGGTCTACGACGACCAAAACCGAACGATCCACCACCGCCTGATCCGCCCACTTCTTTCGGAAAATTGAACTTATCGATATCGTCTAAGCGAGAACTGCCTTTCGAATCGCCTGAAAATCAAGGATTTTGCGAGTCCCACTTTTTCAGGTGCCTTTAGTGCATTGCAGTAAATCTCGACCCAACTAGACCTGAGGATGTGCACGTGGGCGGCTGAATAACACACGCACATTGTACTACCATAAGCAGGTCCATTACTAACGAGAGACAAAAGTTCCGCCTGGCAGTAGCAAATCACTAGATATGTGAATTTCCTGCGATCATGATTTTTTGTGCATATCGGTTTTTGTGCTCGCGGAGTGTAGAGTTGGCCGCATTTCGCAGTATCCCACACGTTTATGAAGCTCTGCGGCCAACTTTACACTCCACGCGCAATCCGCAGAAAAACTCACGATCACAGGAGATCCTCAAACCCAATGATTATTATCCGAGTATAGCCGAGGTAGCATTCGGGGTAGGTCCCTCGTAAGCATGCCACCGACCGCACTGCACCAGAAACTCAGCTAAATCTAGTCTCACGGAAAATACTGCGCTTACTGTATGACGCACGTCCGCTACCGAAATCCTGGGACGAAATACCCTCGTACTTATTGCGTACAGTCTTGGCTTGTTTACGTTCACGACGTACACGATCATCGTCTTGTAACAATTCGATAATTTCCTTGACGCGATGACGAACTAGAAGGAAAAAACTTTTTTTAATTTTTTAACGCACAAAATAAAGCAAGTTATTTCAATTAATTGGCCCTAACTCAAATATAATTGAAGATGCCGATGAATAAAATGTATCAGAGCTATAACCTTTTGAATGCACACTGTCTGCAAGTATGGGCAAGGTCGGCTGGGTTAGAGGGGGGATTTGGGAGGGAGGGGGTAGAGATTAGATCAGATCGCCTTAGCTTGATATGATTGCGTGTAAGGACAGGTCAGGCCAGGTCTGGTTTGGGTCGAGTCGAGTGAGTGAGTTGTATGACTGTTTACATACAGTACTGCAGGCTGGCTGGACAACCGGCCTGCGCTTGGAGGTCAGGTCTTGGTCCTGCCCAGATACAATTTGATCGCTTTTGCTTCCTTCCTTTTCTTCCTTCCTGCTTTCTTCCTCCTTCTTTCTTCCTGAGGGAGTGGCGCAGTGTCCCGGCCGGCCAAAAAGGGGGGCTACCCCGTCTACCTCCCTTGCCCATGTCCGAAGACAGTTGCCTACATGGACCAACCATGTAAAATAGGTCTGGCAAGGAGACTTTGCTAATTACCACCCCCACCCATGTTTGACTTTGACTTCCTTAATATTTCTTGCTGAAACTGGCCTTTTAATTGTAAGCCCATCATCTCAGGGGTCGACGCGAATACTCTTTTCCATGAGATGAGACCCCGGGGCTACGTGGATAAAACACGCACAAGGGAGCCCCTCGAAGCCCATACATGGAGCCAATCCATATGAATCACTATGATCCAAAAATTCCAAATCCAACTGCTTTTCATCCACGCGATCAATCAATACTTACTATTGATTCCTTGATCCTTGCCTTGATCATCCACGAATTGGTAATGTTCTAATGTGCGCAAATCGAAGACATGCTCGCGTGCATTGGCGACCACGCGCTCGCTGCCGTTCTTTATCAAATAGTTCAATAGGATAAGTGACTGAAATTGAGAAATCGATAGCCACTACGACTTGCGATATGGACTGTGTGGATCAACTAATCGATAATGCATCGGATTTTACTGCATAAAATTGATTACTGATAAGGTACTAACAAGGAGCGATTTACCCAACTGATAGCTCACAAGTAGCAATCTAGGAAGAGTGCAAGTCATTTGCCCAGTACATGACCGAATAATCATTTTATGATGCAGATGCAAGTGATTGGCCAGTCATTGGATCGATCAACGATCAATCGCCGTTTAATCGATCAATAATCAATCACCAGGTCTATCGATTCCTACCTTCGGACACCTACCTTATAAACGCGTCGCCACGACTTCTTATTATCTTGCAACATCCGTTTCCATAACATGCCCATCACTTCGGCGAACTGATCGTATATATTTGTGTAATGTGCGATCTCGGCCATGAGTGGTCCAGTAGGTCCCCATGGATCTTCGTTGGTAGCCTCGCGCACTTTTGATTCCGTCTCCGTATAGTTCATGACCACATTTTGCCTGTAAGGTGACAAAAGGGGCATAAAAACAATGCCGGCATTTGCACATACCTCGCAAGGGCCGAAAGACGGGGAGGGGGATTTTCATTGTACATCTCATTACACCAAAAATGAGCAATGTTTGTAGATAGGATTGAAACAAAAAGAAAGCAGGTTTTTTTGCAGATGCAACCCGTTTTCTTCGTATTCCAATTTCTCTCGAATGACTCTCAATCCACGACTGTTCTGATCAACTTGAACAAGCGACTTGAATCTGGGTGACCTATTCTCATTCAAACAAACACCCAAACCGACCATACCAGGCCGAATTTAGGTGCTCTAGAAAATCCAACAAAGCTCACAGGGTAAAAACAAAGCATAAGAACTGCTTGCGCAAGCGCACATTTTCGACGAACTAATCATAAGATTATGCAGAAAGCCACACACGTAGGCGCGGGTTAGAAAAAACTTGAGCGACCTTGATGCATTGCACATATTCTTGCTGGAAAACAAAAGATTTTCCAAAAGACTAAGTTTTCCCCAACGCAAATGCTAGCATACACAAATCGCTAGGAATCCAAGAGATAAAAGAAATCCAGGAGAAAAAATGAACATATTTTCCCTTCGGAGGTAAATAAAGCTTTCTATTTAGTCGCCATGGATATAGTGTCCATGCTAAATGTAGCTACTACATCGTGGGAAAATAAAATATAAAAATACCTATTCATAAAAACAAACAGAAAAATCGGTGCTCTTACATTTTATCAGCGATCTTTCGAATTTCATACGTGCTCACATTCGAAGCAATATTTGAAGCCAAGTTGGAAATTCCAGCGATTATATTTTGAGCCATTTTAATTCCTTTCAAAACTTCTCTTGTTCAAGGTTGAGCGACTTTGTTCTAATTCAATAAATACTTATCGTTTGTTTAAATTTTAGCGAAAGCTTTTAGTTCAAAAATTGTTACTTTTACCGAAAATTCCCGAAATGTTTGCGATTATGGCCTCCGGTGATGATATAAGCCAATGTACTGAGACTTTTTCTATCAATTCCCAAAAGACTAATGCGCGAAGACGGTGTAAGAAATTGAATAAAGCCACACCAAGCAGCCGTCCGAGAATCGAGTCAGTCAAGAAAATCCACCGTTCTCAGCGGGATTCGCCCGACAAAAATCGCCCCGAAACAAACTCACAAAACTAATATTTTGCCACGAGGACTACACCTTTCTCAGAAAAAAATTAGCATACTGCACACAAAACTTACGCTCGCACATCGGCTTAGGACTTGCTGATGCTCAGGCAGCTGTGCGACTGCTTATGACAAAACGCTAGTTGCACTCACGGTCGGTGCTGTTTTATTTGCCAGCTAGTCAGCGGTTGGACAAAAAACAAACAAACGAAAAAATTCTTTAGTCTTAGTTTATAATAAAATATTTTTAAAGCATTTTTATTTTTAGATTTTACTTAACGGATTGACGGATGGATTCTAAAGATTGCGACTCAGTTTCATTTAATATTCCTTATATGAAAAATGAACTGATGGAAGATAAAATGGAAGTTTCCCGGGGGATGAATGATCATGGATTGATTAAGAATGGCAATGAATCGATTACCCAGTCGTCTTCACGTTCTCCGAATCTATCGCGGTCATCGACGTCGGCTATTCAGAAATCGGTCATCGTCTCGGCGCCATCAGCAGCGAGCTTGGAAGGAGCTGCTGCGGCCGCTTTGGCATCGATGAGTATGGCACCTCCCTCGATTCTATCTTCGAATTCGAGCGTTATACAAGGACCTTTGAGCTTGGACTCTTTGAACCAACATTTGTTTTTGGTAATGAAAGAAGCCGGCGTCCTTGCGCGCATGATGACCCCCGTGGCAGCCGCGGCAACAGCAGCCGCATTGATACCGCCTCCATCCGTGCAACCACGAGTCGTCTTGCCGCCTCCACCACCTTTAAAACGCATCGTCCCATTAGCCAACGTCGGGTTGCACGCTTCGTCGATCGGTTCATCGATTTTGGCCAACACTCCGCCCTTGATGGCAACAGGGTTCGCGTCGAATCTACTGGCATCTTCGTGGGGACAACCGGCTGTTATTGCCAGTGGAAATGGGTCCACGATCAGCGATAATGGCAGATTAGTCGTGGAATCGAACAGTGGCTCAATGACGGGCAGTGAGTCAACGGAATCTTTGGACTTTGATGAGTCATCGGCATTGATGATAGATATCGAAGGCGATCAGGAAGAACCAATGTTCGAGACTGTGCCCAAGAAGAAACGGAGGAAACGACAGCGGCCGACCGTATGTCGAACAGCTTCGCAAGAACAAATTGAAAGGTATCAGGAGTTTACGCGATTATTTCGAGAAGCCGCTCAATCGTCATCAGCCGATGAGGATAATTTGGAGTTGGGCGAAGTACCAGTAATTGAGGAGAGCGAACTAATCGTGAATACATCTTCGTCATCGAGGGGGTCCAAACGTGGCAGAGGTTCGCGCGCTTCGGCCAATACCACGACGTCGAAGCTGACGACGTCGAAGCTGACTTCGTCGCAAGCTCAAATCCTACTTCAAAGCGTTCCACCCTCAGTCGTTCACATGCAGTCGCCCGGCCACCCTCAGTCATCGCCCCCTACCGTGACCTTACTCGTTGCTCAACCCGATCTACCTTCAACATCGGCCATGCGACAACAAATGCGTACGCCGCAAGAAATCGAAGAACATCGTTTACGTCGCATGCGCAATAACGAAGCTGTTCGAAAATCGCGTTTGAAGGCTCGTCTACGAATCAAACAGTCCGAATTGAATTGTCGCGTTTTAGTAAAACAATTTGGCGAATTAAAAACGAAAATTCAAGGCTTAGAAAAAGAACTCGCATGGGAAAAAAGAAAGAATGAGATCTTGGAAGAAATGTTACGTCGAACACAAGTTAATCCAGCCACTAATGGATTGGACTCGTTGGCTACAGCTGCGACGACTTCACAAGCCGCCGCATCGACGAATGGCGCTGCTTCTGAATAGATTCTATTTCGATCTTTGAATTTTCGAACTCTTAATCAGTGGGAAATTGGGCAATATTTCAATCCAATTATGTTAAAATGCCAGTTTCAAGTTTGCTATTTCGAAATCCTGTCATCGTTGTTCAGTTTGACCAGGCAACTCCGTGGAGTGTGTTCTCTGACTTCCCAATCTAATTTGCGTAGAAATGGAGCTGATAATCATAGAACTCGTTTGGGAAAGTTTCAAATTGGGTGTGTTTTCTGTGGTCAAAGTTCGGCAGGATGCTTTTTCAGCAATTTTAAGAACTGTTCAGCGTCTGACTGCGGAATGGACCACCACCTTCACTTTCTGGAAGGATAATTGAAACAACCGCTGAAAACTCAGCTGATAGCATTTGAAACTACCAAATGAGTTCTATTATCTTCTTCGTATATTTCTGTATGAATTATAATGCCAAGTCGATAGGCACACTCGACGGAGTCGCCTGGTCGGATTATGGTAAAACCACTGAAGTGGGATATTTTCAAGTAGAAATTCAAATGCCAGCAAAATCTACAGTTTTCTGGATTAAAGATTCGTTTTGATTGAGAATTGAAGTGATTATTCGAATTTGTTGGCCGGATTTGTTTAACTCTGGGACTTCGTAGATGGATGGTAGTTCAAGATTTCGAATTTGTTGGTGATTCTTTTTGCACCAATTGTTTTTGTCCAATGGATTTGCTCGTTTCAGCTGGGAGTTGATAAGCTTGATTAGCTTTGTATTTCGCAGGTATAGCTTACGTGTATTTCTGGACTTTATGAGATCGTCTATGCTTTGGTTGAGTATTCGGCATTGTTTGCGTGTAATTTCGGTTAATATAGGATCTATAAGTGGGAAAAATAGAAACAGTTTTTAACTGTTCTGGCATTTGTGGACAATGAATGAGAGAAAGACACTGCGTTCGGCCATAGTGTAGGTGACAGTCAGCGAATCAGTGCAGCATGATTGACCAGGCAGAAGAAAAATGGAATGTCTGGTATTGAACAAATTTCATCAGCTGTGCACTGTGTGCGCAGTGTTGTGCATTGGCCGCACGTGATTGGCTGGTGGCTCCTAAGCCACACCTCTGACGCCTGATTGGAGGGTGCAGCCACGCCTCTTGACATTTGAGGAGCGCGTATTTTTGAATTTCCAATCCCGTGTATAAATTAAATGGCGCAGAAATTATAAGTGAGTAATTGTAACATTGAGTTCAATATTTTTTAGATTCCAAAAACAATGATTAGAACGAGAGACGAAGAAATGCCCATAAGATAATTAAACAAATGGTCATGAGAAAAGTTCAGAGCAGGCACCTTTCTTTCTGGCTTATTTGAAAAGCAGTCGGCACACTGATACCATTACATCATCTGTCAACCGACGATACAGCACAGCAGCAGCCGAGCAACCGGCCAGTACAGGGCGGACGCGGGCCGAGGCCCTCCTGACCCGGCTCGAGGCGCCTCTCACGCTGGGTGCGTACTGTACTTACAGGGGAGGGTTCGACTCCCGCCTCGGTGCGAAATGATTGTCAATTATGTGTTCCTTATGCCCTAATTCATGGTCGAGTGCACACGCGCCTGTCGAAATGCGTTTTTGGGCCATCGCCGCTTTCGACCGATTTTTCTCGAAATTTTCAGCGATAACCTAAGTTGATGTCAGCGACAATTTTATAGAGAAAAATGTGCTCTATCGACTGGTTGTCTTTGTTTTGCTCGTACTACTTTTATTAACTTTATATCATTTTTTCCATTAGAATCTCAAAAATTTACGAAAAATCTGATAAAAAATGAAAACAAAAAATTACGGCCAAGTCTCGAGATTATTTTCTCTACAAAATGGTCACGGACATCAGGTCACTTGGGTTATCACTAAAAATTTGGAGAAAAATCGCTTGAAAAGAGCACCTCCGAGAATCCGGCGCACACGCGCCTGTCGTACGACAGGGGAGCGGCCAACAAAAGCGAGGCCCGAAACACTTGGGGCAGAAGTCCTGGCACACTCGATCCAGATACGATAAGCTGAAAAACCTTGCCAAGTGACCCTTGCAGGCCATACGGTTTTTCCAAGGCTCAGTTTTCATTCAAGAGGTCGAGTTTTTGAAGTTTCCAAACTGAGCAGAAATTAAGGCTTACCAAAACTTGAAAGCTACAGAAGATCGACTTCTGGTACCCGTTTGATGAGTGTGCAGTTAGTGAATGCACTTTGTAAGACTGACTTTAAAAGTAAAAACCCGCGAAATTCGAATTTTCAAAAATCTTTCAACATTGGAAAATACTTAATGGCGAGAACATTAAAAGATCATGCCAGGGAACACGGAGCATCCATTGAATCATTATTTTTCAACTACGGCGAATTGCTCCAGACCAATGGCACGAGCGTGGATGGGTGCCCTACGAGCCTGGTACACTTAACTAGTTAACCCAGTTGCGGGTTCAACTCCCGCTCGGGGTTTTCTTACTTCTATCAGACCTCACCAAATTAACTCTAATTTTCCACTATCTATTCAACATTTATTTGTAATTAAAGTGTGATTAATGTGTTAGTCATGAGCATGATGCACAGTTCGCAAGTCTTGCTAATCCCGACTAGTGCCTGTGCCGAAATCAATGCCATTACATCAAGTCAGTTCATCACTACGAGTCAGTTCATCACTACGACCCAAATATATGAGAGCCCTAGTCCACCAGATCGTATCACTCGCTATCAGTGACCATATAAGGCATACATTCGTATCTGACATGGAAAACAGTAAAATATATCCACCGACATTAAAACACGGCCAAGGCCAAATGACTACGGGAAGAGACAAGCTAACTGCCATGGAATAATCTGCCCACTCAAAGCTTATCAGTTTATCGAATAAGCCTCGGCCACAATTTATAACCCACCCCAATCACCCTCTTCCACCTTCTAATCCCATTCCCCCATTAGGCCTTCTTTGGTGGCAACTCCTCGACGACTGGTGTCTGCGGCACGACGACGTCCTCGTATTCGCTCACGTGCGATGCCACAACGCCCGCCCCGTTCCCATCGCGATCATTCTCCGAATCGAATCGATTCCTCTTCTCGTCGAGTTGCTTCTTTCGGTTTTCCTTGATCGAATCACTCTTGGAATCCTCATCGCCACTGCTCCCTTGCTTACTACTTTTCGGGCTATCTTCGTCGCTTTGCTCTTCGTACACGAATGTCGATTGACGAGGCGTCTTGGCCCGACCCACGAGCTTACGGTTCGCTGCATCCGGTGTGGCGGGAGCTGATGCCGTCCCTTTTGTACCTGGCTGGAACGTGATCGAAGTCGGCTTCGATGCCGCTGGGGAAACGGGAGAACTCGCAGCGGCCACTGGTAATACTGCACTGGGCGACAAGGGTGGATGTGGCAAGGCCCCCTCGAACGACAGATCGGCCGACGACAAATTACGATTACGTGGTAAAAATGCAAGACCTCCGTCCGTGTCCACGGGACCGGCGTGCTCACGATCCACTGTACTTTCGTGCGGCATCTGAAAACGAGTGCCCCTCTCTGCAGAGACAGTGCCCGCATGAAACAGATTCTCTGCCCTCAACTGCTTGGAACCCGCCCACCCGGTCGTCCCTATCCCCGACACTTACCAACATGGGCTCGGCTAGGAAAAAGTAAAACAACGGGTAGTAAATCAAATTGCAGCAACTGCCCGCGTATATATCGGCATAACGTTCCAATTGGCTGGCGAAGAATGTTTGACGCGAACCGCACCGAAACAGGCTCCCAGTCATACCGTACGATTGGTCCATACGATGAGCCACTTCCTGCAATCACCAATCCAAGGTACAATTTAAAGTGGCTTAGCAGTGACCACCCAACAATAGCACTCACCAACATCTGTTTCCTCAAGTTATTCACCCTCTGCGTCGACGACTGATTCGAACTTTTGATGTCCATGTTACTGAAAGAAAACTTGCTTGTTTGATACACACCCAACAAAAAAAGAGAACCAAAGCCAAAACATGTAATAACTAGCTTCCATGACAGGCATCGTTTAGTTGCTACTTGATGTTACAGAGCGACCAACAGGGGGGGGGGGGGGGGGCCGGCAATGTGCCCTTCATTATTAGCACTGCTCTGATCACAATGCTGACCAGTAATGTTTCAGACTCACTAAAAGAAACCATCATGTGTGTGTCGCTGCAAATGTGGTGATGCTAGAACTATTTCCAGTTAAAGCTAGCAGATTATTGCCATTCGAAATCTCACGAGCCCGATGAGAACTACTGAGTACAAAAACGAGTCCACAGTCCTAACCCCTTCCTCCTTGGATCTTCTTGACAAGCCTTGGTCAGGAATACCCTACCCTGGCCCGATCTCGAGTGAATAGATCAGGAGTTAAAGATGCCAAGGCCCGCTTTGACTAATGCCAACTAGCGCATCGGTGGGGAGAGCAGCATGAAGGCACTGTGTCATAGGTCAATGGATGATAAAATCAATTCAAATGCTTCTGGGGGCTTCGAAAATTTCGCAAACGGCACCAGCATCAAGGCATCGTATTTATTAAAATTTTTGTGAGTTAAACACCGCGCCGCCCCAGTTCCCCATGGGACATCCAGCCCGTTTTGCTAGCCAGCAGTCATGATATGATAAGCAAGGACGTGAGGTGACCAGCTTTCACGGCCTTCCCCCGCGCGTCGTTACTAGGAGTACCTCCACACGAGGGCATCCTGAACTGCACCCCTTTCTCACACGATGGTGGGTGGGCTGTGAACCCTGTCGGAGCCATAAGTTATATTCAGACTACAATGCATGGCGATTGATTACTTCGACCATATACATACGCATATACTTTGCCTATATACTAGCTATGATCCTCCCTTCACCCATACCCATCGCTCCACCCTCCCCCAACACTGCGATACAAACCTCACCACATCGCCATCGTTAAATTCCCATAGACCAACCCCCTGCCCCCCTGCCGCCTTCCCTACTCACATAAAAAATTCCGCCAACTCGTTATTCAATGATTCCAACTGAGCGAACAAATCGCGTCGATCGATCCACACTTGCAATTCGTGGACAAGCTCTGGCACAATCAAGAAAGTACGCCAACCCCGACCTTTCTTCGACCTCAGCACATCGCCGAAAATATGATCGCCCACGTACATGACTTCCTTGCCTCGTATGCCAACCAGATCAGAAAACACTTGGCACGATCCACCCGCATACACTTGGCCAGGACGCAGTGGCCCCGTGTGCATACCGATTTTCAAGGCTCCAGTTTCCTGCAATGAACACTACAATTAGCCTGAACGTTCCCTAGTCTTCATCCTCCCGACTTATTTTGGACCCCCTTCGAGATGCATGGGCCTGCTAACCACGAGCTACTGATTCAGTGCACAGACCCTCATTAAATATCAATCACAACTCCGCCTCATCAAGTTCCAATTATTGACCATACAACAATCAGTAACTCGCTTCTGGCAGACTGATCACATCAACTGATACAGCCTGCTGATCGCATCTGTTAACCAGCTGTTGGTCTATCATTATCACCGCTCTATTGAACAATTGAGCTGAATCGATCAGTCAAGTTGAAAGTTGATTTGAGGAGATCTCGATCACTAGATCAGCTTATCGTTAGTTACGGTTCTCAAAAAATGTCATATTCATTCAACGAATGATCTTAACCGGATCTGATAAAATCTCATGATCAGCTTTCGGGCCTTAAATTCTATATCGACAGATAACCTATCACATGATTTTTAATTTCTCGCCACCCAATCCCATCGATCTATCAGAGATTATATATTGCTATATCACTACAATTTAATGCCAATCGACCACTATCAACATGTTGCTGATCGATCACTAGTGAAATACCACTGATCGATCGATCGATCAATGGTATCATTCCTTATCAATCGATTATGTAGTCGCTGCTATAATGCTCAGCACGTCAAAACATCTATTTTTCCGCCCTTACCCTGTCAACTTGTCGAAAAACCGTTCCTTCGGCGAACCATTGCGGTTTCCCAGCATCGACGATTATAAAATCGAAATACTGCGTCCATTCACCATCCATTAGATAAGTCATAACTTTCTAAAACCACACCACGAAGTCGCATGCGTTCATTTTTACAGTATTCTCAAAAAGAACTGACTAGCGGCAATCGAAATCTCCGCAAAAATAGCCTATATGAAACCTAATCTCGCAAACTGATGACTTACATTCGTGTAATCATATTCGCTATTGGTAAGCAGAAACGTCTTGCGTCCAGCCACACGCATATTGTCCAACAAGGTCGGCAAGCGTTTGTCCTTGTGAACAAATTCATCGATTCGTTCCACCGTGATTCGTTTCATGTCACCCTAAAAAGAAGCGTATCTACACGTGTAATGCACGTGCTGTGGTCTACTATAGGCACTAGCACGACACGACACTCAGATTCCACATTCGTGCAAAATATGCACAGCACATCACTTTTTGAATAATCGCTCTAGCCAGATATGGGCAAAAGGTGCAGCACTCCTCCACTATCCCTCCTGAAAAGACTGCATTACTCACAGCGGCCTAATCGTACGGACAGACTAGGAATAACTTTTCTAAAACCAATAAGGTGGAAGGAGAAAGACCAAAGCAACAGCGGTCGTGCAGTGTGGTTCGGCGTTCGTCTCCCCGCATTGCTTGGGAGCGAGTGGCTGGACTCGTCCCGGGTTCGATCCCCGGTGTCGGAGGTCGGTTTGCGAGCCATAAACCCTCGCCGACCTTGCAGGCCAGTTTTACCCTGGTGTGTAATGAGGAGCTAAAGGATCCCTAAACGTCCGACCAAGTGAATACAAGTGGGTATTTACAATATCATACTGCCGCTAGCGACCAATATCTGACCTGAATCATGCGCACGCCATACCTCGAGATGGATGTAGTCCACGGCATTGCGCACGTCCTTGAAAATTGATTTGTACGACATGAACACATCGCCCATGCGCACCCCAGTTCGTTCACTAAAAACAAGGATACATAAAATTAGACTGAAGACTGATATGCACTTTACTATGCTACGTTTACATTTCTTTCCACACTCCCCTGGGACAGTGATCCATGAGTGGGCGTCAAGCTTATCAGCTGAAGTTACCCAGGGACTCACTCCCATCTTACTCCATTATACCCGCTAGTTAGGTAGGGGTGTAGGCCAGTTGAGCCGTTCCTGATTGCGCCGTTTCTAGTAGCGCTGACCTATTTGCGCAGTTTTGGTTTGCGCCATGTCCTAATTTCGCCGACCCCGAATTGCGCTTCTTTCTGTTGCGCCGCTCTTTGATTGAGCCGGGTCATAGACTGGTATAGCAGTTTGTGGTAGTTGCCTGTGTCTACTCGCACATCATCTAACCTTGTAATAATCCTGATGAAAGTAAAGCTTTCGGCCGTTTATGATCAGGTCTCTACTAGACGCGATGCTAAAAAAGCTGCGTTTCTGCACTGAAATTTTTGATAGGTTCTTGAGCAAGCCATCAAAATTTGAGCTCATAATTCGTGAGCACTGATCACGAATCTTTGCGGCCCAGAGCCAGCATTGACCGATCCGGCCGGAGCGATCCGAGGGGTTGATCGGTTCCCGATCCGATCCGACCGCTGGATCGGCAACTGAAATTTTACGCTCTGTATCTGCCGAAGAATGATAAGGTGTGGCATACTATGATGAGGAAATCCCGTTTTTTCTCTCAAAATAGCACTCAGTCCCACTTTAGGCTCTGCTGCTTTCTCCTCCCTGCGTCCTTTACAGTGGACTGACGCAGTGACAGCGAGGAAACAGAGCAGGTTGGTGAGGACGCAGTGCCAAGTACTGGTGCGTCATCCCATCAATCTAAATTCTTTTGGAGCGGATTGGCCGAATCGGATCGGCATCCAGACCTAGGGTTGGATCGGTCGATGCCGGGCCCAGAGAGGTTTCAATCCAACCTGAGAAATCAGCGCAATTAGTGACAAGCGCAACTCAAAGCGGTGCAATTATGAATTGGCGCAACACAAAACGGCGCAATAAGGAAACGGCGCAAGTGAAACGGCGCTATTCGAACGGCGCAACTCGTAAGCGGCGCAACTGGGTATTTCCCTTATTAGGTAGTATACCCATTTTACTTTTCTCTATACACATGCGCAGCAGCAACCAGAAAAGTTTTGGTAAAAAAGCTGGTCGCCCTCTTTGTAACATCAAGGAACTATGCGATGCCCCTGCTAGAAAATACACTAGGTCTTGTAGCTCCACAAAATTAATTTACGTTTCAAAAGGTCTATATACTTCCAAGAGAACTTCAATCGCGCGATATTCATGGCGATTTCAGCTTGACTACGACGACATTTCGAGAAATATTGATCGATTAAGATGCATCAAAAACACCATCTAAGGTGTGGACTCCTGCATTGTAGCATGGGTCCGCAAATTGGAGCAGGACAAAATCATCGCGTCAGCATCGAGACCTTGCTCATTCTTGCACTCACCGTTTACTATTGGGTGCATTATCCATAAAGGCGATCAATGATGACAAGACCACCGTTTCTGGCAAATTGAACAACGTGTTCAAAACATAAATTCGATCCTCCGATAGCTGAATGAATTTATTCGGATACAATTCTTCCACGTCCGATCTAGAAAAACAAACCATCCACTTGACTTTGAAATCCTATCACTAGGCATCCCGCCTGAAAAACTCACGGCCAATGAAAAACTATTGCAACCCTCATGCCAGGTAGGCCATGGCGAGTGGGAGAGAGTAATCGATCCTCTCTCCTGGCTGGGAGACGTCAACCTCTAAGGTTGATGTTTCAGCCGTTCGTATAGTCGCTAGAGTTCGATTTCGGATGGGATGGGATCGCCCCTCCCGAACCCGATCCCGATAGAAAATGGTCGGGATTGAATGCTGTGGAGATGTGTGAAGAAGGGGAAGGGGAGAGGAAGGGGAGTGTTCCAGAAGGGTAAGCTGGAAAAACTTTGGTGTATGATTAAACTGGTAAAGAGGAAGTAAGGGATTTGTTTGCTAACTGGTGACTAATTCTAGGTCTTTTTGCTTGCATGATTTTGAATGCCATGATGAATACTGCGCATAAAAGTTTTTAGCTTTATATTTGCTGGCTACTTGGGGCGGGTTGCAGGTCACCTACATCGAATTAAAAGTGAAAAAATAAGACTCTGAAAATCCCGATCCCGGTCCCGGCAGGGATTGAGCGCATCCCGATCCCGAAAAAAGTGATGCCGAACGAACGCTAACAGTCGCAGACTCGCCTGCTCCAGTCGGAGTTTTTGTCCCGCCGACTTCGGTCGGCCGCCTCCCTCCTACGCCTGCTCGGCTCGGTAATACTATGAATGAGTGCAAAGCAAAAATGGAATATGGGCTTTTCCTAAAGCGTAATATCTAACGGTACATGCTAATCAGCTAAAGTGATCCTTGGCCCTGTGCATGTTTCACAGGGTTCATACAAGGAACGGAAAAATGATTTTCCATCTTTTCCTGAGAACAAAATTCGATTATTTTCCAATGGTCGCAGCGCAGCACTATTAAACCGATTTCCCTTCCTTGGTCAACCGATTTAAAAACATCTGATCGACAAGATTTTTTCAAGAATGTTTATATCCTTAGCTGGCGACTAAAAATTTGAAACCTCGAAATGCAACTTCTCAGTTTTTCCTGATTTTTGCCACAAAATTCTCATTGTCCCTGATTCCTGGATTCTCCAGTCACGTCTTGGATTCCATGACTTTTCCAGATTTTGCAGCCTTGTATGAACCCTGCTTTATCTTTTATGCCTAAGGCCTGATTGAAATCCTACCCATAAGCTGATAGATTTTGACCAAAGACAGAGTCAGTTCGCTAGCATCAAGTATGTGCCGGGGGGGGGGGGGTAAACCCCCCTGTTGGGCTGGCCAGGACACTGAACCCTTCCTCTTAACCCCCCCTTCCTCAGGTCCAGCAGGAAGAAAGAAAACGAAGCACGTAAAAGCGATCAAATTGTATCTGGGCAGGACCAAGACCTGGTCTCCAAGCGCAGGCCAATAGTCCAGCCAGCCTACATTACTGTATGTAAACAATCATACAACTCACTCACTCGACTCGACTTAAACCTGACCTTCTCACACACAATCATATCAAGCTAAGGCGATCTGATTGGATCTCTACTCCCTCCCCCTCCCCAACCACCCTCTAACCCAGCCGACCTTGCCCATACTTGTTCTGCATGTGAGTGCCAGATATGGACAAGCTAGTTTGTACGCCAGCAACCCGACAGGAAAGATGACTCAAACATCACATGGAGTGATTTGATAACTCCCTGCCAAGGGGGAATCTGCTTACACCTCAGCATCCGAAACTGTCAGCCAGACTGCCAGACTTAGAACTTGTGCCCCTGCTAGAAAACGGGGACGCTGCAACCAACGTGAGACCTTCTCTGTCGAATGAATATTGCTGCCTCCAAATCGTGTGCGCAAGCAGCGGAATGCAGTACGATCACAGAGCTCAGGCTGAGCAGGGTTGGTTCCGGTTTAAAAACCTTAAAAACAGTGTGAATACTGTGCGAAAAACCTGCGAAAATCAGGGAAAATGGTAATCTTTGAGACAAAATCAGCAAAAACTAAAAAAATTGCATTCCAGGGTTCAAGTCGTGAAAATTCAGAGAATAATTTTGAATACGTAAAAAAACATGTAGAAATCAAGGGGAAAAATAGTCTGTCAGGGAAAACTTAAAGGTTGCATTTCGAGGTTTCAAACTGGGAAATTAAGAAAATTTCAATTTTTACCTGGGGTTCGGAAAAATCATCTTACGCGCCGCGCGTGAACCTTATTAATGAAACAAGTTTATAATGCATTGGTAAAAAATTTGTGTTTTTGCTTCCTGCTTCCGAGCGCTAGGTTTCGGATGCTGTTACACCTGGATGAACTACTTCATACGGAAGAAAACTTCCATATAATATTTGACTACAGTAGCATAAAAAATTTGGTTTTCAATTTTAATCTCCGTAATTTGATGCATTATCTGACTATCAACACACCGTCTTTGAATAGCAATGGTATACAATGCTAAGTGATCCGCTCCACGATCAAACAGACATGCAGCTTCTCCAGCCGGATAAGCTGGTAAGGTTAGTGCCCTACCAAATACATTCGAGTCCGCTTAGTATCACCAGCTCCGGACAGGAAGGAGATGTGACAATATCCGGACAGTGGACTTACACCGAAGTACACACAAACATGGCCAAAAGTTTACTTTTATGAGTTTTATCGCCATTTCAGACCATTTTCGTGTGTATTCTTAACCTTTTGAAAGACGAAACGCTTTTCAGACAGTTTTGTAATCAAAGAAATCAAAATTACGGGGTCAGTCAAATCAAAGCTGAAGCATAAGGTGTCATGCGCCATCGTGCAAGCGTTTTCTTGCGAGAAATCATAGTTTTTGACGATTTTGCACCAGTTTCAGATTGCCAAGAGTGTAAATGTGACGCTTTTTTAATACTTACCCCGCCTGGCCACGAAATTTATGTGACAATAAGCGGACTGGGCCGAATTCAGCGTGCTAATAAGCGAACTCAAAATACACACAAAGTATAGGGGAAAAATTCGGGACTCTGACAACCTGTGATAATAACTGGGGTGTGATACTATCCGGAGTGACTGTAAAAGGGACTCGACTGTAGAAGACTAACAAATTTATTGCTCTGAACTGCATAAGGAGTAGTTTCCCGAGCTTTGCCTGGTTTGGTTCATCTTTCAAGGGTTTTGCAAGGGTGGGGTTTGTATTCTATATACTGTAGTACTGTTATAACCCAAGTTTTAGTCTGGCCCATTGGATAATCCTACCTAATTTTGCGTACTGTACACGTACTCATCACCGTGTCTGCATGATTCACGATTCTCCGTTTACTGCAGTAGTTATTCTAATGGTCATCATCCGAGTCTCCCTAAGGTATTAAGGCGCGTTCACATTGGCAGGCCCAACCGAGCCAGCCGAGCTGGCTGAGCCACAAGAACCGCAGCCAATGTGAACCCACCTTTAGACTTACACGAGCGCAATCAACTGTTTGCTGACACCGCCTGTCAATCCTAGATCGTAGCACCAATCTTATTACTTTCCTGGCCAGTAATCGGCTCCCAATCAATCATCTATCTGCTCGACGCCTGTCTTATCCACATCTGACCATTATGGAAAAGCCAGCGCGTGACCAAGTGGCTCCCAAACTATCCACCCTGCCCCCGAAGCCTCCCACTCATGTTTCGCCTCTCATTGCCCCTCTCAGAGATTGACTAGAGCCCACAAACTCACTGTTTCAAGAACTGCTGGCCATGCACAGCGACTAGAATATTGCCATAGGCATCGACCTTCAACAGATTCCCGTAATACTTATCGAACCACAATCCCCGCACAGGGAACGTGTGATCGTAGGGCAAGTCTTGCAATTCGGGTGGATAACCAATCTTCACTAAACGTTCAACAATCAGCTTGAATCCCAGGGCTTCGTATTCCGGTGATTTATACACTAAAAACCAAACAGCATCATTTCAAAGTCATTTTTAGAATTAAGTTCTCGCATCCCCCATTTTCTCACGGCTTATTAGAGTTTCACTGCCAGGTCTAGACAAAGTCAATACACCGCGAAAACCACTAGGACCAGGTACCAGTGCCCGGGTCGTGGCCTAGTGCAGGGGCGTGCGCAAGATTTGAGGGGGGGGGGGGGGTGCAAGGGGGAAAAATTTGGGTTTTTAGGCTCCCAGAAATTGATTTGTTCTCTATGAACCACCGGTCAAGCAGAAGTAATTCCTGCCACGTCAACTTTTTTACGGAGTGCCAGGCACGGGGAAAATGTGTACAGGTCCTGGGGAGGGGGTTCATTCGAACCCTTGCACCCCCCTGCGTACGCGCCTGAGGGCGACTGCCTCTCACGCTGGGCGCGCATTTAGAGGGAAGGGTTCGACTCCTGCCTGGGTAAAACATGATTTTTTTTCAAATATGAGTTCCTTAGCCCTTGAGTGCGCTGCATAGTCCTTGGCTATGGATTAAGTATGACTTGACCTATGCACTGATGTACGCGTTCTTAGCTCAGACCCGAGGGACACCCGAGGAAATAGTCTGGGTTAACCCCGATGAACCATAGCTTGACAAAGCGTCATAAGCCTACTATTGGCACCAAACGACCTTTAGCCAAATGATCCCTTGGTTTAATATGCCAAAAACTGCAATAAAAGGCAATCAAGTATTATGTAGTATTAGCGAGTCTGATCGAGAATGGTGTTTACCCCTTATCTTTGCGACATGCCCAAAAAAGTTTACACCTGCTGCCAAATAAGCAGATAGAGAGCTGCCAAAAAAGATCCAACGGGAGTCGCTTTCTCCAAAGCAGAATCGCTCCAGAATCGATTGCGGAATATTGAAAAAAGAATATATTCAGAATTCAGCAACCATGTTTTAGTGGGCCAGCCAAAATTCTGGACCTACAGCAAATGCGCAAAAAAACTCGAAATTCTCAATTTCAAAGGCGGGACCACTGACAAACAAAAATTTCGACTTTTTCAATATATTAATTTGATAGCTTTCAAAATCTTGGCTAACCCACTAAAACGCTAGTGGCTGAATCTGAACTACATCGTTTTCAATATTCTGTCATCGATCATCTACAGCGCACTTCGTCTTTCAGGCAGAAGCCGATGGACCACTTGAGAAAACCTGGGAGCTTTAATTTTGGTGCGAAATTCAAATTTCTGGGCGGGAAACTGCAGATATATGGAGTTTTTAATTTTCATGTGCCCTTCGACGACTCATACTTATTCTGTGTATTCGCACATTTCAGAGTCGGCTGTATTTTCGTTAAATAAGCCTTTAATTTTCTCAAAATCTTTTTTTCAAAGTCTTTTTATCTTCTCAAGCTTGAGCGATTAGGGCCTTCATTTCAGCTTCTTATTCAATCATTACACGCTAGCCAAGCCATCAGCAATATTTTGACACCCAGACACACGTCTGCTCAGATAATGGCCTCTCAGCTGGTCAGATTCCAGCATGGAGCCCACTCGCCCTCCAGCTCTCCCTCCTCACTCGGTGCCGCTGCAGTAGAAATGCGACTCCTATGCCTCTGAATCTGATGCCTCCTCCGCATCCCGTATCCTTATGTTCAACTCGGGTGACAGGGACAGAAGACAGTGCTTACAATTGTTTCAGCTCCTTATTACCAGCACTCATGCCTGCAGGCCACAGAAAAATTAGGCGCTGACAGTCCTTCCACAAGAACCAGGCTACAACCGGAAAATTCCACCAGACTAGCTTTCTCACCAGATGATCAAACTTTGGGCATTTCAAAATTTCGAAAAACTGTGCTCACCAGCTAACGTATAATCCATATCAAATCCGAAGAATTGAATTTTTCCCAATTCCACGCTTCGATTGACAAACACTCTAAAAAGAAGAAATCGTACAAAATGGTCATCTAATCCATATCATGCGTGTGATCGTTGTTGTACTTATCGTAAGCATCGTAATGTGACTACTGCAAAACACAGACATCAAATGTTCACGCCTTACCATATCAGCAGACGCTGGTATGAGCCGGCATCTCACCACATTCGCAGGGAGGTGCTCGCCCAGCCCACGCAGACCTATCCATCTTATTACATGTAACAGGCGTGTACGGCTTCCGAGGAAGACTTATATCGAGCTGCTATACACACGGGGCGTGTACTGGCTGATCGAAACACTCTCTAGGTCAGGCAGCAACCCATTGGGTTGATGTTTCAGCCTCCTACGACTGCAGTTGTCGAGTTCACCCGCCCCCACAGCTACAATCTAATATCTTATTGCCTGTATCACTGTCTCGTGAGGTCGCCACCTTGTCAAGTCATAATCACGCCGATGAGATGGAGTAGCGCCCCAGGGAACTGACGTAGTTCTTATCGCTTGGACAACAGGCTAGTCTCTCCCGCTGACTGAATAATCACATCGTGCGGGAAGGGCAGCCCCCGGCTGGGTCGGCTATAGTTGTAAACGCCACACGCACACACGCACGTTTCGTCCACCCCGCCGTAATGTTCGCAGAGGGTTCTTTGTCCTGTATATGCTCTAACCCTAACCCTAAGACGGGAGACTGAGAAGTCGGGCGAGTCATAATAGTGCCCAGCAGGTGTCTCACTCACTCGCGTGGTCACTGTGAAAACTGGATGTACATTTTTAAATAAAAGCAGAGTCTAATTTTACTGCAAAAACGCAAGAAACTTTGCGAACCTTTCTAGGATCAGGGTTCTGACCATAAACCTACATGCAGACTGCAGTGCGCAGACCTTGCCATGCAGGCGTAGCAGAGACAAACACCCCGACTGGAGCAAGGCAAATCTTGCGACTACACCTGCGGCTGAAACATCAACCTGAGGGGTTGACGTGTGCCCACAGAGGGTTACTGCAGCATCCGAAACCTAGCCCCTGGTTTTGGCTCAAAGACTCCCATTTCCCCAGGTTTTACAGACCCTTCTCGGATTCCTTGACTTTTCTAGGTTTCCCAAAGTTGAATGATCCCTGCTTAGCCTGAGCCTAGCGATCGTACTGCATGCACTTGCGCGCCCACACGGTTTAGAGGCTACGCATAAAAATCAGCTGACTTCTGATTATATTCTACCGTTATTCCTGATCTTAGTCCTTTTTGAGGCCACTTTTAATTTTGGGTTCTCCCTAAACTATGTAACTGCCATTTACAGTAGTCTCTCGATGGACCAAGATCAGGAATAATGGCAGGGTAATCGCTTATGCCAGCTGATCTGTATGCGCTCATACATCCTGTACATTTATGGGCAAGGGATGCTACGGAGAAAAATATGGCACTTCTCTAAATATCCCTCACTGCCTTAACTATGATATAATGAAACCCGCTTACCGTCGTCCGGCGATCCGTTTATACACCTTCTGCCGCGACAAGTCCGCCTGCAGCACATTAATAGCACTGGGCCCGCCACTCGCCGATTCGCTGACCGTTGACATATTGTCGACCAATTCGTCCGAATTCACGTGTTTCTGATTCTGACAGAGATACCGATCGATATCACTGCGGCCAATTTTGATTGGTTCGTTGTAAAATGAATAAGAATCACTGTCGCTACTCGCTCGACGTCCAAATCCGCCTGCCGCCGCTGTCTTATCACCACCCGCTAAGGACGATATATGGTGCTGGTCGATATCACTTGCACCGCCGTTGACAGTCTTCGGTACGTCGTTGATAAGAGCGCCGTTCTGTTTTGTTTGTGAACGTGTGCTGAAAGAACGTGGCTCTGATATCGGTGATATCGACGACTGAACGCCGTTGAGCGTTGTGGAAGCAGACTTCGCGGATGACATAGTCGTATCAAACAATATCGACTGATCAGAAAAAGAATACTTTGTTAGTAAAAGATCGAGAGTGAGATTAGCACAAGGTGTTATCGATCAACTATTTGCAGAGGGCAGAAATCAATCAATAAGCGGTTGATTAGTGATCCACAAGCTCGATTGACATCGACAGAAACTGATCGGTGCAGATGGGAAAAAATCGAGTGATTACGACAAAAACTAAACAGGTTACAATTAGAGAATTGAAGGATCGATCGCAACTGATCGATTAGTGTCGAGTCGATACGGTCAGTCAGCGCCCAGGCGGCAGATGAGTTTTATGCTGATCGCCAGTTCCAGGAGACGGAATGATTGGCGAACAATCGATTGATCAAATTTACAGAAAAATCAATGTTTCAAATAACGAGCTCAAGTTAATGAGCAACATCAAGCCGCATGCACGAATACAGCTGAAGAAAAACCATGCAATTAGCAAGGATAGAAGTCAAACGAGCAATACCACACAGACTTGGCGAGGCCACCAAGACAGCTCGAACACGGAAAGCATGACCAATCATGCAACCGACGATGTAAAAACTAAACGTGCGTCCGATGGAGTGAGACGAAGACGGAAAACGTAGGATTCTTCCACTTCCTAAACCGTATCACCAACATACGGGGCTCACAGTCAGTCGACAAATCCCAAGAATACCAGTCTCATCGTCGACATATCTGCGCGCCATGCACATAAAAACGAGACAAGGGTGGAGAAATGCATGAAAACTGGTCGAGGTAGTCAGAAAAATTAGAAAATCTGGGTTAACAAAACTAAACGCGAGCCGACAAATTAAGAAAACTAGACTACGAAATTTAATACCTTCAACTACTTTGGACAGATAAATCTTAAACTCCGTTGTTTTCAACCGAGAAAAAAGCAGACAGAAAACAAAAAAGATCGAAACACGAGACGACTCTTGACTGATAGAAAAAACGTACAGATAGCTAAAAAGTGAACCCAATAACAATACCCACCTTTTCAAAAACGCGCAACCAGCAAAAGGACATTCTACTCGCAAAAAGTGCAAAACGATAAAAGCAGCGTCGGACCGACTGATAACAACGCAAGGATATGTAGAATTAGAAAAACGGGAATTTCAGATGGCGAAGAAAGCAAACAAGAAACGGAAACATCGGACTTTGCACCAAAGCGAGCAAGCAGCCCAGTTATCTCATGCCCATCAGACCTTCGAGACGAATAGTTGCTTGGTTAACATGTCTGAAAAGTCAATTTATGTAAATAGCGCAGATAGCTAAGACAGCCCGATTATCAACCAGCCATCGAGATAAGAATCTATCTACACACGTACACCACCCACACGTGGGGCATCGAGACAACGACAAACATGCACGCACGCGTGAATCACGAGACGATGCATTCCCACCTTATTGCAGACATTTTGATGCGCAGCTTCGAGCTAAGGCGGGAGTTGGCGGAAGTCGGAGACGGCGATGTTGTGGTTCTGACAAAGTTTCCACACAACATATTACCCAATGTTCGTTGAGAAAACACCACAAACGCAGCATAATCACATGGGTCGTTCAGTCAATCTTATCAAGAATACAAACGGTATCACCAACAGGTCATTCTGGAGTACGCATCTCAAGCCACATTTTTCTTTGAAGTATACCACTTTCGGCCATCGGTTCCCGAGGAAAGGCGGCAATGTTTCATGAGGAAGTCCCCAATATTTGGAACACTCTCTGATCTGAAAGTGCAAAAATATTGAACCAGTCATTGAGCCTTTTGGGATGTACTGTAATCTAAGGACACACATTTCACCCCCAGCCCACCCTGGAACATCCTGCTCGCATACATAAGCTAGCCAGACTGCAGGTAGCTCATTATCAGTGATAAGGCGCCTGCCAAAGCGAAGTTGTATTCAAACTACAGAACCCGACTTCTCCATGAGTTATGCATGATATAGCCGCCACTGTCAGCCTATACAGTAGCAGTGACACCACTTCAGTGCGATACTTACTGCAGACAGTCTTGTCTGCCCTGACTTCATCAGAATGCAAGTGTAAACAAGCCTTAGCTTCAGTGTATCACGCATGCATAAAGCATCACGTTTGCAGTTGATAAAAAGTGAGTTTAAGAAGTTGCACCTACAGTAACCTAAATGCCCACACCCTCTTCAGCCAATCGATGACCCTGCATCCAAACCTGTCACTTTACATTATGGACACGGGAACGATCCCCGGGCTTGGTCGGCTCCACCTTGTCAAGTTGCCAAGAGCCCTTATGGCCTAGGACCTCGTGCAAAATCTATCGCATCCCTAAGCTCTGATAAAAAAGCAAATGCACCCGCATTTTTAAAATTATGAGCTTAGAAAAACGAGTGGTTTATCGCATGTTTGTGTCATTTTTAAGAAACATCTAGAAATACAATTTCTGCAGTACATCAAAAAGCCAAATTTAAAAACTGATAGGTTATTCATCTTACCCCTTCAACATCCGGCCCTAGCCCATAAATGCAGCATTCAAACAACCCCGCTCAATCACGCGCATGCTGCATCACCCTTGCCTAGCCAACTGTCAGTAGCAGTAAACTTACTCGAAATAAACCTTCAATTCGTCAAATGACCATTTCGGCTTGACTCGGAACAGAGAGCTCAGTCGTTCCTCCATGTCGTCTGGTAACGAGTCCAATGGCAAGTACTGCACATATTCTGGACGGGATTCACGTTGAACAATAGCCAAGCCAACTAACTGCTCAGGGACAGCGAAATCAGCCATTCCGTAAGGAACACTTTCCGTCCACAAGTTGAAAAAATCGTTCATATTGAACTGAAATACAGCAAGCAGTGGGGTCTTTTTGGCACCTTTTACTTGGACCCAGCACCAGCAAGAAGAGACAGGTTCTCTTGCTTCAGAAGCAATTACTGTAGCAGCGTGCATGAAGACCTTGAAGTAACTTGTGTGCCTTGTGTACTGTGGATACACATGCCAGACAAAGTTAGTTTCCAAGTCAGCTAACTTGTCAATCGCACATGACAGCCTTGCTTTGGAAAATGGTCGCAGAGATAACTTGCTCATCTGCCTCACAAACCCATAAATGAGCCCCCCCTCTTTTGTCCTGCCCTGAGAAAAATCTTCTGGAACAAAATTTATGCATGCTCACTGTCAGCTTTTTCTGCCATCCTAACCGCTGTGGCTACATGGCTGATCTAAGTTCAGTATCAATGCCTTGCAAGACTGACGCATGCCCTGATCTGCCTTGCAAGACTGTCTTGCTCATGCCTGGCCCAGGCCATGATCTATCTCGCAAGAAAAAGGTAGAGAACTATCTTCATTGGGGTCAAACGATTTCACCACATGCATACCTTATTCGTGGGTCTGAGAAGCATTTCGGCGCACAAATGACAAATGGACTTCTCTTCCAGTCTCCAGTTCCCGCAGTCACCACCATCCACAATTTCACAACCGAACCACCCCAAAAAGGCTTCAAGAACAATGGCCGGCTCATTGTGTTCCTTTTGCACAATATCGATAACTCGATTTCGGTCGAATTGTTTCCATGACCAAGCATTCTCGTCCAAACACTGAGTGATTTCCGTGTATAGACGTACCAGATAATCGAAATGGAGCTGACGATAGTAGCCTACAAAGACAGAGCAATAACAAATCTGATCACGATCAGACAAGGTGGTTTTGAAGGAAGGTAAAGATAATCGATTATCGATTTTTCTCTCGATTTCTCATCACAATAAATGATCAGCAGTAAAGCCTCAAACCCAAGCCTAGTTTTCTGTCAGGATCCACTCCCGTCTTCTCCCGGTCAATGAAAAAGGAAATGGCGGGCATGTCATGGATTTTAGTTCAGTTGCAGAAAGACTGGTCTTACCATTGGGCTTGTGATATCATCTTACAGATTAGCGCCCCAACCCGAGGGGGACTTAAGCATCCATTAATTTTTAAAAACGTGATCAGTGATCCCCGCTAAAACTTTCGATAGTGGTGTTTGCTACTAAACTATGGACGTTTCCAGACTTGACACATCTGTGAGAAGGTAGGTTTAGCGCCCCAATGTCAATTGACTCTGAAATAAAACCAAAAGAACATTGAACTTGCCGTCAATTATAAGGACACGCATTTTTGATAACGTATCAAGGAGTTGAGCTTCGCTTGACGGCACACGTTCCAGAAAATCATTCAAAAGATACTTGGGCTAGAAAGATAAATGAGGTTTCTTTTGCAAATAATATTCAAAAGAAACTCACGAAAGATAGTTCGTCAGGTTGCTGATCTCTGACATGACAGTATGTTCATCTTACCTTTATCAAATTAACTGATTCATTAAGAGGTCCCGAATACAAATTCTCGCTTAACATTGCACGTAATTTTTTCATACTTGGTCGTTTTTCTTCAATAAGCTCCAGAATCTTATGCTGCGTTCCAATCACCTGCAAGAAAAAGTGTTTCCTGCAGAATCAGTAAATCAAAGCATATTTCGAAGAAGGCGGACATGTACCAGGCATACGGGGACACATGTTTCATTTTGGTTATTTTTCAGAATGACTGCAACTAAAGACAATGCACAGGATTGGCTTGGGTCGCTAGATATCCACAATCAAAACCTTGTCTAAAAAAACCGAAATAAAAGATGCACCCGGGCAGGAATCGAATTTCTAAAGCCCATGTTTTGCGGAATTTAATTAAAAATGGCGCATATCTAATCGGTACAAAGTTTAGCACTTAACTTTACGGGGTTCAAGAAAATTTTTCAAGTTCTGACAGGACTTATTGTTAGATTACATTGTGACAAAACCCCCCAAAATTAATTTTTTAATGAGCATTTAGGTGCGTAACTGAAATCTTTTACATACTGCACGTACGTTGAGATTGACAATCCTTTCACTCCCGTCTGCACCTTCCTTATTTCCATCCTCCATTCGATCGCAACAGTCCTTGGAAAATCGGCATTCAGGAACAATTAAAATAGTATTACTCGTTTCGCACTGTTTTAACAAGAATGCCTTATTTTTCGTACAAATTGCTGCCGCATCATTGACATCGCCACGAATGACGAGTTCCGTCTCACCCGTTTGTATTTCGTTCAAAATTCCATCGTTGACTTGAAGAAGCCGATAGTCGTCGCTGTACTCAGATTTTGATTCGTCCAGTTCCAAATGTTGGATTTCGTATTTCAGTTCTGTAATGTCAATTTTTGCACGTGACAAAGTGTCTTGAATTGATTCAAACTGATCGTGAAACATTATTTGGGGAAATTTGTCAAGGATAATTATAAAACATAAACAAACAAGGAAACCAGCAAAATCTGTGCGCCAGCTACAGTATTCCCGCCCGTTTGTCATAAGCAGTTATCATGCGTCTCACTGTTTGACTAAATGGCGGGAGTTCGAAATTTGGAGTGTAATGCAGGTTACAGGTAAGCCAATGCAGGGTCCTCTCCATCCTCCCACTTGATTTACGTGTAACGGTAATTTATCCTAACCCCACTGCTGGCATTTCAAATGAAGTACGCTTTTTTCCCATTTTGAGTCATTGCACCCCACTTGAACCATATAATACAAAAATGCCGCCCACGCCTGTGTCATTCGTTGTAGGAGCATGACTCATCCCAAACCGTCGCCCGTGCTTAGGCTGTGTTGTGACTATGCCCACAATACCTACCGGCTGGCGGGTAGAGTTTGAAAAGCAAACATAGCCTTGCTTGCAATCTTCACGCACGAGGCTGACTGGCGGATGGAGTGGGGTGGGTGAGCATAACCTTCGATTCAAAACTTGTTTACCATCTATACTCGTTTTGGCTGGCTGGGGACAGATGGCGTGCCCCACTTGCCATTAGTGGTTTGGGTGTAAGTTTTGTAAAGACTGACATTGATGTACTGCTCGATATCCTGAGTCCATGTGGATTTTATGTCTCTGCCGATATCACTGACTGGCTAACTTGCTCGTCTCTGTCCTCACAGGACACCAGGCAGTTTGAATTTCTTTGATATTTCGCTACTTGTCTTCGATTTACAACAAGTAAATATTGCGGACTTTATACTTTTTATTCGGTAAGAATTCAAAATGTTTGTGTTTTGTCAGTTTGTTCTATTAGTCTATTTGTTATACTGGCTCAGCAAGGACCGAAAAAAAATTTGCTTGTGACTGTACTTGTCTTCTATGTAAGCATATGTAGAAGCCACAAAGACGAGCAGGTTTGACAAGTGAAGCTTGCGTAGGGCTGCGCGAGCGAGTCCGAAACTGTTGAACAATACAATGGCTAGTGATGTCTCAAGATCTGTATCACACCTGAAGACATTCTGCCGATATGGATAGGCGGGAGTTTGACGTGGGTGGAGGCACTCAGTGCTTCTCCGATTCACCTGGGCTAACTAACCTAATCCTATCGTCAGTTTACTTCCTGTCCCTGTGCTTTGGCTCTACGGACGCGCATGATGTCCTCCCACAGAAAGTGATTTGATATGATTCGTTGGGTGTTGCTCTCTTGTGTCTCCAAGTCGCTGTCATTTGTCAAACGTGTTTTCACTATTTTTGCTCCCTTTTTTGAGCACACCGATGTGGTCACTGAAAAGTGTCACCCCTTGCTGGTCACCCGTGCGGACTCATGCAGTCGTGTCATTGACGTTGGACATCTCCATAACTGGCTATGTAGGATTATTGGTTGATGCGTCTAAAGCAGCATGATCGAAAACCATCCCAGCCTGTCGCACTCTGAAACCCCCTGGGTTCCAAGAACATTCATCTGTACATATAAAGTTGGAAACTACAGATGGACTAACATGTGCTTCGGACAGTTGCAACTTTATGTTACTGGCAGAGAGCCCAGAGAAGGGGAGCAAATGTTATGAATTACCACTCGCACGATCATGAATGGGCATAGGGGGAGGGAAAGTTGTCAAAAGTCCCAACTCTGAGATCATAAATTCAGGAATTATTGCTAATAGGTGCTGTTGTTCGCTGCATAGAAGTCCTGCCTTGCTTAGGCATTCTGTACCTCGATTGTGCCACCCTCATATGTGTGGGGCGCTGAGGTACAGTACTGTGGGACATATTGTGGTGTGGTCTGGATTTCAACAGATGCACATGTTCAACTGTTACAAGCAGAGTCACCAGGAGGATCCAACGTTGTTCGTCATTGCTTCTGCATTCATGGCCCGTTCCTCGATCAGTCCTCTTTTCCTTATCATTCTTCTCCCACGCTCGGCCATCTCGCAAAGTCGCGCATGTCCACTGTCCCCATTCCTAGCCTCCCTATTCCACCCCCAAGTCCGACACTGGCCATCGTGTTCCCACGACAGTGCTATCGATAAGACCACCCTCTTCAGTGTCGCGTCATCACTTTGCTTATACGCTTTGCTTTCATAGCCTAGCGCGAACAGGCACTAAAAGTGATGCGTGAGAAAGCAAAACAAAATTAACGCTTCGGGTGGGCGATCGGCATCATGTTATGGATGTGCGAAAATGTTTTGGATCATAAATTTTGTTAGCACCGTAACCAAGCCGCCCGGTTTTTTTGACCAGGATAGACGCGATAATGCGCGCCATTTTCACGAAGTTTTGTGACATCACACCAGCGTGTCATCTGACAGCTCCTTTTTCAGATTCGAGCAATATGCTCTCTGCTGGCCTCCTTTTTCTCTTTGCTTCCGTTCTGCCTACATTGGCGCGCCATCGGGAAATCCAAAGATGGCAGTTATCTCAAGAGGACCTTCGAGTATTGAAACGGCAAGTCATCGATGACCAACAACGGCCGATCATCGAAGGCGGATCGGAGGTGGCTGAAAATGATGGTGATGGAAGTCTGCAAATGGAGGCTGGTGATACATTATCACGCACGTGCTACGCGCCATACAAGGTCAAGTGGTTTTGGCCCGATAACAGTGTAAGTCACAGGGAGTGGACCAAAGTGGTTGGGGATCAGCTAATGACGATCATCGATTTGCAATCTGCCGTCAGCTCGTGATCTACAACCCTAATCCCTTGCCATACAACCAGATCATTAGTTGTGATGTTGTGATCACCAAAGGCGACTAAAAGCTAATTGCTACCAAGTGCATTATCGCAAGCTGTGAGACCTAACGATCAGACATTTTCCTTCATGACCGATCACTATTCAGTTGACGCCAGTCTGCCTCATAATCCACATCACAGTGTCCTAAACTTCTGTTAGACGTCTAACCGCAACATGTTTCCTTCTAGGCCTACCGCGATTACTCTGATCCTCGGGCTGACGGTCGCTTAACGATCGAAGATGCCATTCAAGTGGGAGAAGGCCGGTATATGACCAAACTGACTTTAACAAATGTGCAATACACCGACACTGGTTTTTATGTGTGCGCGTCGGCGGCTGAGGAAGATCAGGGTGAATATGCTACCGGGTTCAGACGAGAGGAATCGCCGATCAGGGCCAATCGATTGTATGTCTTTGTGAAAGGTGAGTCAAATCAGCAACCTGACTTGAGTCAGATTGACAATGGTGGGGCAGGAGATATTAGAGACCAAGTTCTGGGACGGCTCTTGACGTCTCCCATCCAGGGGGTGTCGATCTCCCTAGCGCAGGAATGCTGATTATAGTGGGCACAAGTTTGAATTTTCGCCAATCCACACAATGGAAATCTGACTTTCTAGACAATCAACCAGGCCATACCTTTCTGCACTGGAAAAAGGAGCAAGGCAAGGCCATAACGCTCTATAAGGGCACACCGACATACATCGACTGCCTGGCCACCAATGCTGACGCCATGGTCAACTTTACACTGCGGGATCATGTGCAACAACTCAACTACGATCCAAGACTTGGATTTCTTGTTGTGGCTGAGCGATTGAGTCCTACCATGGCCTCATGCGACGCTCGTGTGCCATCGACAGGTGCTACTGATCAACTGAGCTTCTTCATGGTGCTAATTGCCGATAGTGTGCCCATGGCGCCTAGCGTCACTCCCAGCACTAAATATCCATTTGTCGGTGGTGATTTATCGATTATGTGCGTTTATCGAATGGATGATTATATCTTTTTCAATTGCACTTGGATATACCCTGGCATGGGTGAACAAGGGGTGAGTTGACGAAAAGCGAAGGGAAGTTTGGCTAATGCGCTAAATGTGTTCTTTTTGTCATCACGTTTTTAGAATCGCTCTCAAATTCTGGGCACGAATGCCAAGAACATAACGTTGAAGATTACAAACTTGACCTGGCAAGATTCAGGGAAGTATAACTGCACATGTCAAAAAGTATCTGGATCACGACCTCGTAATTGGACGACGTTGCAAATCAATGTTAGTCGTAAGTGAAAGTAATTGGCCAATGGGTTTTAAGCCACGCCCAAACCACTAAATCCCACCAGTTGAATTTTCAGCAAGCCAGTTTTATGGGGCGATCATAGGTTAGGATGGCGCAAAAAAACAAGTGTAGTGGCACTGTTGGAATCATCTCATAAAATCTTAGATTCCTGACTACTCAACATCTAACGTTAAAATCTTCGATTTCGTCAATTTCAGCAACAAAAGGCCGTATATTTGCACTGAAACATTTCACGCCATCCGTCATCAATAGGTCACTAAGTGATTCCGTCATTTTCACTGCACGATATTCGGCCTGGCCAGAGGACGGCGTGAAGTATCAGTGGTTCCATAAATTCCGTTCCTCCCTCTTTCCCGATAAGGACAAAGAAGAGGCAGTAACGAAGAAGTTTCCAACCAATGTGGCTCCTCTGAAGACTTCCGCCAGTCGCCAGCAGCAGGCTGGGCACCGTTTGAAAATGGCTCCCGATTTCCAGTCGCGATCATCGAACACTAGAACAGTCATAGCCCCCATGGAACAACCTGTATTGACCGACACGGCCTCGTTGACCTTGGATAGCCTCAGGGTGAATCAAAGTGGTGATTACATTTTCCGACTGACTGTAGCTGATGACAACATTCAAGATCTGATATTCCGGCTCAACGTGGCTGCACCCCCTCGAGTCCACGTTTTTGTAACATCGTCCAAAAATATCAGTCATGTACTCGACCCGCGATTTTTGGAGTTGGATCAATTGTACGATGTGCACTGTATTGGAGAAGGGTACCCCATCCCCAAGGTCATCTTGGAATGGTCATCGTCACCCGACTGTATCATCCAACAGGACCAGAATAGTGATCAGTGTTACTGGGTATCGATCAATCGACCTGAACCCAATGGCGATCGGGTTTTCGACTATGTTGGTGATTTCGATACTGATCACGTATCGATGACCCAGGCTCACTCGTCTGGCGTATATCGATGCTCGGTGGATGGGACTTTCGATCAGACTTTGGTCTCCAGGACCCAGTATGTGGTCATGGACATACCCCACGCTCAAGAGAACAAAGGTATTTATACAGATTTATTGATCGGTGGACAGATCGATCGATCGATTGGTGATCAGCTGCAGGATAGTGCGATTTACGAAGGCGATCGAGTGGTGATTCGATGCCGGTTTCAAAAATATGCTTATGCCAAACCGGAATGGAGGCACGATCAATTGGTGACTAGTCAGTATCGTATGAGATACGACACGAATACATCGCTTTATTGGAATTCGTTAGAGCTCATCTTCGACTCGATCACTCTGACTGATGCCGGCTTGTACACTTGTAACGCGCTCTCGTCAAGAAATGAAAGAGTATCGAAGACCTTGGAAATCCGAGTTGTGGAAACGATAAAACCTGATTTTGGTGCTTTAACATCGCCTATAAAAATAGAAGCTAATTTAAGTGCATCGATCGAAATCCGATGCGATCCTCTGGGTGTCCCCCCGCCCACCATTGCCTGGTTCAGGGATGGACGCCCATTCGATGAGCACCTCTTCGAGAATAGAACATTGCTGAGGATTGGACGCGTCATGAAACAGGACGAGGGCTCTTACACGTGCGAATTAAAAAATAAAGTTGGATCAACCACAAAAAACTTCTCTTTGCACGTGATTGGTGGCGATGATCAGAATGATCAGGTCCTAACCGATTTGGGTGTGACATTGCTGGTGTCGGCCATGGCAGTACTGGTTATTATTGTGGTCATTTTGTTGGCGTTTGTCATCAAATATAAGATACACCAAATTCGAGGGGTAAGTAAAGAGTTGAATATTATTCGATGATGCAGACAAACACCAACTTACTCGCTGAGCCAACCCTTGCTTGCCGATCTGCGAATGATATTCATATCTGTTCATATCTGGTTTTTAGCGGAAATTCAAAATTCTATTATGCCACTCTGAAGCTCTCCTTTATCCATAAAAATGAGCGCTGCTCGACCAGTCCCATTTTTAGGCTCGTGAGCGAGAAATGCTCTATAATCAACTGAAATCGTCGTCGATCGATCGACCACGACTCGACCCCAATCTTCCGGTCAATCAGCAACCTGAAAATCTGCCCTATGACCCCCGTTTCGAAATTCCTATTGCACATTTAGAAATAGGAGACGAATTGGGTGTTGGTCAATTTGGCAAGGTGTGTCGAGGCGCCATATTGCCACCTGGTGCTCACATGGATCCGCTGGTAGTGGCTGTCAAGATTCCGAAAAGTGAGTGGTATGACTTGAAACTTTGAAAAATATGATCTCCACCCCGACACAAATTTGAGCAAAAGATGACAAGATCTGACAAACTATTACGAGTCAAAGGGATTATACCCTTGCTGGCTAGTTATGATACAGAGAGTAGGAAATGATGCGTCACATGTACTACAAAATAAGCAAGGTGATAGACAGAGGGGAAGCGGAAATGTGGCGACAGTACGCATTGAGAGAGACAGCAATACTTTCGAATTTGAGGTTGAGATCTTGATTGTTGATTTGAGATGTTTTTTAACAGCGATTTAGTGATCACGCTTATCACGCTTCACTAGCAAGGTGATGTTAGCTGTCCCAAATATAAGCCATTAGCAACATCAAATTTTGCTCTCCGTTTTTGTTCATCTTTCTCACTTTTAGTCGGCACAAACGTTGAACACCTTCGCTCATTACTGGACGAACTGAAAATGATGATCTACGTGTCTGGTCACGACAATGTTTTGGGTCTGATTGGTGCAGTGACCAAACAAATTGTCAATGGCAAGCTGTACGTTGTGACTGAATACTGTGCACGGGGCTCATTAGATAAGTATTTGAAAGATCGACGATCTCAATTCATGGACGAACTTGTAAACAGTCCAGATTTGGACGAGCATGTGATGCCGAGCAGTCGATTACAAGGTGACGGCTACCTACTGCCCAATAGTATGGCGGTGAATGCGACGAGGAGGACTCTTTACAAGGTATGACTGGACTCATTTCTAACTAGCTGTAGCAGGAATGTGATAAGGAAAATAAATCCTTATCACTCACGAAGAATCACTATCATCAATGCCAAAATATGCCACATGAATTGATGAGTACAGAAGTTCTATCAGTGCTGATAGGAAAAATATCATTCCGTCAGGTCAGCTCCGATATGGCAGCAGACAAGAATGAGCAAGTCATCGTGATTTTTTTATCTCTGATCATTTTTAAACTTATCCTAAAAGACCTAGCTCTCCAACACGCGAACAGTTGCTACTTCATGTTACTAACAGGATGACCAGGAATGGGATACAAGCTAGCCTACCAAAAAGCCCGATTCTGAACCCGCCAAAATCCAAAGTAACCAATGAAATCCACTTGCCGAAGCATTCACTCGCTACTGGCATCAACGCACATCTGCAGTAAAAACGAGGACTCTTGGGACAGCGACAGCCTCAGGGGGCCCCCTGTTTGTAACTTAAAGCAGCACCTGTACGATTCCTGTGCCGGAACAGTTTTTGCCGATCGACAAAACTACAATAGGCACTTTACGTTTCAAGCGAAGTCTATATTCTTTTGGAAGCATTGCGTCGGCGCTACTGCGAGCCGCGTGATGGATTTTGATGATTTCGGCCCTAGTGTGAGTGACGCAATACAATGGGACGACGGGTTGGAATTTTGCAAAATTTTGATCGCGTCAAGGCGATCAAAAGCACCTTCTAAAGTTGGACCCCTGTACTGTAGCATGAGCCCACAATTTTGATCAGGGAAGGGAGGGATCAACACATTGGGTTAACTGCAATCAGAAAATCAGGGACAGGTTACATACTATGTTATACTATTGGTTCTGATACGCGGTTTCAAATGATGTACAATAGAAAAGAGTATTCGCAAAATAAACTGAAGTTTGGCTTTTTCAGAGCGAATTGGACGCTGAATGGGGTCGGCATATCGCGGACAGTCAGATGCTTACCATGTTCCTGAGCACATCACATCTCTTGTCATACGCTTATCAAGTGGCCAATGGCATGGAATACTTGGCATCCAAAAATGTAAGTGCTCGACATGAAGCATAGCCAGCGGGCTAACACTGCGTCTTTTAGTGGCTTCACAAGGAAATAATGCTTTCAAGAATCCTAGGATAGGAACTAGCCAGATAAACTACTCATTTTCCTATCTTTAGTCCTGCTCCCTCTTTCTGCACTTATTCTGCCATTCACATCGCTTTCCTAATGGGTTCTCTGATCGCGAGTGTCCATCCACCGTTTCTACATATTTTTTGCGCACCCTCATTATATCTGTGGTTTTTAGAGGCAATCTTGCGATTATACGCTCGATAATGATCTCTGATTTTAGCTAATTCACCGCGATCTCGCCGCCAGAAATATTCTTTTGGACAATGATCAGCTTGTAAAAATTTGCGATTTTGGTCTTGCTCGCCACGATGATCGATATCAAATAAAACGACTTGACATTCCATTGCCGATCAAGTGGATGGCCCTGGAATCAATCCTATCCCGCGAATATACTGTCAAATCGGATGTATGGTCGTTCGGTATTCTTCTGTGGGAAATTTTCACTTTGGCTAAAATTCCGTATCCTGAACTGACCTCTGGTCAAGAAGTCATTCAGTTTTTGCGAGGGGGCAGTCGAATGAGTCAACCTGAGCACGCTCCTGACGAGGTGTAAGTTTTAAATGAGTTTAAGTAATGACAATTGACTTGGTAGCTCAGCCGGTAAATGACTTGCAGCTGGTTCAGTTCCCGCTACCCGTAACACTTTTGGTATATTTTGTTTAAAAACTTTCCTTGTTTTAGGTATGACCTAATGCTCAGTTGTTGGCATGATGATCCAGATCAGCGTCCAACATTCTCCCAATGCAAACACGAGTTAGATCGCGAGATGTCTCATTGTTGTCCAAAAATAAGGGATTACGTTTTGGACGTTTCACATTCGAATCATCAGAGGAACACCAGAAATGCATCAGCCCGAATTGGGTATCCATTTCGGCCTGAGTCGACGCGAATAAGCGCCGAATCAGGGGTTTCTCCTGTCAGCAGCAGTCCCAGTGAGAAAAAATCATGCGAGAATACGTGGTATTTCAATAATGCACCCACACTGACTGCTGACCAAGCTGTGGAAATGAAACAGTCTGCCGCTGGTGGGCGACGAAGCCGGAATGTAGAGTCGGTGCATTCGCGTGTCTCGGGGCTGTGAATTCAGAAATGCTAGGCAATCAGTAAACGCGGTTCCTGTGTTTTATGCAATGCGTTAGGTACAGTATGCTGCCGTATGATGATGTACTCGCTGTACTCTCGCTGTGCGTATGTGTATTGGTTGTTGCCGTGTAGTACTAACTGCGCTTTACACTGTTACGCAACTTTACACGGGCTGCTTTATTAGACACCAACCTGTGCTTTGAGGAAACAAGAAGCTGATAAAGGTGGCATTGGAACAACCAGATCTTACTTTTGTGCAAGACTAGTGGGGGTTTCAAAGCAAAGTTCACGTCACTTATCCCATGCTAACAAACACACGTTCATTTGCCGCTGTTCGGAGTCGTGGCGCCGACCCTGCAATCATCATCGTTTTGATACCGTTGCAAAGTTTCTCCCACTTGACAACGGCATCCTCGGGGCATTGGATAGCAACCCTCGCGGTAATCGCGTACTCGATTTTCCAATTCGCTTCTAACCCGACCTTGACCCTCGCGAGCTTGGTTTTCGATTTCTTGACCACGTTGTTCACTCAGCTGTCCTTGCTGCTCGACACTACGTCTGACCAAGTCAGAATCCTGGAATGTACGGAAGAGGATTATGTACTAACTGTAAGTGTGTACCTGCTCGAGCGCACTTACAAATAATGTTTCAGGTATCAGTAATACATGATGTGTAATATAACAGTGCAAGCAGACCAGAGTGGTGACAAACCTGAACCTATAGATGCGGACAAAAACCAGACATAATCACTTACCACATTTCTTCCGTAAGCCGAGCTGAAAATGGCCAAGGAAATCAACGATAAGACCAAAGTAGCCTTCATTTTCAAAAACAGCTAATGCAGTCCAAGATTTCACGCTGACATTGGAGGTTCCTTAAAACATTCTGGCTTATATACGATGTCCGTGGTGCCAGGCGAAGAGTCAGCTGCTTCACGAAAGTAAGCATTGACTCCTACAGCTTTCTTATTTTGGAATGATAAATAAGTTTGTCAAAACGGAGTCAGTTGACTTTCAGGCCTTTGCTGGCTTGTGGCATGATGTGAGAAGTGACTGGACTAAACCGGATGGATGAATGGACACAATGTTGGTGGGAATGATTAACCCTCGTAGGAATGAAAATTAGGAGGAGTCATCGAACGTACTAACAAGCTTGAGTCAGCATCGGTGCATTTCTGGGATAGACTGGGAGTTCGGTTGGTAAAACAGCAGTTATCTCTTTGCATCTTTGGAACTTGGGATGACAGAAGCTGCTTCGAAAAGGCGTTCCTTCCGAGTGGACGCCCGAATGTCAGAAGGAACTCGAAAATCTCCGAGAAAAGCTGGTCGAAGTTGCATTTGGGTCATACACTGCCTGACACGAATGTATGCAAAATGGGGCTACTTATGTCCTCTAAGGCATGAATGCATGTTAGGCGCATTATTCACTGTGCCTATCTTCGTCACTTGGTGTAGCATTTACGGCACATAGGACCTTGACAAATGATCCCAGGCTAGAGGCCAGAGTGCGATCTCTGCCTTTTACTGTTTCCACTCATCAAGTACCGTCTTCTTGGCTTCACTCTGCACCCACTCAACAAGCCCATTGTTCATATGTCAACAACAGGCCTGCTGGTGAGTTCAAGCTTGGACAAAGCCGTTTCGCTTTTCTAGCACTGAATAAAACTTAAATGGATGGCGTCAGGAGTCGAAATTTCTTGGCAACTCTGCGCCCACTGGTTTTCTATCGTTAGTTTTGCCCAACCTTGAGTTTTCGAGGTGCTGCCTAGACGACTAGTCGAATAAAGAAAGTTGAGGAAGTTCCCTTCATTACAGCAATACCGGAAGAATCAGGAAGAAAAGCACGATGGAACGAATGGCTGTGGTTTTAGTTTGTGTTGGACTGGTTGCCATTTTGGTGGATAGCGGATATGGCTTCACCTTGGTAAGGAAAGTCCGTCTGATTCAGAATAGGCAATCATATACATCTTTAGCAACGCTAAACAACAGCCTGGCAGAACGGATGGTGCATTACATGATAGAAATACGGTCTGACACAAACCGCAACACAGGAGAGTGGAGCAGAGAACCATAAAAGGACCTAAATTCCATAGGCACTAATATATGGAGTCCTTGACTGCAGAACCACGACGTGGCCAAACGCAGTACTCGTCAACATGGCAACTTGACCGAGGAGCGTGGTCGAGAAATTGAAGAACGTGCACGCGCTGGACATCGAGCCGTCATCAACGAGTTGAATGAACGATTCGCTGGATACAAGGAAAACTGCTTCCCCATGCCAAAGGGATGCCGATGCCAAGTTGGCGATGATCTGGTCAGACACATGGACGAGAGTCAATGCAAGAATCCCATCACCACCACCTTCCGTCCTGGCCGCTATGGAACCACCACCAAATATGTTCCCTCCTGGCGCACCACTACCCACCGCACTGGTTAAGAGCCTGATTGATATTGGGAAGAAGAATATGCGCTTGTAATATTTTCAGTTCCGCATTGATAATACGAATTTTATGCCCTTTAGATATTGGTACGCGGTGATAAAGTATCATATCTGCTACCACTTCGACAAAACTTGACTCCTCTAGAATAAACCCTCTGTCACATTTGGCAAAGCCTATATGCTTCTAGGCATCTTTAAGAATCAGCGAGATACATACATCTGCTCAGCTAGTTGGCTATTTCGAGTACCTACCACCACCACCACCACGCAGGTCAGCAGTAATATCAAGAAACACGGAAGACGCCATGGGAATACAAGCATGCAGCATGATTGTGCGATATAGGTCTTTATCTACAACAGACTGACAATACAAGAATAAGTCACAAAAATGGTAACTGATCTCGGTTAGCGTTGTGTCCTTATTTTCTGAGGGAATACGTCTACTTAATTATTAGAACGGTAAATGCAGACGCCCCAGCTGGTTCAATCTACTGTACACGGAGCAGTCATGTCACTAGGCCTTTAGACTCTTCTGGGAATTCATAGAACTCTGGCTTGATTTTCATGTTGACTGAATGCTGCTGCCGACCCGACGTGGTACATTGACGTGGGTAGCCAGTGAGCACGACAGAGACTGCATGCCAGTGAGCCTAGGCATCAGACACTGCATGCCTTACAATGTGTCATCTTACGCGAACCATCGTCTTGTCTGTCAGAAGCGGACTATTAGTTATTCGGGTTAGCAATTGGAGAGTTGAGCATGAACTACAAAAGAGCTGCCAATTCGCGGAATTGAAAGTTGGCTGACGTCAAACGGACATCAAGGGCGTGGTTTTGTGACAATTGAGCATAAAAGGACTCCTTATCGTCTATGGACCAACTCTTCCTTTTCGTCCAACTCCATATTTCGAATCGACAACTCTCTACACAGACGCATGAGTTGCGCCCATATAAGTAAGCAATGCAAATTAGTTTTCTCTCGTCAGTATGTTTTGCGCGTTCTCTGGCCACAAAGCAGCCGATAATTCCTAATAAAGTGGCAGAGAACCAGGTTTGGCGACTGACACGAATGAAAGCTGTCTTTCCCAAGTACACTGGCAAAGACGGCTCATCTTGTGTAGTCCTAATTTTCAATGAGGTTTGCAAATTTCACTTCTTCTGTGGCTGTTTGATGTTAGCAATGACACGCGCGATCGAAGGCTGCGTACGGATAGCTTACATAGACGTTTAGAGATACTATTCTAAAACTCAGCACCAATCCCCCGCCCTGGCCCTTTTTACTCAACGCAAACATGCGCAAATATAACAGGGCACTTTAGATAGCTATATTGACCGATACGCACTGAAGCAATCAAACTTTAACGAAATCCATCGCAGCATCCTCGATTACTGCTGTATGTCTGGCCTACTCTACGTTATGCCAAAAATTGAAAAGAATTTGACTATCGATAGCAGTGGCTTCGAAAAACTGTCCTGAAAGCATAAACCTTATTTAAAAAATAAAGTGGTACCATCTTCCAGGACGAGCATCGCACAGTTCGTTTTTATGTTACAAACAATGTCACCGGTTCTAAGAGGGGTAAGCCATCGGTAAGCTTTTCTCGCACTATGACCTGCACTGCGAAGTTCGCAAACTCCTAAAAGTACAGGGCTCAAAATGCTGCTATACAGATTAAATGCCGATGATATTAGATTGCAAGTGCGAATGATCAGAGCTACTGACCAGCGCCAAAACTCCAATGCAGCAAGCAAAGTCTTCTGACCTAGCCGATGCCTGAACCATCACCCTAACGAATGACGCGGCTGCCTGCTCCGTTTAGAGGATCGATTGCTAGACGAGCCCAAGTACAGTTCACAGACACATGAGTTGTACCCATAAGTAAAGCGATGCAAATTAGTTTTCTCTTGTTCGTATGTTTTGCGCATACAGTATGAGCAAATGGATCCCTAGCAGATGAATTGTAGTGTGATGATCTCTTGATCCGTCAGAACAATGCTTATTTTATCGTACATTCAGTGTATCGTGTATTTTATTCCTAACTGCCCGCCACCAAAATATTTTTAAGACTGCCATCCAGTTTTTATTCGAAATAAACCATTTTCACACCAGTATCCTGTCCTTGGTAAGCACAAATGGCAGATATAATCATACGATCACCCGCAAAGTGCCGATCGTAAGAGCACCATGTCACAGGGCATGGCCACCACCTACTTTCGACACTATTCTTCGAAAGGTACGTCTGAACTGTGCGTTCATGGCCCCGTAGACGATCGGGTTAGCAGCACTATTCGCATACCCCAGCCAAACGAAGAAGTTGAAAATCCAGTCAGGGACGCAACTGTCGTCGACTCGGGGCTGAATGGTCGAATGCCACCAGTTACTCTTATGGCAAGTGGGCAATGCTTGCATGGTATACACTACGCAGAAACCAGTCCAACATACGAAAAAACAACCAGTCACCATGACAACAGTTTTCAACGCCCTTAATTCCAGGGACAGCTTACGTCGATATCGATGAAGTGCCAGCATGCGTTGCGCCCAGGCAGACACCAATTGGGAGGGGAGTGCCAAACGAAGCCACACATCCCCCACCAACTCGTCTTTTTCATCCAGTTCCATATTTTGGTTTGGCACAGCCAAGTTTTCCGCTCTCGGCTGACCAATCGATAAATGGTCACAGTCAGATAATTGTGGTGACTTGTCTCTCAGCGATACGCTGTCACCAAAGTCGGATTGATCGCCGCCGCATTCAATGGCAGGTGCCACAGTGAGCTGACTGGAAGAGGGGCTTTTGCGAGGTGAAAGCTGAGGGGCGGGTGAGATCGAGCGAATCAGCGGACTCCTGATGGATCGCCGAAATTTAGAAAGGCGATTCTCAGCTGGAATAGCTAATCGATTTTTCAAGATTGCCCATGGTCGATGTTTGTCACTATTATCGATTTTTTTAGATCCTTGATCATTGGTCATTGTGGATGCGTTGGAGCCTCTTCTACTAAGCGGTTGGGCCACTGACCTCATTTCCACCATGTCACAAGCAGTTGGTTCATTGGAAATTTTCCTCGACGATCTCCTCGCGTGATATCCCCCTTTATGAATACGCAGTACTGGTCCATCCGAGATACGGCGATGCGATCTAGGCGTTTCTGGCGGCAACAAGGTTGTGCGTTCGTCCAATTGAATTTTCTCAGCTTTCTTCGAATCATCCACCTCCAAACCCGGATTAGTCGATTTGGATAATTTCTTAATACGATTGTAGGCAAACAGCTTTTTATTATGTGCTTCCATTGTGGATACAGCCACTGTAGAAGCTCCTAAAAAGGCGTCGTGAAATTCGGTATTATTGTTAATGCTGGTCAGCCCAGGGCCTGTTGCCGTGCCTGTGGTTGTGGGCGAACGACGTCGAACGTTGACAACGCCCCGCGTAGCGTTCAAACGAATTTTACGAACTGTCACGTAAATGTGAGCATAAAAATATAAAACGACCATCATGGGTAAAAAGAATGAAGCCATCGAAGAATACAAAATGAATGGGGCTCCATTCGTAGCTGGTGTACATTTACACGCCGATGAGACCATGTGCACATTTCTTGACCATGTCATGGGCAATGATGGAATGGAGACTACCAAAGAGCCAAGCCACACGACCACCATCAGTAAGCAACATGTTGTGGTGGTCATCCACGATTTGTACATTAAAGGTTTGGTGACGGCAATGTATCGATCGAACGTGATCTAGAACAGGAAAGCGGGTGAGGAGATGGTTAGGATAGAGTTTGTACCCCCAGTGGGCGACCCAACCTGCATATATGGCGTTAGTTAACGAGCTCGTCTTAACAACATTTTTAGTTTATGGCTTCAAAAATACCAAATAATTTACGCAGATCTTCTCGCAACCTGCTGGCTTCATCGCATGGCCTTGCGTGTTCTCATTTGGCCACTAGGAAACGTGCACTGTGGCCTACAGCTTTTCAAATTTTACAACAAGGTCGCGTGACAAAGCATCCAGGGGCTTCCAACATAAAAATTTGAAGTTTGTACCTCCTTCATGGATAGGGCAAACACACGCAAATTGGCTTACCGTTCGTGTTGAATGGATGGCACGCACTTCCATGTGTATTTACACTTTGTATTTACTGTTGTACCACTATGTTGGAGGCAGCACGGATATGGTATATGATTGTGGCATATGTAGTATTTGTGCACCGCTCAGAATTTGGCCTGTCGCCCGAGTAAACCTTGTACGGAGTGCTGTGCCTTTGGTGAGTTTGTGCGACCTGCGTGCAAGCACCTACCTTCCACTCATACCCTCGTCCTTAAACCTCATGTTTTAGTTATGACACCGCCAAGCGCTAAAAGGCCGCACTCGAGGGTGAAGGGTGAACACAGTATGTCGCTCGTAAATGATCTGCACAGTCCCGCATACTTACTGCAATCAAGCTATAAATCGATGTTGTGCACAGCATACAATCCAAGGTTTGCCAGACTTGACACGCATAACTACCATAAGGCCATAATCCGCCTCGGACTTGTATGGACGCTGCGAATGGTATGACGAACACGCCTAAGGCGAAATCGGCCCATGCTAAAGATGCGATGAAGTAATGACCAGGGTTGCGTAGTCGACGATTGAGTAAGGGAGCCAGAGCTACTAGAAGATTACCAAAAATCACTAATCCGTTCATTGTACTAATAGCAGCAATTTCCAACCAAAATTGCAAAGTCAAGTTTTGATTTTTGATCAGTTCCCAACAATTCAATGATTTAGGAGAGTTAGAGAAATTTTGATGGATTATTTGGTCATCCATGACGCCAGGCTCGTTCAAAAAATGAAGGCTAACAGTACTAGGCAAATGTAAATGCAGGAAAAAGTTCTGATAAAAGATATCTAGGTCTGTGAGGGCTCATGCAATATATCAACCTGGACGTCAACGGAAATGCTCTTCAGGAAGTGTATGAAGCTGAAAAACAAGAAACAATGACCAAGTGAAGGGTTGACTTGGCAACTATCAGCGGCTAAGGGGAACCCGTAGGCGTCGTAGAGGTGAAGAAGGAGACTATCTAGTTCAAGATTTCTAATCCATTGGACCACCCAGGTGGCCTCATCTCCTTAAAAAGAGGACCAAAATGGAAAATAACCCTATCATTGCAAGGTAACTCGCACGACGGGACATCACTGGCCAGTCACACGTCCTACATTCGGGTATGAGCACAGCTGCATATGGGCGTCAATCTTAGAATAGGGGATGCTAATTACGAGCGAGCATAATTAAAAGTGAGAAGCAGGGTGCTTTTCAGACTCGCAGCAGTCTAATACTATCTAACGAACGAGCAAGGGTGCCGGTGTCTGTTCTGCTTCGATCGCGTCACTTGTCGCCAAAATAAAACCTCCCTTTATCTCTCCAACGCCAGCGCAGCTCACCCACGGCACGTGCAAAAACGTTGATGAACTTTACAAAAAAGGCAACTTTCATAAAATCGTCTCGGACATCTGGGAATTGAGGGGGTTGCATGGCCAACTTGAGAGGCTATTATCTTCAATGTCAATGCGAAGGAGGGATGCAAATCCGCATCCTCGCACGCCGACGATTGGCGTGTATTTTTTCTGATATTAGCCAGCCAAGTAAATGTTTTTTGTGTCTTTCACTGGCTAACTAGGATAGGTCTTGACGGGTGCGTGTCCTTCGGCGAGTGTATGGGCGGTCGAAGGAGGAAAACAAGCCTGACAAGAATTAGATACGAGCCCGGACTCTGCGACGTTTTGAAAGAAAGTAGCACGGAGAAAACAAGTTTTTCATCCGGCCATAGCCGAGCTAACTGCCTTACTCAGAATTAATAAAAGTGGCTAGTAAAAACGGCACACGGACACAGAACATAGGCTTGGGTGTAGGAGCTAGTGAAGCAGGTGAAAAGTAGTGACCGCCCGGACTAAGGAATGGCGATCTTCCTGTGCATGCGATCATGTCACAAAGGAGTGGCAGTTGATGGGCCATCCGTCACCTTACAAAGAAGGTCACGTTTCCTCGTCCAAGGAGACAAGGCGCAGGGCCAATTAGCCTCAAGCAGAGCAGAAGTACCCCTCGTCACTGATAGTTGACCCATCGAGTACATACTGACAAGCACCTAATGGACAATGGAAATGCTGCACCTATCACCAGTCGCCCTTGTATCCGTATTTGAACAAAGAAGGGCTGTACATGCTGGCTTCTAGGCAGGAAGTACCCGCACGTAGTACTGTTCATGTTAGATATGTTAGATAGCCTACTCTACTTCAGGAGTAGTCTTCCTTCGGCCACTCGGGAAGAGAAACATACCGCCTGCCTTTCTGCCCATCGAGGTTCCTGCCAAACAGTACAACAACACATTGCTTACTGTCCAGAGACATATTGAGAACTAACCGTGCGTTATATCAGCCCACTACGAGCCTACTGCAAGCCTCGACCTACAATTCTTCCCTCCCATCTTGCACCTGCTTGTCCTCTTTCATACCTGGCTTCACAGCCTAACAGCGATGGCATATATCTAATTCCAATTGCTAACTATGTCCTAATGTCCTACTACCGGTTTTCTCAAACTATCATGGTTTCAGGCGCCTAGGCAGGACAGAAACCATATAACATTTTCCGTAACACAGGGAATGGTCGTTTCTGGAAACAGTACAACCTAATTTCCCGTCCTTTCCTCGGGACTGATAGGTCAGGGCGCAAGCACGTCCTCCTTTCCAAATTTGCTCTAAGAATACCCACTTCCCTCCTTTTGGCTTGACAAGCTGCTCAATCTTTTTTTATATTCTTGTCGCGTCTCTAACACAAAATGTGACAAAGCGACTCTTGCGGCTTAAAAGCACTTTTGTTTTTACTTATGACTCGTAAATAAGGGGGCTTGTCACGATGATTCGGACACTACTAGAGCCTTTCGAACAGGCTTAGGTGCTGAGGGCAGCGAAAATAAAGGTCGATAGGAGCAGAGACATAAAAGGGAATATGAATAACAAAAGAGCATAGCTTGATTTATTAATCATAATAGGTATAATTACGGAACATTTTGAATACGTCTAATGAAATGAAAGGGAGACCGACACGAGTGAACCAAGGAAATTACAAACGTTGAGGCAAAGTGCAAATCGAGATATATTAGGAGATTTTTATGAAATATCACCATGCTACTGCCTGTCACCAAACGGGGACCAAATTCTTCCATAAAGGCCTCCTGCACTGAACAAATAGCCCAGTATAGCCGCACGACGTCACGATAATTGCGTGTTAAAGTTTAGAGCAAAAGGTCGTCACGATGGGACCTATCTATGCCAGATTCTGGCTGTCACAAATGTTAAATACCTGACACGGGGATAAAAATGTTGCCTTTTATTCTTTCAGAGTGATAATATGGCACACAAGGCTTGAGTAAAGCCCTACTAAAGGGACCTGGGTGTTTCAGTCCTGCTGGAGAAAGGCAACACTCGAAAATCGGATGCTTTGCCGTGCAAAACTGATACGAGTGCCTTTCGCTCAAACTACTTACCTGATTGTGGGATTTAGCTAATTGGGGCTAAATATTACGTGCAGCAGGCACTGATTGGAAAATCAGATGAAAAGACAAAAGATTTTCGCTGGTTGATAGCTTTATAGAATCGATAAGTCGGGATTCCACACTGTCGTGGTTGTTTCTATTGAGTTCTCTAAAAGCGGTTACTCAAGCAACTTTTGGGGAATCATTTCCTAATTTGACGAGTAAGTTAATGTGAAAAATTTTCCTAGCCAGTCAGGTAAGTCCCTCGGGGCCTTATGGAATTTCATCCCTTCTTGGATGTTATGGCTAATGTCAGGGTTTTTGCAGTAAAACTATTGAAGGATATGCATTTGGCGTGAGGGTTTTTGAACTGGCATGGAAGTCAGTTTTTGAGATTTTTATTGGATCCTTGTGACTGCAAGGTCATCACAGGATCAGGGGTCAGAATTATCATTAAAATTTGTTCCCTCCCCTATGTTTATGTTTTACCACATCACCAAACGCTTATGCGCACTCGAGGGTGAAGAGACACATTTTAGACGAAATGATTTACCGGGCCGCGAGTCGAACACTCGCCCGTAACTGCGCACCTGGCGTGAGAGGCAGACGCCTAACCCCTACAAGGAGCTTGAAAAAATAAGCTCCCCCGTTCTTATTTTAGAAAACAGTAGCTCATGGCACGCACCATCACTGACCAGCCCAAGCAAGTATACAGCAATGATAAGGACCGGTAATGAGGCATAAGAGTCTTTAGAGAGGACAATGTGAGTAGGCTCTTCGAACAATAAGCCGACAGGTCACTGATGAAAACAGGCACCTATAAAATGGCACTAGACGTTAGATAGGCATGAAAGCATGACCTTTGTTTTAATTAAAACATCCTGTCGCTCATGCTTTCCCTACACATACTCCAAGATAATATCCTTTCCTCATCGGCACGGCTCATTGATACCTCACCGTCAAGGATCCATGCTCAAGTATTTGACACTTCTCACGTGTCGTATGAAAAAGGCGAATTCCTTCTCGTTTTTGTAAGCTAACTCAGCAATTTTACGTCTAGATGGAAATGACTAAAGCAATATAGGAAAGACACAGGGCATACACCTGTCAGCCCGCAACCAATTCTATCTGACCAACCAATACGGCTATTACGTAACTGCGAATGGCAATTTTCTCATTTTCTTATTCCCCCACACACAGGAGGCCGTGCCCATTTGTGCATTTTTATTCATTGAATTGCCTTATCAATCATGGATTAACGCATTGGCTCTCGGTTATGTGGATGCCCTAATGAGCGTAGAAGGTCGCATAAAGTATGACAGCACTGCTCTTGTTCTAGGCCGAGGTTAATCCCCTGCTGCTTATGCTCCCCAGACCTTTGCCTGTACGCGAACAAATGGATTTATGAGATTGCAGTCGTAGATCACTTGCTTTGAAAGACAGACTGGCCACTTTCTAGAACACTCTAGAAAGTTCAAATAGAGCTAACTAGGGGTCATGAAATGTCACCATGACCGCCTAGTCGCCAAAGGAGGCCCAAGCTTGCATATAATACAGGAAAGACCGCCTTCACGACTCGAACACCGAAGCAGCCAGAGAATATAATCTGTGATATCGAGCAGAGTCTACCCAGTAACTGGCTGATAAAAGTGCAAAGTTTTATCAAAGAGCACACAACTTTGTTGATACGGCAGTAAACGCACCTAGCAGACAAAGATAAGGCGAGCGATACTCGATAAAACAAGCAGTACAAGAGTAATATACCTTGCTCTTTATTCCATCCGCAAGAGGCTTGCGCGGTTTGTTAGTCAAGCTTTTCGCCTTAGCTAATCAGCATGAGAGTGTTGACAAATATTCCGTTGTCCAGAAAACTGACAAGCGTTTGGGAAAATGCTGTGGGACTCATAATTTTATCTTTGAGCCAATCGATCGAAAATCTATGGAGCTCAACATTTTGTGATAACTCAGTCACAGACTGGTGTGGGAAGATTATTATGGTCTGCAATGCTCTTTTGCTTCAGGTGCTCGATCGACAATGGCCTGTTGCACGTCGGCTGGCTTGGCATGGCTCGCCGTGATTGTTGCACTTGTGTTCAAGGCTTACATGTATGTGACTACAGGAAGATATAGGATCAAGAAATCATTGCATGGGAGGCATATTCTGATTACTGGGGGAACATCTGGTAAGTGACAAAGGTTGAGCGAGTCATGCACCTACTCCGTACAATCATGAGGAATGGACAAAAGGGTTTCTTATTAGAGAAAGCCTACTCTTTATTTAGGTATTGGCAAACAGACAGTTCGCCTCCTCGCTCAAAACGGAGCCACCGTTCATATCCTCGCACGAAATATGAACAAAGCTCAATCTGTTATCGAAGAATTGAAAAGTCAAATTGGCCCATATGCTAATATCCAGGCGCATGAATTGGACTTGAGCAATTTTCAATCTATTCGCAATTTTGCTCAAAAATATTTATCTTCTGGCAATCCTATTCACGTGTTGATTAATAATGCGGCTGTGTGTAAGTACAGCAGGTTGTAAAACATACCGCGAATGCTCTACATCCATTCCCTCCCCCTTCCCCAAAGGTAAATCTTGGCTAGCGTAAGTTGTAAGCCCACTGTAGGCACAGGAGGAAATAGCAAGCCGGTCAAATCCCAAGTTCTCGAAACTTATCAGTATGGAAGATGGTGGTGATATTCCTAATAAGAGATGAATGAGGTGCATAAGTAGAAAAAGGACTGATATTTAATACAGCGTCGAAGAAACATGTCTGGGCCAGATCCGATCCGATTCGTCCCGGCCGTGACGGCTGTTTCATTGCTGTTTTGTAGTGGGCTCAGCAAGTGTTGGTGAGAAATATATTCAAGCCTCAGTATTGTAAGCTCCTTATGGACAGGAATTAAAACAGTAACTCCCCGGGGTCAAAAACGGCCATTCGCGGTACTACTGTAAGGCTGATAATAGCACAAATGGAGCGCTCAGCGGCTCATGGTAATCATTACTTAGAAAACACTGTGCGTTGTAGTAAATACTACAAAAAAGACCACAATCGACAAATACGACGAGACATTTCAAGTCAACTATTTGGGTCATTTCTTGCTGACTAATCTCCTGCTGGATCGCATCATCCAAAGTGGCCCTGGTTCTCGTATCGTCAATGTCAGTTCCCTAAGTCATGCGTTCCTCAAAGATTTTGACGTCAATGATTTAAACTTTGAACGCCGTCCTTACACAATGCTTGGTTTAAGTCCATATATGCACAGCAAAGTCGCCGTGGTCATGGTTACGAGAGAGCTAGCTCGCCGATTGCAAGAAAAAGGTACCAGCTGTAATTTTTTCTTCGTTATAAGGTGACAGAATGCAAGCAGTTGTGTGGTTATTGCGACCTTACAACAGAAGCGATTATAGGAGTGACTGTCAACTGCCTCCACCCTGGTGATCAACTCACACCGTTATATCGCCAGTTCGCTTGGTATCGACCGTATAAATTATTCCTCTACTCGATGAAATTCTTCTTGAAGGTACTGTAAGTTTACAGCTTCTAGATAGGGTAATGAGTTAGATCTAGGTGCTCCTTTTGTTCAACTAAAGGAAACGCGAAAAATCCGAACTAAAAACCAAAGGTTTTCAAAAGTCAGAGGCGAACCTTGGCTGAAGCTTAGGCATGAGGCTATTTACACAAAACACAGTGTCACTAAGGGTTATACTTGATATTTTTCTGATATGCTAAATAACCTGTCGTCATCCGAAGCCCTGTCTCGCAACATACTGCGCTGAACAAGCCTAAATGTCGTCATACGCGTCGGTGTCGAGCTCAAGCTGTACTGTACATCGCTATAGTGGACCAATCTGACACAGGCTTGCAAATCTGGTGCAACTCCTGTGCGACTAGCTGGGGCGCTAAACAATCAGATTTAGAACTGAAAAGGTGTCTGAATCTCACGATTGAACACGCAGACTCATGCTATGTAATTTTAGTCCCCCAAAGACGCCGCACAGACGAGTGTCTTCCTCGCCGTGGCTGATCGTGTGGCCGATGTGAGTGGACAATATTTCAGCGACTGTGCACCTGCTTTACCGAGCCTTCTGGCCCTAAATGACCAAGTCAATGCGGAATTATGGAAACAATCAGTATCACTGAGCGGACTGAAAAGTGATCAGAGTACCTACTGAACAGATGCTGTCTCGTGGTAAGGTGGTTCATCGCCTTTTAAAGTCAATAAAATCGATTGATAGGTTTGACTGCAAAACGTCGGCTAGAATTCATGGTAATAAGCATGCTTATTACAAAGTGTACCTGGTTTTAGACACTTTGTTGTTGTAAAAACCCATGATTCCCAAGCCGTGCCTTTATAAATATCCTAGCATTTAGCCAACAAATAACTGTACATATCTATGACGTGAACTTCAACATTGTTTGGCCCTTCTTCATCATGGAAAAACAGCCCCTGAAAAAGTAATTACCTCGTCATATATCCTTATGCCGAGGAAGATAGCCCGACATAAAAGCACCTAGGAACAGTTATATACCCTGTAGACATGTTATATTATATGCTGTATCTCGTCTCTGCGCCATACCCAAAATATACTGTGCGCATACGCAGGAGCATATGATGTATGTACAGGGCATTAGCCCACTGACTACGATCAGCATGTTTATTAGACATATAAGCTAGTGTCAGCAACCACTAAGACCACATTACAAACAACATAAGCTCGCGTCATCCACCAAATATCAGTAAATCGAGTCATATTTTTATGCTAACGAGATCTCATTAGCCATGGACATAACTGTCATGTGATTATCCGCCGATCCATTCGCTCCGTGATTAGATTGTAACTTAGCGCGGCATTTCCTTATTAACATTCGAAAACCATGTCTGACTTGAACGCTGAAAAGTAAATATAAATAAAAATGCAAAGCGTGCGCTAAAACGTTGGTCAAGTTAGTGGCCATACGTAAATAATAGAAATCAACTACATTCTCAATTTCTCTTTCAGCCTTTTCGTAAGTTAAATTTTTTCTGAACGCTGTTTCTCCGATAATGAATCCATAATTCATATTTAATCCAGTAGCGTATAATATCTGATTAATTATAATTGGTACGGCCAGGCAAAGCTGAAGGCAACATAATTCCATTTCACGTTTCTTCACACGACGACTACTCGTGGCGCCCGTTCGTTGACCAGATGAATTGCTGTTGTTGTTCGAGCTCGGCCTCAGTGCTGGCCGTGGTTCGGACATCGACGTCGATGTTTCCCCTAATCGATAGGACGAATTATTGGTCGCGGCTAATAGCGTGGTTGTTGTTGCCGTAGCTGCGGCTAGATTCGATGATGAGGTGGGTAAGCCTGGTCTGGCCCCTGGACTGGCGCCATAATCGCGACTGAGATTACGTCGACGACGCGCCACCGCGTAGAAACCCCAAATACTGAATGAAGTTGTTGTCATTATCAAAATGGCCATGATATAAAAACGTGCCGTATTGATATGCGTCATTTGTATGTAAAATTCAGACTGGGCGAAATCGCTCGGTTCATCGTGATATCGTTTTAGATCTTCGTCGTAGACGACTCTTAATTCGAATGCTTGAAATGAACTGAAAAATGATGGTATCACGATCGAGCATACAATCGCCCATAAATAGCATTTCCTCGTGTGCAAACGTTGGAAATAATGAGGTAATAAACAAGCTACAGTACGCTCGATACATAAAAATAATACTAATAAATCGATAGCATCGGCGCATATGTTCATAATCACGAACCCAATATGGGCCCAAACGAATGTGCACGCGTAATTGGAATTACAATTCATGTATGTCAAGAGATCCATGATAGCTAAATCGGCCATTTGCAACATTTCTAAATAGCCTATCACTCGATACAACTGAAAATCAAGGACTCGAAAACGCTGTTGACTTAAAGTCAGTATTGTCAAGAGACCACCCAAAAAGCCGAATGTGCTGAATAAAATGACCAATTGTCTTTCGATCGGCTGACTAACTTTTTTCAAGTACTGATAAGAAGCAAAATGGCAAATGTATGCATCATAATGCTGGGCACTACCATTGAATATTGTCCCGCTGTAATTACGCCATAGTTGATGATAGACAGAGGCCGATGGGTAACGACAGTCGTATATCGGGTCCAAACCAGGGGAAAAGCTGCTGGATGATAATGAATTAGACATGATGCAAATCGAGTCGGAATTAGGTTATCTGAAATATATCCTCCTGGTTGGCGCGCGTATCAAGGCGCAGGGTGGAAAAAGAATGTTTAGGTATAACTAGGTAGTGATTGATTGAGTGCCCATACTTGCGTTTGGTGGTAGTAGAGCATGAACATGATTCCATGAACAAATGATATAGTGATCAAAAACTCTTGATTAATTTTAAAAAATTCTCGCACTTTCCACACATTTTCGTGCCATTCTAGGGAACAAGTGTTCCCTGTTGAATTTTTTATCATTTATATTGACAGGTTTGAAAAGTTATGCATTTTTAATGATTTGCGTGGGTTGATTAGACAGGATGAGAAAGAATTATGAACAGTCCTTTTGAAGAGCTCGAAACATCTCCATCGTGGAGAAAACTGGGTGTGCAGGTAAAATAAAGACACTCACGATCAGTGAAAAGAAACTGTCTTTCAAAGCCAGCGTAAAGTCGTTAAGCGCCAAAAGAAAAGGTTTATTAGAGGTTTATGAGAAAAGTAGCCTCGAAGTTTCGCTAACACGAGCAGTACTAAAATATAACTAGAAAATGCATTCTGAAAAGTTTCAGCTGCTCCTGGCCATGTGGTCAAATAATAATGGCTCATCCGGGACATCTGACCATAGACAGGACAAACTACCCTCAAAATAGATTCATGCAGCCCAACATTTAGGCACTTTTCCTGATATCAAATTCGGCTTCGAGATTCGCGAAGTGCCCATCACATGTCGTGCGAATATGATAGAATAGAGCAGGAGTCACGAGTGTCTGATCAGCAGTATCAGTTACTCGAAAAATCACTTCTCTTTTCTAGACTGATCCTGTGACTAGACGCAAAAGAAATCTAAAACCAAAAAAGAATCCTATCAAAGTCACCAGATCAATAGCCAACTAAAAAAATTTGGCATTACGGCATACTAATGGATGGAAGATTCAATCTCACGGCACTCCTATTACTTAGTAGGCCATTAGGAAAACCCTGACTGGCGCAGTTCGGAATTGACCAGCTCGATTCAGCAGTCTAGCCGAATGACCGCTAAAAAATAGCCCATGAATGTTAGCTTGGCGGCTAACATTTTCAATCTTATTTGGACAAAGGTGCACGCGCCAAAGCCATAAATGGATGTGTGGAAGAAGGCGTGAGCTACTTTTTACAAAGCACAATTCATCAACAAAGAAACGAAAAAATGAGTCGAAACGAGCCTGAACCAAAGTGTCGAGGCAACATAAAAGGGTCAGCTGCGAGAAAAACATGCCCACTTTGGGGAGGGGGATGGGAGAAGCGGGAGAAAATCACACAGAGCCCGAATGTGACAAGTACGTCCGTACACGGAGGGAAGCATGGGTGCGTACTGGGATGCGATTTCAGACGCGGATCGTATTCTAAAATCACATTTTTTTCTTATTATTCATTGGTACAAAATTTCTTGCGTCATTCGAGCTGATTTGTAATGAAGGACAGTGTAAGGCCCCTCCGGATCTTGCTTAGACTCGGGGACTATGGGGTTTGGCGACGAGCTGTGTAATGAGCATTGGATGGAATGATTACGCTCTGGCTCGTCTCATCATACGCCGCCACGCCGGTCATCTGTATTGTCAACGGGAGGGGGTGGACCTGTGTCTAGGTTATTAGCTAGTGCTAATATAAGAGGTCCATGTAGTCCCTGACTGGTGACTGGATACGCGTGGCTGCCTGACTGGCAGCCCGATGATGGACTCGTAAGTGCGTAAGAATGCTTAAAAAGAGGATTTTCTTATGAGCTCTCTTTCTACTCTAGATATGAGCAGTAGGGGGGGGGGGGCAAAATCGATGCCGATTCTACACGCCACGACCTTTTTGTTTTTATCCAATGACCAGTCCTGCTCTCACACGCCTACTCGAATACACACGATCCTAGCCACCTTCCAGTCCCCAGACCCTTATCTAACTCATAATAAGCATCCAAGAGGCCCATGCCAATGGTCACGAAACGTTGGCACGCACAATGTCCGCATGGGCCAGGCTTCGAGGAATATGCCCGAGCTTGAAGCAGGTATCCACGATTCAAGAATCCACACTCACTCGAAATTAATAAAATAGATTCCAGAGTCTGATAAAACCTAGAAGGCTCAAAAATAATGTACGGGCACGCTCATGAGCTTATTTTAATGAGTACTTTCTCATATCTTTCCATATCCAGAAAGAAAAAAACAAATACAAAACGAAAGGGCCTAGAGTTGTTTTTAAAAGAATGAGATCATTGCCTCAGGAGAGAAATAGCGTGGCATATGGCAACCGCGAATAAGCCATTTCGTTTCAACATTTATGTATTTCCTTGTACTTTGCTATTAAAACGTTGTGCTTCCGTGTTTATAGAAAATCCTCCTGGCCAGATAGAGTTTCAAATGTTTTCCAAAAAAGGGACGTATCTGTCAACGACGTGCTATGGTCTCAGGGAGGGGAGACAACGTACGCTGAAGACATTTGATTTTATGCACCAAACGACATGTGCTTGTTAGAAAATTGCCCGCCGTGGTGATCGTAAGCATAAATATTTGATCCTCTACGTCCTCTGGCTCGTCCAAAATCATATCCTTCAGGGATTATTGGGGATCGTCACAGTAGTTCAAGATAAGGATGGCTGTTCAGTAAACAAAGCAGTTTATAGGAGCCCTCTGCTTCGAAAAAAACTAATATATATCCTGAGCAAAAAGCAGTAATTGGAAGCATTGGAGATGAAGTCCGATCTTTTCTGCGTAGAGGGTTCATATTATTCGAAATACTTTTCTAGAATTACATTTACGCGTCTACGGTCTCATCAATATTAAAATTTCTTTAAGGAAAATCTTTCCAAAAGCCTGCGTTATAAGAAAACCTAGAAACTAACTTTTTTAAACTGGCACGGTATTTCACAATTAGTGATACGGTAGGTATTCGATGTGGTCGATGCGGCTGATATTGATATACCTGACGGGATCTGATCGGATAGGAGCTGCCGCTTTCCCAAAAGTCCTAAGAGCGTGAATTCGAAATTCAAATTTTCTAAAATTTTGGGAATCTAGTGGGGGGGGGGGGGGGGAGCAGAGACTTTCTTCCGTGCGTACAGAAAATCCTCCCTAGACAGGTGTGCTGCAAGTTCTTTCCAAAAGGTTGTGGTTTCGCTTTACTAGCGGTGTCGCGTTATTACTTCTTTTATAGTACTGACAAAATTTTGATCATTTTTAATTTACGGCGCAATCTTCATAACATGTAGCGTCATGCATGTTTAAAAAGTGCATTTATTTTGCCATGCACTTTCCTATTCTAGCTAGGGGTCCTTGGAGCTAAACTTGCCAAAACACTCCTCCATAATTTTATCAAGGTCGGACTGCTTTTTAACCCTCCCTCAGCCGCGCATGGTAGCTTAAAAACTGGACATCCTAGAGACTTCAACCTCCTCCACATCTACAGTACAGCACTGTACCTGCGTCCACTACTGATCACTAGCCCCTCAAAAGTCCACATCTTCCGCAGCGTTGCCCGACCAGGTTGCGGTTTCATGCAGTACACAGTACCTGGTGGTCTGCACTTTTTTGTACATGCGGTATACTGTAGGTACGAGTATAGTATATAGTATAGGTACCGTATATGTGAACAAGTAGGTGCGTAAGTGATCGCCTGGTTTTGCTGAAGCAGTTTTTTAATCGTTAGAGTAACAAAAAACTTTTTGGCATTGTCATTTTAAAAGATTGATATTTCATTACAATAATAAATTTGCAGTATGTGCGAGTCCAGTCACTGTGCTCTGAATTCGTGACTGCGGAGTCAGTGGTCAACTACTGGATCCCAGAAACTAAAACGCAAAAAAAATCTAGTCAACCAGAAAAAATGAAAAACGCGGAAATTTTAATTTTGATAGTGCGCATTTCGAGAAGATTCCGCCATCTACTCTGATCGACCACTATCGTAACGCATCACACATATCATCTATTACACAACTTCTCACTGCTCAGATGTTTTTTGATTAGAAATTAGATAAATTCAAGGAATCTAGAGATTTCTACTGTAATTAGCAAATACGGTCTCGTATGCTTATTTAAGAAATCTGACATTGATTAATGAAAAATTGCGTATTTCTAACACTCGTCAATCCTTGACTATAATATCTCATATCTCCAACCTAGGTGGGAAGCTAATTTAGGTAACGCACCGCATTTGAATTATGATCCGCTCGGTCGATTGGTGATTTGGCGAAGAAATTTGAAGTGCCTCAAAAGGGCAGAATGAGATGACCCCCTGGGACTAGGGACAGGCAAAAGAAAATCGATGTCGACTAGCGATCTGGAGGGGCAAGCATCACGTTAGACTGAGAGAGGGCCTATTATTCGTCGCATATGGCAGGACGGTGTTTCCAACTCGATGTGATGTTCAAGGCAGCCACTGGCAATAAGACTGTCATTGACGGATTAGAAGCTCACAGGGCTCATTTGTCATTCAAGAAGCCGCATGGGGCGGTCGGACACATCATACCGTATCAGGTCCAATGACATGCTAGAATAAAAAAACCTGACTTGCACCCTACCCTGTACAAGAGGCACTAGGAGCATATGCTTGCAAACGCACCTAAATGCTAATCGCGCCAAGCTTTTCAGTATATTTTCTTAAAATTTTTGACAGGAAAATTTTTGTGCAGCCAGTTTTGGTGGAATTTTAGAATCAGTAATAAGTTAGTGATTTACCTGAAGGAGGTCGACCTGACTAGCGATGAGGCCTTGGTATAAACAGCACAGCAGAACCACCATCCTTATCGATCGAATTTTTGTGGTTTTGTGGGCTTAGGGACAAAAGGACTTATAAATTTTGTTTTACGAGAACAAGATCCTGAGGCCAGCGGTGCGAACTCTGTTATTTTAGATCTCGACCTGACTCGTTCCAACAATGACATGGAGGAATGATAAATTGGAGATATGCATATAATTCTGTACAATACAGAATTGGCCAACCCTTTTAGCCTAGTAGAACAATCCAGCTCTGATGGGAGGCCCACAGCAGAAAATGGCGGCCGAAAGTTCTTCAATAAACTGTCTCGCTCAGAAATATTTTTAACCCCCCCCCCCCCCCCCCCTTGGGTGGACTTTTGGATTGTCCTTCGACACAAACAGTATGGCGAAGCACTTTGCAGTACATGTTCTACTGTTTGTGAAAAAGAAATTGGAACTTGCGCGCGAACTCTTTTTACAGGGAGCGAAAGGCTAAATGGGGAAAATCGTGGTTCGAAAAAGGCTATCTAAGGCTGTTCAGGATCGGGACCAAGGTGCCATAATGTTAGGATTCAGAATAACCATTTTTTTGCCCGCTCAACCACTTTTGTCACCGCTCGGAAAGCCAGCAATTTGGCTACCATAGTTGTTGGGTAATGCATACTTTTTTACGCTTTTCTGTTGGACTTGGGTTACCCTAGGCACGTGCCTGGAATGTTGTCAAAATCATGACAGATTTCGAGCTTTAGACAAGACTGATTGCTCCCTAGAAGCAACACAAATGTGAATCGCACGCCTAACAGTAAAACAAAAAGCCAATAAAAATAGGCTTTGCGCTGCAAATGAAAAGGCATGCAAGCAAGAGCAGACATGAAGAACTCAATATGGGGTCAATACGCTACTGTATATTCTCACAAGCAGTAATGCACAATTTTGCTTCAAAGTTGCGCCACGGTCTTGGACTTAAAAAATACCTCAGATAAAACTGTGCACAGGCAAGTGTTTGCTTAAAGGGGGCGCGGGGGATGGTTATATATTTGGACTTTGTTTAGGCAGATTCGTCGTAACTTGTACCTTCCATTGATTCACCTCACATACCTGGCATAATAAAGCACAAGCTAGCAGTATAAGTACATACAGATGTTGGGACAGAGCCACCCTTTCAACTCGCTCTTACTTCCCACTGACGGCCGAGGAAATGAGGCGAGGGCCATGAAACGAATTCAGCACATTCGAAAACTGATCACTTTCCTTCCCAAGCGAGAATTTCGGTTAGCGACACGCTCGTTCAATCTCGAATGGAGGAAGCACTGTTTCTTGGTTCGGTTCACCGCTTCGCTCTCGACCCATCGATGCGCAACATTCCCCTCCCTACTTGACTTATTGAAGGGATGATAGGATGGAAAGCAGTGAGCATGACTCGGCCACTCGTAGCCAGCCAGCTAACTAACCCAGTTGAGGCCAGTCAAAGATTCATTTCAAGGCGGACGTGAGAAGCGAGATGAAAGGAAACAGATGAAAAAAGGACAAGAAGACCCCTTCGACGAAATCGTGCAGCGAAAAATGTATAGAGCTCTTGTTTTTCATGAAAATGAACCTATACATGGGTTCTTATGGTAGGCTCAAATCCTATAGCAAGGATCATATTCTCCTCCTTTTGTTATAGTCAAGCTCGGACAACGAGGAGTTAGCTATTCCACACAGGGGGTACTAAATAGTTAGATACCTAGAGTTTTCTAAATGAATATTCTCGTAGCAGTGGTATGACGTAGGTTTGTAACAAGGAATCCCGTGCGAATTCGTTCCATCATCGTTCGTTTTCCTTTCATTATACATGGCACACCTTATATGGAATGGCGTCGCATATGAGCGGATGTGTGCTCACCAATCCAGTTGCTAGACGAGAACGAATGCAAGAAATTCAATAGTCCTCTTGGCCTTAGGTGGCCAGTGCTTTGGGCCCATTCGTATCATGTAGCCATGAGTAGTGTACCGTACAGCATTTTTCACACAACAATTGAGCGTTCCCAGGAAAAAAATCTGGCCTCAAAAAAACCAACGTGCTCGACATTCATCATTTTCATAGGGAATAGACACATCGATTGTAATGTCCTCTTGTTTCTCTGGTCTGGCTAACTAAGTCGCTGGGTGTGGACCTAGGCTGAGAGGAGTCGGAATAAGGAAGATTATTGATCAGACCAACACAGTCCGGCCAAATGTAGTACGAGGAATCAATATTTTATATTGTAAGGATGATTATTTTGTCAATCATCGTTTTGGTACAGACTCACTTGCTGAGTTGGCCAGAGGGTATGCGACCATACTACATTGGCGACATCAAACGTCGGGAGGATGTTACAATACAAATTTATAAATGTGGGGCCTATATTTCTCATAATATCAAAAAAGTCCCTTATGCAGATAAGTATACTTTTACGATCTATAAAAACCACGCAGAAAGGTATCGAGAAACAAGCACCCTCTAAAAAATTGTAACAAACGTGTAAAAAGTCTTTCAGATTTGACTTCAAGGAAACCTAATAGACGAGTATATGGTACCGCCTCATCGCTTGACAGATAAGTTTGACACCAACACCACGAGTATGCAGCTACCCTAGCCAGTAGTTGTACTGTCTACAATATGGACTATAGGCTGTAGGTTATAACTGTAGAAACAGCCTCGTGAGGTCAGTTGCATGGGCTGCCAAAAACAGCAAAGGGATTATTTTCAGGGAAACCTTCTATATGCATGGTGCTAAAACTTGGGAGCCAATGTGCACATACAGGAAAGAAGGCTGCACATGAATCTAATATATATGAAAAACCACTTTGTGGCAGGTAGGTAGGTTATAGCTATAAAGGCCGAGGTCATCATCGCGGGTAGACTTTCTCGTGACAACGATCTCAATCGGTATACGCCCCCTCCCCTCGTCCTACGCAGATAAAATCTGCTAACTCTGCCTCTCTGTCTCTGACCTTTCATAGCAGCCCCAAAGTTGGCAGAGTAAAGCAGCCGCATCGTTCACCTTCTGACCTGCCAGCGAAGCGGAAGGAACCAGGTCTACGTAATTTATTGAACGTAGACACGTCTGGCAAACTCTTTTCGCTTGGTGGATTACCAGGGGTGTAACCAAGCAAGCGAGATAGTCAAATAGGAGAGCTTATTATTCTATTAGCATCGATTCACTCGATGCCTTTCCTTTCCTATCCAAAAACACAATGACGTGCGTCGAATGTATCGCGCAACAGAATGGAAAAGGATCGAATCATGGATTTGCATGCTATCATTTTAATTGACAGAATAAAACTTCTCGCATAAATAAAGTAGAAGACTTTGACGCAAACAGTAAGGTTCAGTGCATCGAAAAATTTGATCTTTGGTTGACCTTACTAAAATTATAACGCCATTTAAAAAAACACGACGCACGCAGGCAGAAGAGAATGTGACTGCGACTGCAGCAGAGGAGACAGAGTGGCAGTCGTACAGTAGTGTGAAGTCTTGCGCTGCAGACACCCAGCTAGTGTAAAGTAAGACGAGTGGCAAACATCAGTGCGCAGTGCACCAACATGAACAAATGCTGTGATGGAGTCGGACTTTGGTTACTATGTACAATAACTGACGGCTTTGCTGGTGAATTTCACCCTGCGTGGCCGCCAAATGCGATCTTGTCTCCTTGTGCACAATCATTCCTCAACAATATCCAGCAGTGAATTTTGGCAAATCGCTTATGTCTCTCTTCATACTGTGCAAGCAACTGGGGACAAAACCCGTGAGAATTTTGTTAATTTACAAAAGAAACCTATGCTGTGCAAACCAGATTTCTCAAACATTTAATCGCTGTTGCCATTGGCACTTCAAAATCCGAGTCTAAACATGGGGAATAAAGGATTTTCTTCGCAAAAAATTCTCTGTCAAGTGTTGTTCCATGTTATGAGACCCTGTAGAAATAACTGGTTTTCTGTTTCGTGTATGTGGGCGTTGTTGTGAGTGCCAGCGAGGTGCCGATGCTACAGGATAGTTATTGTTCGGTGCAGTCCGGTCTGTGCGGGCAAAATTTGACATTTGAGTGGGTCTGGGTTTTGTATATAGTTACGTCAGTTTTGAACTGCGCGGTCAGTGCCTGAAGTAGTGCCTGGTTTGCGACGTACAATATATTTTTTCGCCAAATTTTGCAATATGATATTTGCCTTATTTATAATTTATCAAGTGACAAAAGTTTCTATTGCTCAAAACGGTGGGAGAGCTGCTGCACTATACAACTATGTACAGTATATGTAAACTCTGGCAAAAAGCTTGGTTTTTCAGGATGGAGTGTTGGGAAAAGTTACTATTCGACCAATCCAGTAACTCGTTACGCTTGGACTCACAGTACTCAATTGTCACCTGAACATGAACGTGTGCTGGAAGTAAGTGCAAGGAAACTTTATTTTTCGGCTTTTTGGTCTTGGCTTACATGTCTCCGAAACACTGATTTTCTGTCATTCTGCGCGCTGATACGATTTGTAGGAATCAATTAGATTGCCTGGCGGTGGTATGACAGGTGCGCCGGAAGTGGTCAGTCTGAATATGCTACTCATTCGAGCCATTGGCGGTCGGAAGGCCTTGGATGTTGGTATGATGGCCACTACTACTATCACTTTCCTATTTTCAGTCGTCGTTGGGAGAAAGAATCTTAGAAATCGAAATTTGCAATCGTGACCCCACAGTTGTGCGGGCCGTGGCGAGCGGGGAAGGATGCTTCCGTGGCTAGGAAGCCTCAACCGTTTCAGGGTTGATGTTTCAGCCGCAGATATATTGTCTAAACACTCGCTTTGATTCAGTAGAAGTGTTCGTCTTATCGGTTTAAGACTTGCACAGTATGCATGCATGTCTTTATTGTTCGAGCGCAGAGACTGTGAAAGTGTCAATATAGCGAGGAGAAATTCAAAATTTTGACCTCCGACATTTATGTACTACATGGACTCTTGATCAGGGGCAGCAATCGTGAACCTTGCTTTTCTCTATCAAGTTTCCAGAGATTTCTTTTTTCCAGATTGGTTGCACCATTTCTTGCAGGTCTGTTTGCTGGATTCAGTGGCATTGGATCGGCCCTGGCTGTATCTAACGATGGCACAGTGGTTGGAATGGACGTAACTGATTCCTATTGGAATCAGATTGGGAAGCGATATGCGCAGGCTGTAAGTGGCCGACTATCTGATCACATCTAAAAATCGATTTCGGTAATTTTTCAGGCTGGTGTACTGAATAAAATGGACATTAGAATCAGACCGGCGAAGGAAACTATGGGTAAGATGATGGCTCACCTTAGCAGTAGGGGTCGGGATAGCAATGCAGGTTTCTATTGCCGCTTAGGCATTCTTTTGCAGGCCTTGGCTACTTTGCTCTTGCGTCTTGCTACCTCGCTACCACTTTCATAATTTATGCTAACCGCATGTTATCACTATCAGTTCTCGATATCTTACCTTGGAATATACACTAGATCTTTCAAGTTTTGCAGGTCTCATCAGCTGTTAGCTTGTATCAGCCAGTTATCAGTGACATTATTATCAAGCTTGTTATGAGCCCTCTTATCCCTGATTGTACAGCGTTATAATCGTTCCAGATGATCTGATTCGTCAAGGTCAATCGGGCACATATGACTTCTGTTTCATCGATGCTGACAAGACCAACTACGACAACTACTACGAGCAATGCCTGACCTTATTGCGCCCCAAAGGCATAATCACTATTGATAATGTAATGCCATGGACAGGTCACTGATAGTTGGGTAATTTAGGCAGTTTATTATAGACATTATGGGGCGGCAGTGTGGTCCAGGCAAACCCGAACGATCGCACCACTTCTACTGGCGTCATCAATACCTTGAATGCTAAAATCGCAAATGACACCAGAGTCTGGGCAGAACTATTGACCATTGGTGATGGCTTGATGGTCGTTGTGAAGAAGTAATGTAAAGCGTGTTTTATCATGTCAAATTGGTTGCATGGCGAAGGTATAGCGGAGTCATGAAAGTCAAGAGTGGTGTAGAAGAACGAGCTGAAACATTAAAATTAAGGTTCGGAATCAGATACACGCATTTTATGTGTGGTATTTGCAAGAATATACATTTGTACAGTAGACTAGATGAATCAAAACGAAAAGAAAAACGCCAGTCAGATACCAAGCAGAGATACTTAAGACGTCGCCTTGTCGTAAGTGATACAATATCAATTGTGACACTGATACAGTTTTCTGATTCTCCTGATATCGCCTTCACTCAGTGCCCGCATTTGCCCTATCTCTTCTTCCTTCACTCCAGCATTTCGTATATTATCAATATTCACTGGTTCGATCGTCCTATGCCCATCGATCGAAAAGTGATTTAATCGATAATGCATTATCGATTGAAAGTCATATCGATCACCTTCCAAATCAGTACTGATCACTTCTTGTCTAAGTCGTCGAAAATCTTGACTAACGTTAGGCATGACATGCTCGCATTGAATTCTGACGTATCGATCGCGATCGGGTCGTTGATGTTCATGAGCGAATCCCAGCACGTGCATGAGTTCATGTAGGATCTGACCTTTGGTACAGACATGACTCAAGTCCAAATGCGGACGTCGACCAATCGAGCCCAGCGATGCTTGACAACTTCGGCCTGGCTTGGGCTCGACTTCTTGCACAAGCAAATATTTTTTACGTTGTGCTATATATCGATTGATTCCATCGGCATCGATTAATTGATAAAAGGTGATGCAGCCGAGATCATTGAGCTCGTCGATGGCCTCTCTGAATTTCTCGATAATGGATGGATTTCTTACGGTCAGTTTGAATGGAACAGTACGATCAGGCCATAACCATAGGCGACATCGAAGTGAATTTCGCTTGCTCGTCTGCTTCATCGATTGATCAGGTATCGATTTTTTGGAACAAGTATCGTCGTCAAATATGTTCAGATCGCAGCCGTCACCGAATCGATAGTGATCAATGGTAAATGACGGGTCTCGACCTTTTATGAGTCCACTGATAGTTGGACTGGGAAAGTCGGATTGCAGTGCTGGTGATTGGCGGTTAGGAAATTGGGGTTGGAAAAGAAGATGGAAGAGGAGTGTGAGATTAGCGGAAAAGGGCATCTGGTGGGAGTCAGTTAAGCTTGGTGATAAGAGACTGATAACACCACTTAAGGGAATGAGTGCCAGTCGTGGCACTATGACGAAGAGTCGGACACGCGTGGGTTGGCGATGACGCTAGTGACGAGGAGTAGCGGATGAAACGTCGATGCGGCACACTGGATCAATCGCGTGAGGTGACGAGCTTATAATGCGGACGATACAGAAAAGAATTGAAGTGATAAGAGCTCTAATAATTTAAAGGACACTGATAAAAGGTCAGAGCTTGACAAAATAGCAAGCTCACCTTAAACTAATGACACTATTGACGTAGTGCTTACTTCATACAATCTTTTCGAACACTTTTGTACATGAGAGAATGGCCAGTAAGTGGGCGGGGGCTCATTGTTGCTGGCTCAAGGCCGAATTCAGGCAACGTATCAATTACGTGTCAAACTATAGAACGAACGAAAAACCATATTAGGGACATTTTTCAAGCTTTTATTACTTATTACAATCCGAACGGCACTGTGTAATTCGTGCCATTTTTCTGGCTGCGTCCTAGAAATGTCAAAGAAAAGGCTTATGACATTTTGAGGACCCTTAGCAACGCGGGTGCGGAGTGGCGGACATCGTGGCCATGAAAGTAAAATTTGCCAACCTCGTCTGAATAACAAGTGATTTATGATTTTTAATCAAGCTTATGATAAGTTCTCGTTATCAGTGCCTTGATTACAAGCTCTCAGGAACATCAATCAACGTCTCTTTCACGTTCTAGCGGTCTCGACCAAAAGGAAGAAGAGGCAACGGAGAAAAAATTTCAAGATGAGAAATACACAGCAATGGAAAAGAACGCAGCTTGGGATGGCATGATGGCTGGAGGAGCGGCCGCGGTGGTGCAGCGGTTTGGCATTAGTCTCTCCGTATTGCTTGGAAGAGAGTGGCTGGACTCGTCCCGGGTTCGATCCCCGGTCATGGAGGTCGGTTTGCGAACCATAAACACTCCTGACCTTGCACGCTGGGCCGTGGGTGACAGTCGAGGTGCTCCGAGTGGGGAGACGGAAGCCAAAACGAGAAGACAGTCTCGGCTGGAGGACACCGACGGGGTGCACAGCCCACCTGCCACTGTCCGAGAAAGGGGTCCAGTCCAGGATGCCCTCGCGTGGAGATGCTCCTAGTGCACGCAGAGGGACGCTGCTGTGTGCGGTGGTCCCAGCACATGATCAGCCTTGCCGGCAAAAACGGGCTCCGGCGCACAAAAATTAAAAAAAAGATAAAGTACGTAGAAATCATAAAAGAGCGTTTTTACAAGAGCCAGATTGACTCGGCCCAAATCTCTCTTCAAATTTGATGCAGCAATGTAGAAAGGCCCCTTCACTTTAAAAGATTTGAGCTCCTTGGTCTTTGAAACAAAACTGCCAGACCACAAGCGCCATTCAGCGAGAAGATCAGATAACAGGGAAAAGAGGAAGAAGTAGCAAGTGGTGTCTGAAGGCAGCCCCAACTTACGGTGCAGATTGACTCAACCTAAGCCACAGCTCAAAGGACACATTGATATCATGGGTCGACACGACAGCTTTCCCTCTGGGCATCTCCACATGCATCCAACGCCTAATGCCAACTTCTTTGGACAACGATGAGGGATTTAGACCCCGGCCCTGTTAGTCTACTTGTTTGGCTCCCTTCCCTTCATTTTGATACTCGACGGTACTGGGTGAGGCACCCACGGCCTGGCGAGCAAACCGGTAGCTTGCCTTTTACGATCGTGGGAATGGGAACTGTCGCCTGCTGTCAACTCATTTCACAGCCTTTTCCTTCAGAGCAATTGCGAGATGAGACTTAAACTTCCTTCTTGTGTTTTCATTGATGCAGCATAAGAATTCCTTCTTATGTTGCATCAGTCCCGCTCTAGTTGCTTGGGTGTGCAGTAAAAAAACACTTCCATTAGGCATTGGCATCACGCATCTGTTTGTATGGTTTGGTTTCCACAATAATGTGCACAGCCAGTGTACTACAGCTTTGCTTTGCTGTTTTGCCTTCCAACAACCTTAGTTCAGAGGAACCTGACCTAAATACAGCAAGAGTTTTACTATAAGCACGAATTACGGTACCTGCATAAGCGCAATACGAAGGACTGCCTTAACATGCGCATCGTAGTTCCATGCTGCAAATGCAGTTGCAACAGCCAACGATACCATACCCTTCGCTTGGTATTCTGTTTGTAACACAAACTTTCAGCTGCGCGATGTACCTTCAGCAATTATGCTTGATGTAGGTATACCTACCGAACAGCGATTCTTTTAGGTGTTCGCGGACAGCGCTTAAGATGCGCGTGACAGACTGACAGTGAGATGATCTTTTGGTGCTTATACCAGACATACAGCTACCGATGATCCTACCAGACGAGTTCGCGTAATACTGTGGGCCAGCCAGACAGCTGCGGTCGAAGTGTTTGTTTCGTCGGCAACCTCCCTCCTAGACCTCCCAGGACTGGTTACACAAGCATGCTGAATTTGGATTCTCTTTCAAAGAATAATGTTCTCCGGCTATTCCAGCTCACAGCACAGTACTGCACACACTTGCTGTATTTACTTGTTATCTGATCCGCTGGGTGGCAACGAGCTTATATCTATGTTCCTTCTCAGTAATGTTACAACACTCAAGTCAGTGGACGATGACAAGAGGACGAAAAATCACGTTTTGAAAAACGCGCCACTCATCCCTCTTTCTTGTGATTGTCTGCAAGACAGCGGGAAAAGTCAATGTAAACCAGCGTAGAATGGAGGGAGATAGTACAGAACTATGCTTTCGCTCCCTTTATGCAGATATTTTGCAGCCTAATATTTTTGTGTAAAAATGCCTCGTAAAATCAAAAGCAAGAATAGAAAGAAATTAAAATCGGTCGATCCATTCAATTCCAATTCCGACCTTCAATCAAAGAATTTGTAAGCTTTGTTTTAATACTGTAGCATTTTTATAGAGTTACTGTACAGTATTCTTTTCTTTTTTCGTTGCTTTATGAGCTGGAAATTTTTTCGCTCTTGCATGATGTGTATAGATGTACCCTACCTAAATTTTAGACGAAAGAATCTACCACCGAAAGACGATGAGCAAGAAATTCCTAAATCGTTTCGTGAATTATTTTTGAGGCAACCGGACGACCGAACTGCGGCGATGAAACAAAAAAGTATAATTACAGTATAATCCAATTGTTCCATCTCCCGAAAGCAGAATTTTTATAAAAAAATGAAATACACTGATCTCAGATTGTAGGGCGAAAGTTTTTCGAAGGAGGCAGTTATTTAGGTGACCTACATTTTTCCAAGACGCATCTTTTTAGAAAAGTCAGATCCGAATCTTATGGAAGGATATGAAAGAAAGAGTTGGGAAACGGATAAACAATTTTTAAATCGTGTTCAACGCAGTACGCACGATTATGTCAACGACCAATTAACTAAGGTTTCAAAAAACTTACTGGTTTGCTTGTAAAATATTTTCCCTGAAAACTGTGCATCATATTTTTAGATCAAATATGGCTTGGTCGGGTTTGAGCCAACGGATGTTTTAAAACTCGTAAGCGAAGAAAAAAAATCGAGGCGACGTCGCGGAGAGGATGGCAACGATGAAATTGATTCGAAGCGAAAACAACAAAAATTCGATCAAGACGACGTGATTGATCAAAAAGAAAAGAAGCGAGAGAAAACAAACGAAGATTTAAACGCGGAGAAGAAAGCACAAAAGAAGAAGAAGGCGTTGGTGAGGAAAGAAAAGAAAAGGAAGAAAAAATTAGATCGTGACGACCTGGATCCGTTGTACATGCGAGGTAAGATACCTGGCTATATTTCGGACATGGCTGAGTAACATCAGCGTAGGGGCATGTGCAGGTGGCCTATTTCTAAAAGTCCCTTGCTTTTTAAACGGGTTGCGAAAAACACAAAAATTCTCAGTGTCAATGTAAGAAAGTCTTAAAAATATTGCAAGTATATTGTAATAGTCTTCTATTGCAAGTATTTTAAAAGCGGTGTAGAGTTCGTGGGCCAAAAAAAGTTGTTCCCCCCTTGGCTTTCTCACTGTCAGCTCTTCTGTCTCGTATTATTCTAATCTTTGTTTTTTAAAGATTTATTTGAATTCCGATTTTTTCTTGCAGAAGTTATCCTATTTGGCGAACGTGTTGATGAGCCTCCTCATTTGACCGCTTTGCCAAACAAAGTGAAAAAGTCGGAAGGAAATTTGCCAAAAGCTGGTTCGAAAGATTTACTATTGAAAAAGCAATTGGAAGGATCAGCAGCAATGTTCAATATTGACAACAAGAAGCGGTACGAGAATGATGGCACGATTAAATGCGATGATGCGGCTAAGCAAAGACTTCTGGAAGAAGAACGGAAAAGGGTCATTGAGGCTTATCGAAGGCAAAAGAAAACAGAAAAAATTGGAAAAGAGAGGTAGTGGATGTCATTGTTTTATCTGTTTGGGTGCTTGTGTGGGACTGGATTGAAAGAATGTTGTAGGTATCGTCACGTGAGAAGTGCCTGGCCATACTATAGCCACAGCTAACTGTGCACTTGCCCAAACCGGGGCTGTACACGCTCCCTTCATCTACTGCTCTCGTGTTTCCTAGCTTTCGAACTGTAGGTTGACAGTGGCGGCCAGTGTGGCCGACTCATGAACAGTTTTCACCTCACCGTCAGGAGAAATCAAGTGTCTGGGGTTCTAATCCGGGACCTACAGATTGGCAGGCTTCACACCAACAGCATACTTACACACGACCACTATCGCTCTGGCACTGCCATCATGTGTTTCGAAGTCTGTGCCCTGGTAGAAAAGCCAAGACTAGCAACTCGGGTCTGGCTGATAACACAATCGCCTCAAAAGTCAAAAATCGATTGTTTCAAAACCATCGAGGGAGCGGTATTTCATGTTGCTCCCGCCTTGCATCACATGGCCCTACGTAGTATGCGTACCCTAGCCCACCTAATGGCTGTCGCTGGCAACCAATGCTGGTAATTTGCATTTCATCAAGGGCCCAGTTTGATTGTATCTTGCGCATGATTTGCTGCAGATTGCGACATTAGGTTATACAAAAAACTTTGTCCCCCCCCCCCCCCAGGTTTTTAGTTCACTGCGGGAACATTTTTGCAGAATGATGCATCGAGTTGTTTGCTGCAAAAAATGTTTGAGCAATCTGCGCTTACGGAGGGAGTTCAAAAAGTTCGCAGCCTGAGTACCTTCCGCATGAGCTGCAGCAGTGAAATTTGTACTTTACACTGCCGCACATCCCACTAGAATCCTTACAAAAAATCTCGCTGATTCATTCGTGCGTTCTTGAAATATGGTCATCTATTTGGAAGTGGGTCAGAGAAATTACAAATTTGACAAATTTTCAATTCAATTTCAAAAATTTATCAGTCTGTCATCAAGTTTTTAACAAAAGAAGGCTTGAAGCCGACAGAAATTAGCGATCGGATTGTCTTAGTGTACGGCAATAATGCACCTAAATTGCCGTCAGTAAAAAAGTCGTCTGCTCAAACATGGGGGAGAATCGATTGAAGATGACCCAAGATCTGGACGACCAACCGAGGCGACACCGGCCAGCAAATGCGATGTTGCGGCAAAGATTGGGAAAGAAGACCTTCGAACAGACGTTGTCGAGATAGCGGAGCAAAGGGGCATTTCAGTGGGTAGCGTCGAAACAATTTTACAGAGAAATTGAATTTATCCAAGGTCTGCGCGAGATGTGTGCCAAAAGACCTGGCAAACGCGCGAAGAACTGTCAGAGTTCAAACGTCAATGAAGCTTTTTGGCAAGGATCGCGGAGGATCAAGACGATTTTTATGAAAGAACGGTTATGGATGATGAAGCCAGGACTCACCACTTTGATCTGAGTCAAAACACGAATCGATGCAGTGGCTGCCAAAGGGTGCTAATCCGCCAAAAAATTTCGCGTTCAGCAGTCATTGGGCGAGGTCATGGCAACAACTTTTTTAAAATTGTAACGGAATGTTATTGATTGATTATATGCCAGTCAAGACCTCAATCACTGGGCAATATTTTGCTGATGTTATCCGCCGATTGCGTGAAGAGATCAAAGCGAAACGGTGAAAAAAAGGTGCTGCTCCTGATTGACAATGCGCCCGTCCACAAAGCGCGCGTTGCTCAGGCTGCCATCGATGAATGCGAATTCGAACAAATCGCTCATCCACCGTACAGTACAGTCCAGACCTGGCACCCAACAATTATTACCTATTCGGAAAACTCAAAAAAAGTTTTCGTGGCAAGAAATTTTCGAGTAATGAGGAAGTGAAACCAGCGACTGAAGCGTTTTTTGAGGGGTGTGAGGAATATTTTTTTACGGGTATGCACGCGGTGCACCAAAGTTTAAACAAGCGAATTGGTTTCAGGGGATGTTATGTCGAAAATAAATAAGCATTACCTTGTACAGTTTCAATTAACATGTGGTCAGGCTACGAACTTTTTGAACTCCCCTCGTATCTGGGATTATTCAACAGCAACTGCCAGGGTCAATGGCTCACACTGCACTGCAGAGCACAGTGACTGCTTCAGCGATGAACCAGTGCTACTATGTCATTTAAGGAGGGGCTAACAGGAAGCTCCACTTACACTCACAAGGCTATGATGGGCTTGGAGGCTAGCCAGGCAGGTCATCTCGCTCCTGCCCGAATTTGCAACTCTGGAAGTCCAGGAACCTCGAGAGCTGCCAATCATCTACGATTTGCGGCGATTCCCAACTTACTGAGGTCTAGTCCACAATACAGTATCTAGTTACCATAGTACCGAGATAGTCATGCCACACAGTAGTGTCCAGGGAGGCACACACGAGATAGGTTTTGCCGTCTGTGCATATTTGAGACCTTATGATTAGTTCCAGGGTGCAGCCACATTATTCGAGGGACCAATAATTGCAATACAAGCAACAGTATTTTGGTTTTCATTGATAACTGATCTCTAAGAAACTGCTGGAGTGCGCGGCAAACGACAGATATGGCCTGATGAATACCATCGTGATGTGAATTACGAACTGTACAGCATAGTCTAATCAGTGCAATGATATGAACTATCTACAAGCAAGTGGTGGATTTTTACCTGATGGCTGTTGTGCGCATATTATTCTCCATTATCGAAAAATAGAAAAACGCACATCATCAACTCTCTGGTTCCTTGGGATATGAACTTGGGAAATAAAAATGGCAAAATGTTAGAAATCCAAAAAAACTTCGGCCGCAGGTCAAAAACTCGAATAAAGGAATGAAATGATTCATACTTTTTCCTACCACCTATTACCCTGATTTTATCACTTGCCATCTATCCATCTTTCCTAACCAAAGCATTCTTCTCATCAAATCCTCACTTCCTCAAATTTTCGTCACATTCCCAATCATTTCCGCCTACATGGTAGACGTATTCGCACCGGTAGCTTTCACGGTGGCCGTTTCCAACTGATGGACAACCAAATCAGTCACTGAAGCCAATTTCGCTTTTGTGTCGGCCAATGGTGAAAAATGTTGAGTGGGAAACAATCGGGCTAATGCATATGAAAGTCCCTTGGTGGCATTGTGAGCGTTATGTTTGTATCGTTCTACAGCGAATCGTTGTAAAACGCTGGCAAATCCACGAACGTGACTGCTAATCCAAGCTTCGCGTTTCACCAAGGTTGAATTCGGTTTCGATGCAGATGGTGATTGGTCGTCAACAACGGATGAAGATGGAGAATAAATGCACTTTTCTATTACATTCATCGTGTGAGTATATCCGATATTTCGAGTGTAGGTAACGAATACATGGCGATCACGATCCAGCATGGATTCTTCGATTACAGCCACCTGACGCAGTGAAACAAAACGTTGACCCCATTTGGGCAATGGATTAGTTTTGATTAAAAGACGTTTCGAAAATAAACGCGCACCCTCCACACGTCGTTCCAACGTATCTTCAGATAAAACGTGTTTACTGAACGGATTTGGATAACGTTGCCAAACTGCCACAATCGTTTGATCCCACGAATTCTTGATCGTCGTATCCGAAGCGTAATACTTCATTATTACGATGACTTGTCTTTATGGGGAAAAGGAAACGGAATTTGAGGAATTTGTGAGAATTTGATGAGAAATTCTTTCAAGATTTTGGCAAAACCGACGGACCGTGAAACACCGCCTTGAACCCGCGCCAAAAATGGTGTTATCGCACTGTTCGCGCACATGTGGGCCGAGAGCCATTCCTATTGAGGTAAGCAGCCTAGAATGCGCAAAATGTGCGCATCGGTCTTGCAGGGTTACTGTACTCGAAATGATCTAGCGCGCAAAATCCTCAAAAAGTTTATTTTTCGCAATGGTATTCCTTGCGATAAATCTTGAGATAAATTTTATAAATTATGGCAGGCCGCAAAAAGGATCAGTATTTTTCAAACTGGCCGATTAATTTATTTTCGCCAGCCAGTGATTCGGTAGCATTCCCGCTCTACTTGCAATCGAATTCGGGACTCTCAGCGACGTCGACAATGACTGATCAATTGCCGAAAATTCCCTCCATTGCAGACAATAGTTTTGGTAGTGCATTCCATTCAGTATTACCGCCAGCGGCCTTGTTTTCATCGATTTTGGAAAAACCTGCAGAAATTTTGATTTCGGATCGCGCGACGCCAGCTATAGGCGAAAGAGTTGCTTGCGGATTCTCGTCGGCCAGTTGTCCCTCGCAAATGAAATCGTATCGTGTGCTAAAGGCTAAAACATCTGCCAAACCTTCTAATCTATTTGTATCGGCATCCGATGCATCCGAACGGATGGACTCGCTTATTCCGCCGAGCATGAACGGAGAAACGGCAAAAGCGATTTGTTGCGAAGAGATCAGATTTGATAGAACTTCTTCGCCGATAGTCAATGAACAAAGTAATTCTACATCGGATTTTTCGATGTGGTTGAGTGAAACTTGTGCAGCTGCAATGGAGAATGGCAAGTGGCAAAAGCGGGAACGGCAGGGCGATGATCGATTTCAAACAAGAGCCCTAGAGATTCAAAATAACGAAGTAGAGCGATATCGAACAAGGTAAATGGTGTTTCTTGCTTTGGATAAAGTCCTGAAAGCAATCTTTTATGTTTTAGACGAAATGCCACTTGTATTTTGCGAGGGAGGATTCGTTGTCGGGGAGATAAATCGATTCCAGTTTCCTATTTACGCCCTGTGAAAAAGCGGAGGTTTCATGGCCCAAATTCCACTTTTTCAATGATGACGAGACGTCGCTCGTCACTTTTATCATCTGCGGTATCCAACGAGGCAGATCAATTGTCCCGACCATTCTCGATCGTCTATTCGGAGCAAGCTTCATTATTCGACGGCAAAGTCAAAGTAAGACCGAAAATACGATTTTCTATCTCGCGGAAATACGATCTCACAAGACCAGTGCATATTCTGGCTGATATGGATTTCACCACGATTGAGGAGGAGGCAATATCAACACCTCGGCCATCAACGTGTCGCGGCGTGATCCAAGATTGCCCGTGCACAGATTTGCCACCGAGCGTGACTCGGTGTTTGGAATGTCGAGAATCGGAGGTTGAAAGCGAATCGGCGTATTGTAGATTTCGGGATTTTCGAAAGTTAGTGGATTCGAGTGAGTTGACTTGCTGTGCGTGTCAGAAAAGCTTTCAATGTTCAGGCTCTCTTCACCAATCGATGACAACCAATCGGAGTCTTCATCGCCATCGATCTGTACTGTGACATCGATCAGCTTCGCGTGTCATAAGCACGACGTCGATCATTGTTCGAACAGTGATGCGGCGAATGTTCGAGAATGGTTGCCTTCAATCAATATCGATGGATTGCCTAGTGATCTTTTGACAGCTCACTTTATCCTATCCCACGTGGACGTCTATTTCCGCCAATTATTGAATAAGGAACGGATTTTACTCAAGTCGGAATTCCTAAAGAGGATTAATCAAGGTACGTTTGGGTTTTCGTATGTCCTTTTTGCAGAGTAGGTGGTAAAATGGACATGTGAGTGCAAGGAAGGTACAATATTAGGAGGGGGCAGGTAGAACACCCCCAAAAAGCTAGGATAACACACTTACAGGGGAGGGTTCGACTCCCATCTGGGTAAAAGTATTTGTCAAATATGCGTTCCTTATCACCTGAGTGTGCTGTATAGTGCTTGGCTATGGATAAGGTAAGATAAGACAGGTATGATATAGTTAGTCTAGCAAGGACAAGCTGAGGCTTTGTGTCTGGAATTCCATCAATGAATGGTGGTTACCTCATCAGTTGATCACCTGAACTCTGATATGCTGAATTTGAACAGAGACTTGATCTTTACTGCTTATTCTTATGTGCAGATGAACAATCGACTTGTCTGCCGTGGAAGGACAGCGATGGTGTGCGTGAGTTGTGCGACGTATGTTCGACAACCATATTCAACTTGCACGTGTTGTGTCCCGATTGCGGCCTGTGCGTGTGTTCGGACTGTTTTTCGGATCGGCTAGATGGCGTTGTGCGAGGTAAGTGCTCGTGATGGGGGATGGTGTGGGAGAGGCGTACGGGAACAGGAATAGGGATGTGTAATTAGCAATGTAAAAGGGTGGGAAATGGACCGAGGCAAGGATGTACACTGTAAAGTAGTTTGGAATTAGGATAGTGTAAGTGTTTTTTGACTGCATTGCAATCGTGTGCTCCGTAAAGGCCCAACATCGATCGATCTTTGATCTGATCTGATTGGTGGATAGGCCAGATCGGCAGTTCAAAAGTTCCATGCGTTACTGTTCAGGCATGTCGAATTTTCTCCGAACGTTCCATTCTAGGCGCTGGTCACTTCTTCTGTCTCTGTTTGGGGCGACTGATGCACACGAAATAGGGGAGTTTGAAGAGCGCGTGGCGCCAGTTACGGCTTCTTTGCTGAAATTTTGTGGTTTTGATCGGACTGCGGTTGGGATCCAGGCTGAGGGTCCGATCGGTTGAAACTTGACCCAAAGGGTAACAAAGGTTGGACAGGGATTGGGTGGGATCGAAAATGAGGGTCAGGTCAGAGATCAGTCGGTTGTTGAGCCCAAACTTTGGAAGAGGGCTGATGAGGAAAAGAGGGAAGAATTGTAGCTATGGAAAGGTGACCTTATCCAATAGATGCATGAAAGGTGGGTTTTACAAAATTCTCCTGGACATGTGGGGTGACATAGTGGATCTCGCCTGTTTAATTAAAACTTTGAACCATCTCAGCAGTGAATCCCGCATGTCCACCACCCTCATCTTACTTTATCCTCCTCAAATTCGGACCTTGCTTACCGTATGTACCTCTGTGCTGACTGCAAAGCCATGATTGCAGTGCTGGCGATACGTAGGCCGGTTCTATTATCTTCCGTCGGTCATGTATGGGCCACCTTTCTTCAGTGAAACTTCCGTTTTTTCCCCTGCCCGAATGTGGCTTTGGCTCTTCATGTTAATTGGGATCTAGGTTGGGGCAGGGGCATCGAAGCAAAGCTGGAAAGCAAATCTACTGTAGCTGTTGTATTTTTAGACTCGGTAACATCAAGGCATGACGAATTCGGCTGGGCGTACTGTACAAGACGTTCTGATGACGAATCGATTAAAAAAGTTCGTCATAGTACTGGAGATATGATTTTGGTAAGTTATAGCCGAGCAGGGGGTAAAATGTATTGTCGGGCATGGCTTAGTGAGTTGACTGACCAGCATCCGAAACCGAGGGGGATGAGTCGCCTATATCTTTGATTTTGTAATGTTGAAGTTTTTAAAAAATTGATTTGACCCTCTCTAAAGGAGACTATCAGAAAATGCTGACCCCCTGTTGGCCTGACTGTGCTTAGTAGTTGACTATTCCCCCTCCCCCTCCTCTTGGCTCTGACCTAGCCTTCGGATGCTGTGGCTGACGGTATTCTTTTGTGCTTAGGCTCATCTGATTCCCGATTGTGGTTTGGATACTTTATCAAGTAAGGATGAGTTGGAACTGCTATTTGGTTTTGTTAAATCTCAGATTTGTAGCCTTGAACAAATTGGAGCAACAAATGAGTATTTGCTGGTCACATTCGAAATTGAATGTAAGTGGAGGTTTGGACCAGTTTGTAGTGTTCCTTGGTGATGGGTGGTCTTGTTTAGGCAAGGGTGGATGTGGGGATTCAGGAATCTGATTCGTCCCATTGGCACATGTTCGATGGGCAGTTGTTGGTCCTACGAAGTGGCCGATCAGAAATGAATTTGCACTTATTTCAGGAACATTGGAAATCATCGTGTGTAAGTATATTGGGGTGATGGGACTGGGTTTTTGCGGGGCAGTTACAATTTGGAGGACTCGAAGTAATGAAAAGATTTATTGAAAAGGAAAGAGGAGTGAGCCAAGATCTGGAAGGTCTGCTGGTGGGAAGTTGTGCGCATGGACCATGTGAGAAATTCAGATCGTGCGTGAGACTGCGAGATTGTGCTTACGGAATCTTGTCGCTGGTCCCTGTGAAATGTAGGGGTTGCAGTGTAGGCCAGCGTCGACCGATGCACTGTTGAGGTGGTGCCCTATACGTCCTCCCCGTTGACGATTTTCAAAAGTGGATTGGGACCTGGATTCAGACGTGGGGTTGGATTGGTCGATGCTGGACTGTAGGTGGTCACACGATTCTGCATGCCAAGCTCAACTGTTCACACCCCCTCAATGATGTGGGAGTCGAGCCGTGCCCTGTGCTTGGGCAGCGGGTGTGAGGTTCTCCAGGCGACTTGGAATTGGATAATGGCTGTTTTTCCTTTTTTTTCAGCCGTTGATCGTGGAAAATATTCATCAAGAGCTTTCGTCTGCTTTGTGGCATCCGAATGTGTTTTCCAGTCTCTGTCGCAGTCATGACAGTGTCGATTGTATTGTGGATTGTCGGACTGGAAAAATGAAACCAAATATAAGCGTGGAGGAATTTTGGAATGGATTCTCGAATTGCTCGCTTCGGTTGCGTGATAAGGAGAAAAGGAAATTGTATTTGAAGGTAAGACGTAAAAAATGGTTTTTTGGCAGTCAGTGTAACGGTGACAGTGCTTGCGCATGTGGACATGAGTTATAGCCTGGGATTTGCTTACTTGAGATGTGCCGATGTGTTAGGAGTAGTATAGGGCGATCTTAAAGTCAAAATGATCGAAGTGCGACAAGTTAGATGATTGGGTATAAAAGGTAGTGCAGACCCTCCCCCCCCCCCCCCCCCCCCCCCCAGAAAAAGTTTGATCAGGTGGCCCTTGTGATTGTCCCGCGTTCCGCCTGAAAGGTGTGCCAAGGTGTTTTAGACCCCTGTTTTGGCCAAAGTAATTAAATTTTTCCGGGGAAGACCCTATGTATGCTTGGCGTGGGTGGCAAGGTTTGGTGCTTAAAATTTATTGACAAGTTGCAAGTAATTTTTAGCTAAAAGATTGGCCACCGGGAGAAAAGTTTTCGATGGTGCTGAGAGATCATTACGAGGATTTTTGCAAAGCTTTACCAATTCCCGAGTACACGCATCCAGAAAGCGGTCGGTTCAATTTGGCTACGAAGCTGCCGTCTTTTTGCTTAGCGCCTGACTTGGGGCCAAAGATGTATACTGCTTATGGTAAGTGTGGGAAAGCTGATGGATTTGAATTTGGTGAGGCGCTGTGCCTCTTCTATGTGTTTTTTTAGTAGTGACGGAAAGAATGACCTTTTCGATTTGAGCGCAGTTAGGTGCAACTGCAGGCTTAGTTACCAGCAGGAGATTGGGGTTTGGAGATAGGACTGTAGTTTAGGCGGGGAAAGAGTGAGTCGGGGGTATTGCAGGTAGGAATGGCTTCATGCTGCTTCCCAGTTGCAACATGTTCCACAGAAACCGTATCAGAAACTCTACTGCAGGAAGAACTTTGAACAGGACGACACGCCAAATGATCGAAATATGCAGGTGTTAGCCTCATTTTCTAGACATGATTTTCGAGCCGGAGAAAGGAACGACGAATTTGCATTTGGATGTGAGTGACGCTGTGAACGTTTTGGTGAATGTGACGACACCAACAGGGATTAACACTGAATATCTGCATCGAGGTGAGTAAAAACGAGGGTGGTGGGTGGTGTGCAGTCTGTGTGTAGCTGCTGGGGACGATGAAAGCGTGCCTCCCTGTATTCGGTGCGTGCAGTTTGGCGGAGCAAGCAATAATGATTGATGTGTGAGTCGGCTGGGAGGGAGTCGATGTGCGCTGGTGTGGAATTGATGGTCCTGTTCTGACGTGAGTGGTTAAGGTGTGTGTGATAACCAGATGTCGGCGATCTCTCGTATTGTCCGGCATAATTGACGCAAACCATCAAAATCATTGACTAGGAAGACACTGAGAAGTCTTTAGGCCGAAGACTTATTTAGGGAGGGGCTTCTTATTTTGTTCCATGGTCCAGCGTCGATAAAATTTGGGCACCCAGTTATTTTCGCAATGAGGTTGCAGGAGTACACCTTTTTTACAACGCACCTGGGTGAGGGACCCAAAACAGATATTTTCTTGGTCTCTGGGTTTTGTCAAGATAATTTGTCAAACGATAAGAGGGCGATTTTTGGGGCTAGTCGTCACGAGCCATGTTTTATCGATTTCATGGCACACTTTATTTTGTCTTTATAGAAATTTTGGACTACTTGAAAAATCAAGACTTGGACGAGAAAGATTTGGAACGTGCCAAAGCGAATCCTGCCAATGTTGGTGCAGTGTGGACTATTTTTAAACCTCAGGATAACAGTATAATTCGGGAGTTCTTGCATGAGGTGAGTGGATTTAGATCAAAATAATGACAGGGTGACGTGGTGAGGAAGGTGTATGGACAGGACTTAGATCCACCTGAAAGATATTGGTTACTTGAGTTCTTAAATGAGAAATTCGAAGCTAAAAAATATGGTTTTGTGGGGGTTGGGGAGGGAAGATAGCAGGCGATAAATCTGGTTTTCGTGAAGTAAGGTGTGTGTGAAAAGGCGGTTTTATGATAGACAACATAACTATGAATTTGAGCGGGTGTTGGGACATTGTAGTAGCCTTTGCTGGCTGAAACGGGTTAAATGCAATGATTCATCCACATAAGGTCTTTTATAGCATTGTGTGATGTGCTGAAACTTTAGGTTTGTGCCGAACTTTTAGTGCTGATCTCTAACTATGGCATTAAGTAGGGCTGTCTCTGTATCAGAGGGCAAGCTTGTGGCCATAATCAAGCTCATCCACCATCAGATAGAAGTCCATTTTTTCTATCCACTCAATCGAAGATTCCGTGCTTTGGTTGTTTTCATGATTGTCGGTATTTTACTTTGTAGACTGTAATTTTGAATAGAAGAAATTACTCAGATTAGTATCAAGAAATAGAAAACGAATGAAAAATATGAGGCGAGAGCGGGAATCGAGCTCTGGGGGCGCTGGCACAGTGCACCAGAAACAAGCGTCGAAGGACCAGAGAAGACGCTTGGACCTCACAAAATGCGATGGATCGTAGTGCCGGCTCACTGTGACCCCCATTGGTGCGGGTTCGACTCCCGCTAGGGCCTCATGTTTGTCGTTCTGTTTCTGCAGTATTTCTTGAATTTTGATAAATCTGTGAGTGTAGGTTGAGCCGTGAATGAGTTACTAGTTTGGACGCGGGATAATGCAACTGGTGGAATTAGGAGCTCTGAAATCCTTACATTCTGGACTCTTCACTCATGAAAGCGTGATGGTTGAATCACTGGTTCGGCATTCTTAATGTACTGACTCTACCACTTTTATTTCCAGCTAATGGATGAGAAACGTTACGACGTGAATGATCCGATACACGATCAGAAGATTTATTTGCATCGGAAATTACGAGAGCGATTGGAGAATGAGCGCGGTGTGAAGGGGTTCACGTTCGTGCAAATGTTGGGCGATGCAGTGTTCATTCCGGCTGGAGCGGCTCATCAGGTATGTCAGGGCGTTTCACCGAATGTACGGACGCGTAGGCGTTGCTGGCCATAGGGCATTCGCCAACCTGATTTACGTGTAGGCTATGTGATGAGTGAAGTGAAGGGAGGAATCTTTGAGCCAAACGAAACACAGGCAGGATGGGGCGAGAGGAAATGATATTTGTAAATGGACACACAGCTAAATCAGATAAAACCCGAGCTTTTATTCATAGCTAGGTCACACGCAAAGAAACCTCTATTTTGCTGAAGGTAGGCAAGCAGGCCAGGCTGTCTTACAGTCCTTTCTTATGCTCATCGCTCTCTTCTCTTAGATCTTTGTCAGATCTACAGTATCTCTTCCCATATGGCTTTGTGGCCCTTTTACTTTCTTTCCTCTCTGCTCTGTCTCTGTTAGGAACGATTTACTCTAAGCAAAAGTCTATTGGCAGTCGATTCGGTTAAACCCATGTAAGACTATGGCAGGAGTTAAACCAGCCCGCACCCCTAGACAAGTTTTTAAGACAGGCTTTCTGTAAGGGCCGACCCAGGGGATGCCAAGTGAAAATTTTTGACCTCTTTTTTATATGTGAATTAGATGCACCCATAAGTGGTGATAGTGACGCAACAATGCTTTTTTGTGCAGACTCGATTCTCACGGAATAATCCCAAAAAACGTTTTTTTGAACGTGCTTCGGCGATATCAGCCATAACTCACCGGCCTTTCGGTCTTTCCTGATCAACGTGTTCGCAAATGGACGAGGAATCGAACACTTGTTGCGAAAAGTTTCTATCTTTCACCTTTCTCCAGATATTGGGCGCCAAAGTAGGGGGCTCCCTCCAATTTGAGGACGTTTAGACCTCCTATTCGTTCATGCTAACTGAGAGACGGGGTTTGACCAGCCTAAAATATGCCCTATCCGTCTAGCTTTTAACGTGACCCCCCCCCCCCCCCATCGTCTATACTGTAGCTTTACATTTGATACCAAAATATGCAAAAAAAAAACTGCACCCAACTTCAGGGAATTTTCACAAAAATCCATTTTTGAATATCTTGCAAGATAGCTAATGGAACCAGACATTCATTTTCGGATGGATCTTCAAATATGGTATCGACTGGTTTTTCGACTGGCTTAAAATACGACTTCTAATTGTGGAAACAGAGCGGAAGAAAGTAGCGGCCAGGAGGCGCCAGAAGTACGCGCCTTTTGAATTTCCCGCCCGTGGAAATCGAGAAATATATATAACTTTTTTTTTTCACTGAAAATAGACACTCTAGTGCAGATCAGATCGACACGCAGTGAAAAAGTGAGAAAGTTATATGCAGGGTTCCCACGGGAGCCTGAAAAGCCTGAAAAAAGACTGATTTTCAGTCCTCACCCTGAAAAGCCTGAAATCCTGGACTCTCTGCCCAAAAAAACCAAAAAAGCCTTAATTTGCGTTGCGCTATCACGACCAGCGTCTTCCTTTCTAGTCGGAATTTTGAACTTGGGAAGGTAGAGTCGTACGTCGTCCGCGTCAAATATTTATCATCATTGCCAGAATTTTTGAGTTTTTGGCTTATTAGAAGCCTTGAAATAGCCTTATTTTCAATTTTTAAAAGTCCATGGGAACCCTGTATATATTTTCTGGCGATTTCCAGAGTAAGGAGCCTAAACCGCTCTTATTTCATAAGCGGCGCACGGGCGGAAAATTCGAAAGGCGCGTAATTCTGGCTACTTTCCTCCGCTCTGTTTCCACAATTAGAAGTCGTATTTTAACCAGGAAAGAAACCAGCAGTGAACACATTTGCGACTGAATATATACATAAAAATGAAGCATAATCTTGTTCAGATCCCTAATTGTCCTTGAAAATGAGCATTCAGTTGATAAATCAGACAAAACCTATTGTTTTTACTCAAAGCCGGGTCACACACTAAGACATATTTATTTTACTAGAGGATTTAGAAGAGGTTGGCTGTTCAGTACTGCTTCGCGATGATGCATGATTTTTAGGTACAGAACCTACTTTGCTGTATAAAAGTGGCAGAAGATTTTGTGTCACCCGAGGGTGTGCAGCGATGCGCCGTGATCGCCGATGAGTTCCGTTCACTGACCAAGGACCATACGAACCACGAGGACAAGTTGCAGTTGCCCAATATTGTTACGCACGCCATACGGGAGTCGATTGGTGTCCTCATGTCGAATGTCTGATGGCCGGGACGCAGGCGAATTTGTGCAGTGGGCGAGTGCAAAGTCGAGTGTGTCTGGAGTGCAGTTCGTTTTCGTAGAATGTTTGAAGATGTAGGGGGAGCTATCTTTCTTCCGGGGCCAAACTTGGGGCTTGATATGAATCTGCAATGAGATGACTCCTGTCACGCGTGGATTGACTTGTGGAAATGTGGAGATACAAGTTGCCAGGTATTCTTACTCAGCTCTATCAGATCTGGCTATACCTGAAGACCCAGCAAGTTTCCTGGGGTTGGGATCAAAATTGGCGAGTCCTATCAGGGTGTAGGCCCCGGACGAGTACTTCGTAGATCAAGTGCTGGCAAGGACGGGGGGTATCTGTCGGCCGTAACCGACTGTACAGATCCATGTAATGAATCAGATATTAAATCAGGATTGTTGTGCCCATTTTTTGCTACTTTTAGTAAATTGTAAATTGTAGACTGTAGAGGTTTCGAAAAGTTTGTAAATAGATAGGTTTTGAGTGTGGGCCTTGTATTTACATGTGAATACGAGAGCTGTTTATGCAAATAGCATGTACGAGTGGATGGAGTAAAATGGTTTTTAAAATATTTGGATTTGATGAGGATTATTGTTGTTGTCGATAGAATATCTTGGTTTTTGTGCTTAAAATGGCGTGGTATGAGTGTTAGTTTAGGAACGACAGTCATTATGGATGACTCGGGCCAATCGATCGATCAGGAAGAGGTGATTCGGTGCACAATTTGTGGGGAAAGATCTAAACGATGGGGTTATCGTGTTCATATTGTTCGACGACATCCGATCAGAGAGATCAAACGAAAGAAGAAACTTGGGAGTAATCGATTGATTGGTCGTGTATTGGAAATCGATCGTAAGCAAAATAGATCAAAGTTGGAAATCGATCGAATCAAAAAGCCGTTGATAGTGAAAACTACTTCAAGTCCGAAACTGCCGATATTAGGTGGGGATAGAAAGGAGAATGTATCGAAACAATCACCGATCGATGTAGAAGGATCGATGGCTGGCGGGGGAGAAATTGAGATACGATCTCCAAGTGTGAAAAGAATGGATAAGTCGTGGTCGGACGCCGAAGCGAGTGAAGAAGTGGACAATCAGATTCCTGTACCAAAGAATTCGTTTTGTGAGTAACCCCTGTTTGTGGTTTAGTGTAGACCTTGTGCCTGGTAGGCCATGGCGAGTGGGAGAGTAATCGATCTCCCCTGGCTGGGAAACGTCAACCCGTCGGGTTGATGTTTCAGCTCCAGGCATAGTCGCAAGACTTGCCTTGTCCACTCGGAGTTCTTGCTGACTTCGGTCAGCCACACTTCCTCCTGCGTATGCCAGGCTTGGTCACGCCAGTGTCTTCATAATTCATTAAGCACACGTATGCGCACTCGAGGACCAGTGCGGGAGTTGGAGCTCAGGACCATATTTCTTCGAATACAGTAGCAGCACAGGGGAAAGGGCTGCGATAAGAAGGCCTATTGCTTGGGTGGGAGGGAGCGAGAGAGTGTGAGAAACGTTGGTTTCCCAAAGAAAAAGTGGGATGGAACTCGAAAATAGTATGTGCATATGTTTCGTAACAGCAGGAGGGGTGTTTAGACCCTTTCTGTACTGAATCGGCACAGGTGTGTGTGTGTGTGTGTGTGTGTCAAGTATGGGCAAGGTCGGCTTGGTTAGGGGGGAAGGGGGGGGCAGGAGAGATGGCTAAGATGAATGCTGGCCGTAGCGTCAAGGCGCGTAGCAGGGGTGGGGTGCGCGCCTTGGCGCCGGAGGCGGAACTTTTAGAAATTACTGGTTTGTAATGCGCCTTCAACGCATTTTCCTGTTGTGAAAGCTATGCTTCAAGATTTTATATCCTTCAGTATTTCCTTGGCTTGAATACCCTTCTTAGAAGTGTTTGACTGAGTGTTATCAGTAGGTATATACAAGTAGATACAGCAGACGTGGCGGCTGCCCGGGCCGGCCAGGTTAGCAAGGGACCTTGCTTGATATGTATATATAATAGAACAAGCAGGACTTGGCTGCTGGCTACCCGGTTAGGTCAGGCTAGGAACTTGGTGAGTCAAGCTTGTGAATACATACTGACTTGTACTGAAGGAGAAGAAAAAAGCGGAACTAGCCCAGGCCAGGCTAGGCTAGCTTTCCTGTGCAATGGCAACGGCAAGCCTGATCTGATTGCCTGTGAGACTGGACAGGCCAGCTTTGGGTCGAGTCGAGTGAGCGAGTTGTATGACTGTTTACATACAGTACTATCGGCTGGCTGGAGGATGGGCCTGTGCCTGGAGGCCAGGGCTTGGTCAGTCAGGTCCGGACTTGGTCCAGCCCAGATACGGTTTGATCGCTTTTGCTTCCTTCCTTTTCTTTCTTCCTGCTGGACCTGAGGGGGGGGGGGGTGGTTTCGAGAGAAAGGGTTTCAATGTCCTGGCCGGCCCAACAGGGGGGGGGGGCTACCTTCATACCCCCTTGCCCATACTTGGTGTGTGTATTTGTTTCGGAGCAGCCGGGGGAGCGTGTTTTGGCCCTTTCTGTACCAAGTTGATGTCATTCACAGGAGGCTAGACTGGTAGAGGGGCTGTGAGGAGAGTGGGCGTGGCTTTAAAGGATTGACCAATCACAGCTCGAGCTACGACTGCAGGGCGTAGTTGTGTTTTATGTATGACAGTATTTTTCAATTTTAGGTGATGTATCTCGGACGGCGGAAGCTCTAGCAACGGGTATCGATAAGGATATACTTCCATACGAAGGCGATAATTTCGCGTGGATTCAAGATGTGCCGTGTATTGAAATTGTGGCCGATGTGAAACCATTTTGTTTGGACTGTAGCGTATGGAGGGAGAACCAATGTAGCGAGGACTCGGTCGAGACAACGAGTGGAGAGCCTTCGTGCCGATTCAAATTTTTTCGAACGTAAGTGAAATTGATGTGGGATTTGCTGGCTTGCGCTGGTGACAAAAGGGTCTAAGGGGCGGTGGACATGGTAGGCTCGCGGATTCTTCGCTCGCAAAGGATGGGGATGGGAGAGGTTTGCGAGTGGTGAGCCTGATGCTGGTGATTGATGCCGAGAGTTGATGTGTTTTATTTTAGGCATTTTTTGTATTCTGGACCAGTAAACTTTCTAGTCGAGGCGGAGCCACGTGTTCGAACTCGCTATACGAGTTTGCTGCAATCGTGGAGTCCGGGCGCGATCCAATTGCAGGACATGAAAGAAGAAACGATCGAAGATGCCAAGAAGGCGGCCTATATCGTGTACGCTATCGAACCGTATTTCAAACAGTTGATCGAACGAGAACAACAATTCTTGGATCGTATGGCTTGGTTTAAGATACGTAAGTCTGGTTGGCCGTGTCAGAGGAATTTGGATAGGACTGTTGGACACCAGCAAGTCTGACTGAAGGGCCGAGGTCTAGACGGATGGGAATAAGATTTGGGTGGATCGAAAATATTTGTGCTGATCTTAATTCGCCATTTGTATCTGCTGAAACAGTCCGTCTTGAAAATCGACTGCTGGCAGAGAGTGAATTTTTTGGGGTTGGTTTTCCGCTGCACCAAAATAGTAAGCGCACTATCGAGTTGGGGATAGGTCGGGATCCTGATCCCGACCCCGTCAGGATTTAACCCCTCTTGGCCCCAATCCCGACATTGAGGCACAGGGACTATGCATATATGTACATAGGCATAAGCATAAGCATATGCATATATGCACTATGCACTATTCATTTATAGGCATAAGCACGCTAGGTACAATTTGATCCATCATATTTGTGATGAAGCAGTAGCGATGAAGAGGCAGCAGCAACATCAGCTCAAATCGATGACAACCATAGCGGCACTGATTTTGCTTAAACCTGGACCTTGCGGGAAGTGTATCAAAACTGCAAATGTACTTATCCATTTCAGCTTATAAATGATTGATAATCGACCTGAGAAAAAGCTTTCTAAAAACCTGGAATAACTAAAGTGTGCTTTGGCGAGGAAAATAGGGTCATATAGGCAAAAAACAGAAAAATGCAAAAATCCCGATCCCAAAAAAAGGTGTTCCTCGACCTATCCCTATGTCGAGTAGTGTGCCCGCTCTGGTCGCTGCAGCACGTGCTCAAGTATCTCTCATTCTTGTAGAGGACGATCGATGTTATTGGAAAATGCCTGATATGGACGGGGCTCGTGAGTTGTGCGATCAATGCTCCACGACCATATTTAACGTGCATTTATTCTGTAAGCAATGCGGATTTGTCGTTTGCCAATCGTGCGTAAATGAGCGCCTGATGGGACGAAGTAAAAAATTTGGTAAGTTTGATATCGAAAGAGGCTTTTTTTAAAGGGAATAATGTAAGATGCGTGATGAAAATCAGTTGTTGTGGAAAAATTTAAATTTGGTATGTAAAAATGATTTTTTGTTGCAGATGGGATTTACAAATCGGAGTCGCGGGATAGTTACGGGTGGATATATTGTCGGTATCCGATGGGCGAAACGGGATCGTATTTGCACGAGGTTGTGCATATGGGCTTGGTATGGTGTTGGGGTTGACTTTGATTGGGTTGAGTGTAATGTCCAGTTTTTCAGGCTCACATGATTCCGAATAATTTGCCAAGTAAGCATGGTGTAGGATATGGGGCTAAGGGTCTGATGTGGAAACACGGTTACAAGCTTGGTTGGACTACTGTAGGTGAAAGTGTGGTCCTGAGTCCGATCGTGAGGAGGTCCCATGTAAAGCATATCCTAGGGAGCAGCGCTATGACCATCTTTGAAAATGGGTTCTGATTTGCACCATGACTGCACTTATTGAAGAGTGCTCTTCCTTCAGGTGTAGCTTTCGGGTTTGGGATTGCGGCTGGGCCTTGTAGGGGGTGGCTGCTCTTCCGCAGATAGGCCCGGGAAACCTGCGGCGTGGATTTCCAAGTCAGAAAGTCATGGATGAAGGCGCGCATAGGTCGAGTGCAATGTGGTTGTTGTGCATGTAATTTCTGCTTTGTACCCTTTTTAGCCTTGAATCATATGCTAGGCTATGTGAACGACCATCGTGATTGGGCATCGGCTGCTTTGAAAGTAAGCCGGAGGAGGGGGTATTTTGAGGCGATACAAATGTGATTGCGTGTCCGTTTAGGAAAGTCGGTGGTTTCAGTTGCGTTGGCATTTTAACATTTTCGATGGGGAGTTGTTGGTATTGCAAGATCCGTGCGCTGGTGAAAGGAATCTTGCCCATTTTCAATATCAGTGGAAGTTGGCTCGGGTAAGTGGATGCGTGCGACGCGAGGACAGAAATGCCAGCAACTACTTACTGCCTTTTCTAGCCCGTCATAGTCCTGAGTATGCATGAAATTTTGCGTGACGACTTATGGCATCCGGAACGGTTCGCTCGGCAATGTCGAACGTATTCGATGAGGCGTGGCAAAGAAGAACAGGGAGTTTTGATTTCTTGTCGTTCGGGACAGCCTTGGCGAAATGTAAGGTTGGGTCAGTTTTGGAAAGGGTTCGTGGATTATGAAGAGCGAGTAAAGGACAAACGAGGGCAAGCAGTCGCTTTAAAGGTGAGTGATGAGGTTTGAATAGTTGGGCAAAGTTGGTCCAGAAGTGGATTAGTCCACTTAATAGGAAATGAGCGATTTTATGGATTTGTGTTTTAGTTGAAAGATTTTCCGTCGGTCGAAAAATTTTCGAGCGTATTCCCTGAACATTATAAAGATTTATGCAATCGTTTGCCTGTGCCCGAGTATTCGCATCCGGAGAAAGGCCAGTTCAATCTGGTTACGAAACTGCCGCCGTATTGCTTGCCGCCGGATTTGGGACCAAAGATGTACACTGCCTATGGTGAGTGAACTAATATTGAGGTCTGAGCACGTGCTATGTTGATTAGTGGCCGTGTGTTGCTGATTGCCAGACCGTCGAGCTGCGGGGCGTATGTTACGGGTACGACTGCCTACTGACATATCCAGCGAGGGGCGAACTGCGAGTGTGGCTCCTCCCTGGTCGTGGGATGAACCCAAATGCTGGCTCGGGGTGTGGGCTGGTTGTAAGATGGAGTATGTTTTAGAAATGCTTGGTGAATTGGATAAAGGAACGACAAATTTGCATATCGATGTCAGCGATGCTGTTAATGTGCTGGTCAATGTGACAATGCCAAAGAATGTGGACGCTGCCCAATGCTATCAAGGTGAGTGAGGTCGATGTTGCGAGGGTGCGAAAAGGGGCCTGGCCGTGTTTATGCCAGATATCTGATCGTGAGTGCGTGACTGAAGTGGAAGGCGCAAGATTAGTGTAGGTTTGTGGTCGATAGTGTCCTGGGACCGTACTATAGTACTGGGTGAATGGTAGTGTTTTCGACCGCACAATTTGATATTCAGCCTCTTTTACATTTCAGTCATACTGGAGTATTTGCGCGAACAAGATCTGGACGGAGTGGATATGTATCGAGCCGAGGTTCAGATCGATAAAATTGGTGCTTTATGGACTATTTTCAAACCGGAAGATAATTCGAAGATTCGTGAATTCTTGAAAATGGTATGGTTTGTGAGGAGAAGGGGTTCGAGCGAGTTGTTGGGTCTTGAACTAATTCTTGTTTGCTTACAGCTATCGGACGAGTGCAGTGATAAGGATGATCCTATTCACAATGCCAATATTTATCTCAATTATACGCTGCGGCAACGATTGAAAGATGAGATGGGTGTCAAGGGGTATACGTTCGTACAGATGTTGGGCGATGCTGTTTTCATTCCGGCTGGTGCTGCTCATCAGGTAAGCAGAGTGACTAGGCTAGGACTAGGACTTTGGGACAAAGCAGTGGCTAGGAGCTGGGGCTAGTGCATGGGGCTAGCGACGAGGACTGTGGGGGAGCCGCGGTAGCTCAGTTGGTGAAGGCGTTTGTACCGCATTGCTTGGACCAGCAACCCTGACTGGGAGGCTGCAGTTCTGTTGCGACTGAGGACGGTAGTTCTTAGATTGGGGTACCGTCAAGTGGCGGACGCTGAGCAGGTAGAGCAGGTAGAGAATTAGGAAACTGGTTCTCGGTGTTATCTGCAATATTTCACATTTCCCGCCATGTTGTCGGTGAATTAGCGTTCGTTAAGGATCATTTTTTTCGGGATCAGGATTTGTAGAGAGCTTTTGTAGTGAGCAACAAACCCTAAGTATCCAGCACGTAAAAAGCCAAAGATTTCCTTTCCGTCGGTAATTTTTGGTGCAGTATTTATCCTAGCATTCAAAATCAGGCAAGCAAAGAAGCGGAGAAGCAGCCATAAATTAGCAAACAAATCCCTTCCTCCCTCGATCAAGTCAATCATCCGCCTAAGTCTCTATGTTTTCCCCTTCTGAAGCATTTTGATTTCCGTCACCATCTGAGCAAGTACATATGGGCAAGGTCTGCTGGGTTAGGTGGGGGGGTTTAGGGAGGGCGGCGAGGGGGTAGAGATCAGATCAGATCAGATCTGATTGCGTGAGAAACAGGTCAGGTTCGGGTCGAGTCGAGTGAGTCAGGTCTTGGTCCAGCCCAGATACAACTTGATCGCTTTTGCTTGCTTCCTTTTCTTTCTTCCTGCTGGACCTGAGGTGGGGGGGGGGGGGTTTGAGAGGAAGGGTTTAGTGTCCTGGCCGGGCCAACAGGGGGGTTCACCCCGCCCACCTCCAACCCCCCTTGCCCATACTTGCATCTGAGTCAGTGTCAGTCAGAATGTCTGTTTTGGCAGCAGATGATGGCCCACCATCGTGACTGGACAGGTAATGGCAAATGCAGGCTGTTACTATATCCAACTGCTCGCAGATTGTACTTCAGAAAAAGCAGGACTTGTGCATTTTGTTGGAGTCGGTTCGATCACGCCATTCTCGCCCCTGCAGCTCGTCTCCTATACACTAGTTCCCTGTTACGATAAAAACATTTTCATTTCCATAACATTCATTCCCGAATCCCGACCGCATTTTATCGGGATCGGATTCGGGAAGGGCAATACCGAACGAACGCTACAATGGATACGTGGATTTCTCGCTGCACTTCAAACGTGCTGAGCGAGCCAGTAGGGAGCAAATAGGTGATGACGCTAAAATAAGGGCTGTTGCCTGTTAATTCACATCATCTTTCTCGCGACGAGCAGGGGGATCCTTTTTAGCTGGTGAAGACCTGGGAGCAGCTTGCTCATACATGGTGTGCCTTGGATTCACTAATTCGGCCCCTGTCAGGAGATACCTGATATCGACGCCACTTCGCGGGCACTCACTCTCATGAATAGTTTCTTTTTCAGGTTCAAAACTTGCAATGTTGCATCAAAGTGGCCGAAGACTTCGTCTCGCCGGAAGGCATTCAACGTTGCGCTATGATCGCGGATGAATTTCGAGCTTTGAGCGAGGACCATCACAATCACGAAGACAAATTGCAATTGCCAAATATTGTTGCCCATGCCGTCCGCGAATCGGCCTTGACGTTGTCAGCTTATCGTCATCAACAGCAAACCAAATTGAATTTGGACAAAGAGAAGGCGATTGAAGATGCTCGGGGAAGAGAGAAGGAGAATTAAGTGTGAAAGAATCAGTATAGTTTTTGAACTGCCCTAGTTATTTTATCATGAAGCATATGTGGAGGAATTAGAGCAGATGTACAAGTTATTTTCTGCTACAGTTCGTTTCTGATTCGATAGTTTTTTGTGTTCAGGAAGCAAAAAGCATTTATTGCACGTGTAAGAATGAGACGAAAGGGGCGGGGCTTAGAACAAGGGAGCCAATCAGAGAGCGACTTGGAAGCGGTTTAGCATATCAGGTGCAATAACGAAGACACTGTTGCAGGTGCACTGTTGCACTCACTGGAAGGGCATGAAAGTGGCCGATCTCATTCGCGTGTGGCATGTATTCAAAACCCAACCTGAAGCTGAACAAACCCAGCACCTCCTTCGCTGTTGACAGGATGTTAGTAAGAATTAAATGGCAATATCCAACCAATCCGAGTTCTGCCCGCACCAAGTCGACCCTCGAAAATGGCACTAATATTAACTATAAGCACCACGGCCATGACTAATAATTAATCACTAGACCATTATCAAAATGAGCACTTCGTTGTTGGAAATCGATAACTGGAAATCACGCTTATTGGCTGGCCGTCTTTTTCGGTGGCGGATCGTAACCGAATTGCATGCGCAGTTGTTCAAAAAATATGAACATGAGGATCGTGTGCGGGGCGAGACGAACAAATGCTGGGATGTAGCCCTGCAAAACGAATGGTGTTAGGGTTGAGAAACAGGATGAGTCAGGGGACAACTTTGCTTAATCTGGTTATGTGAATTAGACACTCGTCGTCAGTCACAGCTTATCACCATATCTTATCAGTTTCACAAAATGCAGATCCGCAGACTTCATGTTTAATCACAAAAACTGCACATTTCACCGTAAGAAACTATCACATTTCAACCCAGAGCTATAATGCTCTGGACACAAAACTTCATTTTTCGCTCTCTACCCTAATATGCACCTAGAAACAATACCAACCTGTCTGACCTGATGACACATCCTAGAACATATCACGACCATCTGACCTATCACAGAGGTAAATACAGACCCATTATGACGTCGAAGCATATCAGATCAGCCACCAACACCCTCATCACACTGCCCGTGGGGTGCGAGGAATCCTAATACTGACACTGTAGCAACACCCAACACACACTCAGCGCAGATACTCTTAAAAATTTAACCAATCAATCAGCCAAGAACTAAATACTGCAAAATTCCTCTTTTCCAAGATCTACTGTGCTAACTAGCAGCAAATTTTCAAAAACTTCAAGCTCTTCTTAGCTCTCTTTTGCTTTTTTTGTAGCAGCGGCCGGCGAAGGATTCAAACCAAATTGCAAGCGCAATTGTTCGAAAAATATGAATGTTAAAATTGTATGAGGAGCCAAGCGTACAAATGCCGGAACATAGCCCTAAGATCGAGCGCACAATTTTAGTCCATAGGCCAGTCTACTGCAGAAATGTCACATTCATCGCCTCCTGTCAGCATCGGCCGACCCGACCCAGCCTACTGGGTGGGTTATTCGTTTGACTTTTTCTGATCGATCAAATCATATGGCCAACACATTTTTAGTCGGCTCGGCTCGGCCGATGCTGGCTTCAAGGTTAGTGATTGATAAGAAATGTGGACCACGACTACGGTTGACCCTGCACAGACCATCATGGCATCCAGGATGGCATAGAGCAGCCGTAACTAATGCTTGCTGGAGGTACTTGCGACTTAACAAAAAAAAACAAAAAGTAAGCTAAACTTTAAAATAAAAAACTTTAAAGAAACAGATTACGCACGGATCTAAATATGCGCATAGAACATCCCCATCCCAAACGATACTCCTCTGCAGTCTAACAGGTACCCAAGTCGAGCCCATTTCTTTTCATGTTTCACCTTTTGGTTGTGTCTGCAGCAAAAGTTTTGCTTCTTATCCAAAACCCTCAAATATGCCGTCTCAATTGAACTACATATTCTTAAAAACACTGTACGTCCTATAACTTCCGCCGCAGATGATAAAACCTTTACCTTAAAAAATCCCAAGGGTCCCAATTTCGCTGTAAATACGGCACAATCCATGACTCCTTTGAATTCGCCTGGTTTCGCATTCATCATTCGTGTCTTCATCACGTCCAATGGTTGTGTGATCGTGGTGGCCACTCCAGCCTGAAAATCGAAAAACGTTCAGCGACTTGGCCGTAAAGTAGCTGACAGCGCACCATAATTTTTAAGAACTGCTCCACATTGGTCTCTAACAGTTGTTTTTGAACGTGACATTTCTAATTCGTACATGACATCTAGCATTCTTGTAAAGCCTTACAGTGGCGCAGCGTTCCTTTGGGGGGGGGGGGACTAGTACTGTACACAGTACATAGGGGTCTTTGGCGGTTATGACAATGCTCGTGTAACCTGCCGGCAGGCCATGGCGAGTGGGAGAGAGTAATCGATCCCCCTGGCTAGGAGACGTCAACCACTCCAGTGGATGTTTCAGCCGCAGGTATAATCGCAAGACTTGCCACATCCAGCCAGAGTTTTTGTCCCGCCGTCTTCAGTCGGCCACCCTCGCTACCTCGCTTGCCAGGCACGGTAGCACTCTGTTATGCAAAGCTTCTCGTCTGACTCATCCAGACAAAACGACTCACAATCTAGTGCTCACATCGGGCTGGTTTCTATGCTCGCATATAATCGCTGCTGTACCCGATCAAGACGAGGTACACTCTAGAATCGATGTCGGAATATTAAAAAAAGAGTATGATAATTCAGACTCAGCACCAACGTTTTAGTAGGGTAGCCAAACTTTTTGGACCTCCAGCACCCATGTAAAAAAAGTGGGGACCACTGGCAAACGAAAATCTCGACTTCTGAAATAAATGAGATAGCGACACAGAATTTTGGCCACCTCTTACGCTAGTGCTGAATTTGAATATCATGCTCTTTTTCGATATTCCGACATCGATTCTAGAGTATACTGCGTATTGATTTTGACCTCTGAATGCATTAAATGAATCCCATCATCCATCCGTCTACTCCCCCCCCCCGCTCCAAACACCTAGCTGGCGCGAATCAAAAGACCGATTTGGCTGTTTTGAAATCCTAACCAAGTTTGATTGGGATCAATCAGGTCGGCCGTGACAGGCAGGGCAGTCCCGACCAGGGTCGTGATCCCGAACGAGCGCTCAAGTAGCAGACTAAGAAATCTGGACAAGAGAAAGTACAGCAGACAATAAGCAGGCTGCTGTAGCCACTCTCCCAGCCCATTCCAATATGCAAGCATCAGAGACTCGGCCCGTCCACACGCAGTGCTTCGGTCAGTGCGTACATCTCACGTGGACAGAAAAGATGCATGGGCACACTTCGGCACTTGAGATTCTACTGCTTATCAGCCATTGAAACCGCCATATCTACATAAAACCAAGGCCTGGTTTCACAATCAATACGTACATGCCCTAAACCTTAGGACACCCGAAGTTCTATCCTACATCACTTTGATTTGAGCGTCCTAAATTTTGGCAATGTTCGCGAAATCGGGCCCAGGCCCAGGACACTTGCCCAATGTGCGATGTGGTGCAAGGCTCGAATAAGTCACGCAGCTGCAGCCCAAGCGCTTCCGGGCATGGGAGAGGATGGGGCCAACCAAAGTCAGTGGAACAAAACTCCGACTGCAGCAAGCAAGACGAGTCTAGGACTGTCTGCGGCTGAGGAGATTCAACAGGGGGGGGGGGCGACGTCTCCCAGCCATAAGAGATGGATAATCCTCTCCCACTCGCCATGACTCTCTACTGCGAGGCACAGACCAGACGTGGATGTGTACGTATATCGTTTCCTGATGACCACCATTCCTACACCTCACGATTAGGGAGTCAATGGAGAGGTTGCCCACATACTGTACACTCTGACCAACCTAGCCTAGCAGATGCCATGTCCAAAAACTAGTTATCTATGCCAATCTCTCGTAAAACATGGAAGCCAGTCGAGCTCTATCTCGACGCCTCTAGGTCTCCTTCCAGAGCAGCAGCACACAGGAAGACATATAGTCTAGTGCAGGACAATACAAACAGGACATGGACATGGAGGCGCCCATCACACTGTGTCTGCTGCCAGTCACACAACAAAGGGCCAGCTAGACTGACTTATCGCAAATAACACCCAATACCCATGCCATACAGTAGCCACAGTGAGCAATCCTGCTCCCACATTTTTAATCTACATGACATTTGACTGGACACACTCTCAGCCCTAGCGGATCGGCCAATGCATGCGCTGTAGACCAGCAAGCGAGTGACACCTTGGCTCGTACATAATCAGCACGCTCTCTACTTACAGCTAACAAGCTGGCCGTGAAGTGAGTACCAATATTGTCCTGGAAAACGGGCGTTAGCAACAACCACTGCTTGAACTGATCGTAGAAGGCTAGCTGAAAGGCAAATAACACTTTCGCTTAACGTGCAACTTGGCCAACTCGAATTCTTTATCTCATCAGCACAGAAATCGATAATGGGTTTTTGAAACTGCAAGTTTCTGCTTCTCATATTCTAGTCCCACATTTTCGCTGTTTTATCCCAACCATATAAAAACAGTGTAGCCATCGCTTCCATTGCCGCGCAGGGGAGAAATGAGACCTCAGAGCAAAGATTCAGGTGAACTGGAGAAATGGCTGAAAATTATAAAAGAGTGGTTCCTGCTATAAGAGGCTATCCATCTCCTGACCGCCTGGGAGTGCTACTTCCACCAGTGCTATACCCACCGCTATTCCTCCAACAGTGAAGAAGAAACCAGTCCACTGGCCAGCCCAACCTGAGCAAAAGTCAACCAAGCCCAAGCAAGTCACCCCAACTGAGCCCAAGTCATTCCACCTCAACACACACTCCGACCTTGACTGACCCTGATACTGCCCTTCCCACCCAGCGCGAGGTCTCACTAGTTGACTCCAGTCCAGACACACTACATACCTGGCCAATAGTCATAACCACTGCACGAACAGTTGCCATGGTGGCGCCATTGAAACATTTGAGCGCCCCTTCCTCTTTCATAACGCGATATAATCCGTCCAATGCGTGCTTGTAACTGAAATTATATTGTCCTTTATTACTGTAAATTACATTATATCATAGTGTAACCCTAATATTTCTGCTGAATATCACAAGAAATTTGAAATTTGGAACATTTTCATGGTAAAAATTCAAATTTTTTAAATACTTTGCCCAATTTAGGGTACAAAATGTAAAATTTTTCGTTGTTCAAGTATATACAGTATATATCACAACCCGTATTTTCCCCTAGTATTGATAAGATCACTTTCATTTTGTACGCTTGGATGATTTTTTACACCTGGACAAGATTGATGAAAACTACTTAAAATTTGATTGAAAATTCATGGGATTTATGGAGATCATTCAAACCTAGACCTACTTTCTACGCATTTCCGGCGGCAATTTCATATCGTTCTGCATTCGAACATTAACCATATCACCTGGCGTGCCAACGAAACCACCACATCCGCCCGACACACCGGCCAGCAAGACTTTTTGATAAAACGGAATCGGTCCTTTGTCTAAAAGGAACTTTGTCATCAGAGGCCGTATTCCAAAAAGTTTACTGGAAAAAAGTGACATGAAGCGAAAATTCCAGCGAGGTAACTGTAATTTTTCAATGAGGTGACTGTGAAATATTCCAAGGAGCTCGCTGTGAAAGTCAATTGCGGTGACTGCAGGAAGAACTAACTATTTGTACCTATTCCAAAAACAAAGTATAATCGCTGTGATTTTCCAGTGACAAAGTTCGCACATTCCAACGAGCTCCGTATGTATTTTGCTACATATGTACGCTGTAAGCTGGGAGTATGACTCGATGCAGGGCGGCAAATAAAAACTTTTAGATCTACACTATTATTCCACATAGTTAACCCGATGATGTTTTTTATATATTTGGGGGGGGGGCTTCACCCAACTTGTAGGAAAGGGAGAGCGACGGACAGAACACACAGCAGCGTTTCCACTAGGAGCACCTCCAATCAAGGGCTATGGAGCCCGACTAGCTCGGGCGATGCAAGTTGGCTGTGAGCCCAGTCGGTGTTCGCCAGCTAAGACTGTCTACTCGATTAGCTTCCGTCTCTCCACTAATAGCATCTCCACTGCACTGGCTGAGTCACCCACGGCACGGTGCGCAAGGGCATCAAAGATTAGGTTTACAAACTGATTTCGATTACAGGGATCAAACCCAGAACAGGCCACAATACTTTGATATTTTAACAAATTTCTGTAACTCTTCTATGTCTATCTGGAAATGAGAAAAGTTTTTTAGACACTGAGGCAGTACACGCACAGCGTACTAACTGGAGAAGGGTTTAAGTACTGGCATAGTAATCCAGGTTGGTCTAAGTGTGTTTTAACAAACTCAGGCTACTCGGGGCGTAGCGTCCCAGGAAGTACTGTAGGAGGCTAATGTGGCCACATCTTAATCAAAAACAGCAAACTGTACTGGCTGTTCTACCGTCTCCTTGAGACCACTGCGGTTACTCATGTGCAGTAAAAATTTCAATGTGGCTTTAATCTTATCCTAGGACCCTACTTTGGAATTGTGGAAGATCAGAGGGAGCTCTGCTAGACGAAAGCGCCCTCTTCAATAAGCCGAATTGACGCACCCAGAGACTAATAACATCGCTGCACAGTGACCTACATACGATATTCATAAAAACGCTGTTTTTAACTAGCGTAAAAGCCATGAGAAACCTCACTGACAGACAACAGTTTCAAGCGACCGAGAGCACCTGAAGATTTTTTCCAGTTACCTTTGGTAGTTGATTGGGGCGACAACTTTTTATGGAATAGCTTTTTAGGTGTTTTCTACCTAGTGACTATTTTCAGGTTCACCTAGTGACTGCAATTTTGTGACTGTAATTGTCTCTGTAATAGCAAACGCAGCCATCTCGCTAGAATCCAGTCACCTCACTGGAAAGTCTGGCTGGAAAACGGTTCTGTAATACGGCTCAGGTGCGATTATCAGCTAACAAATCGATACGTATTACTCACCATCAGGGAATCTTTTCTTCATTGCTTCGTACATACCAAAGCGAGTTGTCGAATATGTGAGCTGAAAAAAGAAATCACAAATAAACCAATATAGGAAAAATTTGGAAATGTAACCATGCGAAAGTTGGGCTTCATTTTATGCACAAATCTCTAAATCACTGGCATTTTTCTGTGTTTCAGTTATACTCCCTAGGTGTGTCGGTGGCGCTTGAGTATAAAGTATGACTATGGCATCGAGTGACTGAGCAATGCGGTGCGGGGTGCCACCTGAACAGACAAAAGGTCATCTGATTTGCGACTGCAACGTAATCGATTTTGCATTCTTATCAACCAAACAAATTCAGGTACCCCGAAAACAAGTCCGAATGTATTTGAAAATGTGCGTCAATGTTTTCCATATTTTGTCAAGCAAAACCGACCAAAGCGAGCAAAAAGCATACCTGTCGAAGTAAACTGGCCGATAATCCATTATACAAACCCAAAATACCGTCTGATCGAACAATTTTCACCGCTAGTTTTCCCAAACTCAATTTCCCTTCTTGTTGTGTTTGCAAATGAACCTAAAGAAAAAGCGCAAGAATTAAGGCTGTACTGTAACTTTATATCTAAGTTTCAAAAGCTGCTATACAAAAAAGGTCAAAAATCCTCACTTTCAACAAATCCAATGGATGCGTACAACAAGCTGCACCAGCCGAGGCCAATCCACCAAAATACCATCTACTTTGTCTTTTCGTTCTGTCAGACATAATTTTTTAATGTGACGATTTCCACTCATACAAACAAACCCAAAAGACTGAAGAATTGGGTCAAAAGACGAAAAAGATAGAATTTGTCGATAGAAAACGTCAAAAATTACACAAAATTTCACCGTCCAAAAGTCAAAGCATGCGTGCAAAATTATAAGCTTATAAGTTGCAAAACGTGCACGTTAGCTAGGACGAAGCTTAGACCCTCAACCCGAAAGTTAGCTGTAGCAGACGGCGGGATACAGGAGGCGGAATTTAGAAATTTTACTCGTGATGCTCAAGTACACTGGCCACTTATCACAAGTCATTCTGCGTGGACGAATCAGACTGGGGATGAACAGTCAGTTTATTTATTTTGCTCCGAGCTTATCCTGCAAAGTCTGCGATATTGTTGATACAGTGTGTCTGCGAGGGCGAGGCATGGCAATGGTCAAATTTGCGGACTCTTCGGCTACTGGACAGGTGTCCATTTCACATGATGTTTTGATCGATATATCCCGAACAGATCAAAATTTCCGGTAGTTTGGTCGCGGGGTCCTCGGGTACTGTGTTAGCATGTTAGAGTAAAAAATTGTTGCAATCTTTCGCGCCATTCTCGATGAACTCTCCTGGAAGTATTTAGATTTCGGTTGAAACGTAAAGTGCAACTTTCTCGAAGAGGAGTAAGACCCATCTTTTTTCCGTGCAGTTGCTACTTGATATGTATTACGAACAGGGTGACCAGCGAGAGGTGTCCGATTTTTTTAAAATTTTTGTTGGCCAAAGCCCGTTTTATCCTCTAGATAGCCACCAGTTAAGCTTTCTAGCCAGGTTGTGTGGGGAGCAGACCAGAGCCCGTATTCTCGAAGCGTTTTCCAGCGAGATCTTCCGCTCAACGAGCACTTTTCCATTGAGCTGACAGGGATAGCTATTCTCGAATGTATTTCTGTCTTTGTTTTCCTGTGCTTTTAAAAGCTTTTGGCCCTTTCACCACGATGTGATTCGGTAAGGAGTTTCATAAAACAAGGGCACTACGTTGAAATGACTGGGTAAAAGATGCAGTCCTATGCTTTGTTACAATGGTGAGGCTCGGCAGGCGTCCTGGAGTTCCTACGCAGTCCTATATCTGCCGGATGCTGAAAATATCAATTCGAATAAGCCGCATAGGCATCGTAGATTTTGTAAAATAAAACCGCTTTGAAGTAACTGCGACCAAAGCCACTCTCGTCCAAGCAATACAGAGAGACGAATGCCGAACCGTTGCACCACCGCGCCGCGGCATCTGTCAGATTCCTGCGTTAGGAACTTGCAACCTCCCCAAGAGAGAGGGGGTCGGTCAGAAAACAACCTTGGGGTCGAGCACAGTACAGTCGAACTAGCTTAACAGCAACCGCTCGACCCTCCGAAAAAGTTGTTGGTTAAACCGAGGTTACTGTTATCCGAAGTCAGCAAAAAACATGCAATTGTATCAGTACAACACAAGAACAAGCTTTGCACTTCCTATTTATTTCAACCTCGCATTAATGACGTTAGGTTTGCAATATAACAACTCCGCTATACATGCACAGTGCCATTCATTCCTTAAAGAGGGCAAGGATGCTTCACTGCCTCACTTCGTCGACACATCTTTCTCTTTTCCTGCTTTTTTAACTGAGGGCATGACTAAAGCTAACGATGAGAAAAGGAGATGAGCACTATGCAAAAACCTTCATATAAATCTGATCTTCTGATCCAGTAACTCCTAAACGCTTGGTTTGTCTGTTTGCAGCATCAAGTTGCGACTATGCATGGTTCGCTTGCAGAGATATCCAGAAAATAATTAGCCCTAATTACCAACTACCAGCTCGCAAACCTGCACTGTAAGGGGCTCTGCAATGACGTATGTTGTCCATGTTCAAGTGGAAAATACTCTTTTTAAACAAACTAATCAAGAAAACAAGGAAAATACCAGAGCAAAGATCTTATAGACGATGGCATACGTGCTGTACACGTTATAAACATGTTGTCGAGAAGGTATGGAAGCAAAGTTAGGAGTGGCTTATGTGATGACAACATATTCGCACGCACGGGGATCCCAACCGAGCTTCCTTCCGAATACAACATTTTAATGCCCGGCCCACATTTCTGAACTTACGTGCCAAAACACTGCTTCCGGATTCCATCGCTGTAGGAGGATAAGGCACGTAAGGAATTAGGACGACCTGTTTAAAATGCAGATTGCCGCTCCCATTGCCGTCACGTCTTGCCTCCTCGTCAGAGCAAGCTTTCTTTCAGTCGGATTAGTTGGAAAAACCTCATCTTTTGCTCAGGTGTTCTCTGAGAGATATGACCATTACTTATATGGGCCCAATGCCGACCTCTGTGGGCTGTCCTCCAGGCCGACCAGACGGACGTTGCAGACCAGACATGTCTGAAAGGGAACTGAGGTGCCTGCGGTGTGCAAAGTGAGGATTAGCTCGGCGAGCAGTCTGTCTGCGAGATATCGTCACATGTCTGTCTGCTAGTGCAGCTCGTTGAATCATTCCTGAATTCACACCAGTTCAAAGGTTTTTTCAAAGTGTGAGCAAAAATGGTGGAAAAATTTAGACTTTTTCTGAATTTTTCTTGCAGCTTAATTTTCTCTGATCTTTCATTTCACGCATTACGTTTCTGAAGAACGTACTGTCAGCAGAGCGACCAGTGGTCCCGGCTAGGGTCAGACCCACTTTCGACCACGCTGCAACTGAGCAAAGTCTTTGTCCATTTTTGTCGCTGGTGATTTCACCAGGCTTTAGAGTATGGCATTAAAAAACTCTGGTGTGCAGGGTGGGAAGCACTTCTGAACGACTAGAAATTGAATTTAAAGTCATCGGCGCATGTGGCCGATTACGCAGTTACTCGATTTTGTGTATATTCAAATTTTAAAAACACCATCATGGTGTCGTAGGGAGCATTTTCTGAGGGGCTCATGCTGAGATTGACCCTCTGTCACGTGGCCGCCTATAGGTTATGATGTTGAACGGTTGCATAGTTTCGGTTGTCAGACTGTTCACTGAAACAAGAACAAGCAAATTTCCCATTAGAAAACTATCCGACAAATTACAAGCTAGCAACGTAAGTAAACATGTTATTTTGCAGAGGATCCTCTCGTCCACAATCCTGATGCTACTGCACTTCTACAAAAAAATGTGATTCTCTATTCTCAATTTTTTCCTCCTCTACGCAAAATGTGCTGCTTTCAAAAAGCTTCTTGACACTGGGTCTTCAAATTGTCAATGGTTCTGTTCGTTTCCAGAAGTGCATTTGAAGAGACTATTTTGAGGAGCTGGTGGATATAATGTGTTGCTCGTATCAGTCCAATAACAGTGTAAAATTTCTTTCGATGCCACTTTTTGAGGGCCTAAAAAAGGTTTTTCTGTGATCTATTCGCCTGGTAAGAATGAGGTGAAACATGTTTTGCCCTCCGTCCTATCCATACTGCCGTGTTCCTTGCGCACGACGGAAATAATGTAGGTCACATTCCTCAGCGACGCCCATCTTTAGAAGGATTCTACAGTTTTGAGCGGCTGTTTCAGTAGCTAACTCACATCCACTTCTTGCAATGAGTGGCCATTTTCAGCAACTTGCTGGACAGCGTTGGCACCGAATTTGTGCATGGTACCCAACTAAAACATGTATCAAAAGAGGCCCACAAAAGGCGAATGTCATCTTGGATAGCTCTTCCGTCAGTCCTTGCTTGTCACATCCCTCTCAATCCCATTTGAGTCCTGCGAGTGAGGACAAACATTTTTCAGGTCCTTTCGCCCCTGCATGCAATTGTCAGCCATGCTATGAGGGCTGTCGAGACACAGCCGCCCTGAATCTTAGCATGGATGTCTTGGCCTATTCATACTCGGACTAGCAATATCAGAGACAGTATTCTCCCCCGCCCTATAAAATCGAGATGTATGCCGTTCTCGGCTAAAGGATGGGCGTGATGGTAAAAATAACGAAATGCAAAATTTTTTCTTGAAAAAGCGACAACAAAGATTGACGAAGGTTGGAAAGTGCTTTTGGCTGGGTAGCATTCTCGGGTGCTAAGTATATTCTAGGGCTAATGAGAGTGATATTGAATTACACAGCACCTTTTGTCTATATATTACGCCTTCATATTCCGCTGATCCTTTGTGCCGCGGACACTCACTCTCTTTGCAGACCTAGCTAGGTATGGAGCTAAAATTGCTTCTTCTGAACGTGCTTAGCCACCTAGCTACTTTCCTCCGTGCCACGTGACTGCGTAAGAACTTTTATAGGACTAATTACCTGGGCTTCCCACCTAATCACGTTAATCCGGATCATTAAGTTCAAATTTGTTGTTCAGGCCGCTTACACGCATCCTTTCCATTTATTAGGTCACAAGGCGACGGCGAGCTCAAACGAGGTTATTTTCGCCTTTTAGTCGTCAAAATAATTCGCATCAAGCCCTCGTTCTCAAGCTTTCTCAAGAAATGGCCATCTTGGCTGCATTCATCCTTTTTCTCAGCCTCCCTCTGTTAACAGCCAGTCGATGGATCGATATGGAGGATTTGGGATTCAGAAGGTAGGAATTTCAAACTGGCTGAAATTTCATCGTATGCAACTCATTCCAAACTAGTTTGAAAAAATGAAAAAAATTTGGGAGGACTTCTGTAAAACCTGTGCTGCATCCAGTTCGGCAAGCAAAGTTGATTTTAGATTTTCTTGCCGAGCCTATGAAAATCATCAGTCAGAATAAGAATTATATCTTCATCTCCCTGGTTTATCAGATCATCTCGACCAGTATTCCTAGCCGATACCGATGCGGCTTCTAGTCTAGCGGGCCAGGCGTCCATCTCTCGTGTTGGGTGCGCCCTTAAGCAGCCAGTGTTCGACTCCCACCCGGGTAAAGCATTTGTTGCCAAGGTGGTCCCTTCAACCTCCCATGCGCATACATGCCTTTGCTGATATGATTGAACATGATCATGATCCTGACTCTACTGGGCCCCCTAGGCTAGTTTGGAACTAATTTCGTCCTAGGTGCTTCAGTCTCTCGAACCAACTCGTCTGTGGTTTTCCCAGACATCAGATCATGACTCTTTACTTTCAGAGTATCTCGCAGTGGAACCAGCGACCAGCTGATTGCTCACTACGCTGCAGCTCATCGTAACCGCCACAACTACAAAAGGCTGTACGGTATCGAAATCTGGTAAGCGTTTTTGCTTCGAAACTCTGCGCGAGCGCTAGTTTAGCCTTTCTAGACATTTTTCCTTCTTAGCTATGACATGAGTCCGCACGTAGTCCTCACCCTTGGCTTTATCTACGTACATAAGACTAGGATGGAGCTAATATGAACTGAATCCCTTGTGCACGAGAGTCCATGCTGAGCCTGTCTTTATCCTCAGGAAAGCAGTTAATCAGAAGAATCACCCGAACGACGTTATCGTGCCAGTCGATGAGCAGCCTGCTGTCGTCTCTGCCAACTCCGACTTGCGTCAACAATTACTTTTCGAACAGGACAAACAGGACTCTTGGCAGCAGCAACGACACCATGGCCCGACCAAGGCAGACATTTACGCGCTGTTAATTAATCAGCAACGTTATCGCTGTCGTCACAGAATCGGCCTGATGATAGATTGCTAATCAGTGATCAGCAGAAGAGTGTTGTGTTGTGCGCATGGAAGACGTCAGAGGGGGCGACTGGGCCGTGATTGAAAATGGGTTCGATAAACTGAACTTTGATGTTGTGGTATTATGGCAGAGAAAGCACTCATGCGGCCTCTCACAAAAAGCTGTGTTTTTTATTTTCCGGTTCTTCCTTTCTGTCCATGAGTTAATTAAGTGTTCCTGCCACCCTGCTCCTTCTCTTACCAGGATGCAATCGAGTGGGAATAGAAACAGGTCAAGTCAATATAAACCGAAAGTGAAAGAAACTAGATTCTCACAGCCCGGCGAAACAGCACAGAAACGTGTGTTTTGGTGGAGCGAACTTTTACGAACAGCATGTGCGTACAGTATGTGGTACGCACCAGCATCCTACAATCTACTAGCAAGTAAAACTCGTATGTTGTGAATCTTATCGCGGGCCTTATCTTTGAAACGAGCACTGTTTACGGCTTCGCTACTCTGACGTCAAATCGGCCAGTGGTCTGCTCTTGCTCTAGTTTTGCTGCTTCACTTCAACAAGTCTGAAGGGAACATTGTTCGACTAGAGTCAAGAAGGAATTTCTGGTTTAACTCAATCATCAGGTCATAAAAATGCCATCTGTAATTTACTTGGACAACGCAAGTGCGGCTCTATTCTTCCCTGAACAAGTTGAATCGCATGTTCGTCAGCTGACTGAATGCGTGTTCAGTAATCCCCACAGCCGATCAGCCAGCAGTAAATTGACGACAGATTTGGTTGATCAGACGAGATATAGGTGAGTCGACAGCCAAAAAGGTTGGATTTGTAGAATGGCTATGCTTCTAATTCTGGCAAGAATTATGAAATGAAGTTTGTCTCATGCTGCATTCTGATTGGCTGTCGAGAATCCACGTCGCTGACTGGCTAGCTGTACTGTTTCGGTTTTTTTTTCACCCCGATATCTCTTAAATCTGGTCGATGCAGGAATTTGGAATTTTAACTGGTGAGAAATACTATCCTCCACGTCACGCCCTTCACCATCATGCAGAACTGCATGACAAGGCCAGGCAATACAAAGATTGAGTTGGGACTGGCAGTGTCATAAGCATACTCACAATCAGTTCTGTCATTGGCGTATTTCCGACTCGTAATCGGATTGTCGCCTATGCATACACGTTCCTCGCAAAAGGTGGCTTCTTTTTCTCTTGCTATACTGCCATGATCTTCACTTCACCAGGTCTGATCACTTACTACCTGCTGACTTTTAAAAACTGAGAAACAAACCTGTAATTTCTTCTGATCCAGGAGGGGCGTGGCTTTCTAAAACAACCAGTCAGAGCACAGTGTGCGATAAATGACGGGATTATACACAAAATATGTGTGATCTGCTTCAGAATATTAGAGCATTTCCACACAACCAACACCGATTATTCATTGATTTTCACGAGTGGTTGCACCTCGGCATTGAAGCTGCTCGCCGAATCCTTAGACTGGTCGCTGTGCTCTTGGTGCCAGACACAAAATCATGCCCTACCTACTCGTTCTCCTCAAAGCAAGCAACTTTCATTCACAGCAAAGAGTGATTGGTCAAAACCAGGACCCAAGTTCGTCTACTTGATGGACAATCATACTTCGGTGGTTGGTATGCGAGAATACGCCCTTCAAGGGGAGGCCTTAGTACATTGCCTTCGGCCGGACGAAGTTGATGCATTTGTGGAAAATCTAAAATTACTTGGTGTAGTGAATGAATGCACGTGCACCCGCTTATTTGTGTTTCCTGGTCAAAGCAATTTTTGTGGTCGCAAGTATTTACCAAAAAAATGGATCATTGAATTTCACTCGTTGCCTGTCACTCCACGATGGCTAGTATGCTTGGATGCTGCTGCTCTGGTTTCAAGCAGTGACTTGGATTTGGGTTTAGAAAAACCAGATTTTATGACTATATCGTTTTATAAAATTTTTGGGTACCCAACTGGAATCGGAGCCTTATTTGTTCGGAATGACACAACTCGCGTTGATGATGGCGAGTGGTTACTGAAGAAACATTATTTCGGTGGTGGCACAGTTCACGTTAGTGTTGCAGGGCAAAATTTTGCAAAGTTTCGCACCGCGTCTCTATCAGATCGATTCGAAGATGGTACGATGGCTTTTCAACAAGTGCTGGGATTGATGCATGGATTCGATGCTTTGAAACGTCGAGGTATGAATTCTTGCTTTTGAGAAAGTGTGACTTATTCCTCACCTGATAAAACTCATGTTTTAACGGCTAACGATAAGCTGAAGCTACTTATGCTCTTGCCCAATCCTCTATCGGGGCACTCGGCCAAAAGAATATGGCTGCTATGTTTACGGATATGATATGCTATTTCCACTCATTACTGTTCTTACAATGTTTTGCTAGGCTTGAGTTTTAGAACAGCAAAACAGGATCTGGATGAAATGCTATCATCAACCTACTTTATCAGAGAGTACACCATGATAAGCCATAGATCTCATTTTAGGTGGTATTCTCCAAGTCTCGTCGAATACATTTGCACTTGCCTCGTATGCTTATGAAGCATTGTCAAAGATCAAACATGCCAATGGGTCACCAATCGCCATTGTCTATTGCCACGATAGTTATAAAAGTCCTCGAACCCAAGGACCAATCCTGACTTTTAATCTGCTTCGCCCTGATGGCTCCTACATTGGTTATGCAGAGGCGGAGAAACTGGTGGATTTGTACGATATACATTTACGAACTGGATGCTTTTGCAATCTGGGAGCATGTCAAATATACCTCGGATTATCGGACGAAAATTTGATGGAAAATTTCGAGGTAAGTGATTGGCGCATGTTTTTTAATCATTTTATACTCTGGATGAAATCGGACATAAATAAGCTTATATAGTGTCATGCTAATCCCTGGTCACTCTATTCGTGACATCAAGTAGCCTGTACGATGCCTGCGCTAAAAGATAGTTCTCGCGGTTCTACAGAACTACAGTACTTTACGTTTCAAACGAAGTCTATATACTTCCGGTAGGGTTTGTTTCTGGGCCATTTGAGCACCGTTTGGTGGATTTCTATGATTGTTTATTCCAGTATGCGAGACGTCGCATCGCCGCGCGACCCCGCGTTGGGATTTTTGCGTAAGTTAGATCGGTTAGGGAGATATTTAACGCCATTTTTAAGGTGGCCCCTGTACTGTGGAATATTGGTCCACTAATTCGACCAGGGAGGACAATATATTTGCCTGCAGCGTGTACCAGTACATATTTTTATATAGGTACTGTCCTTTACTGTTGCTTTACTCGCGGTCAGAATCACTGACTTTGTTATTTCGTCCCAGTCTCCGAATTTTACTATCTGTTAGTACTCATTTCACAGGACACATTTGGTTTAATAATAGCCGTCAAATAGTTTCCCCCGGGTAGTATGAGGTGCCCATGAGAAGGAGCCCTCCAGAGCGCATACCCGCGTTTAGTTATGTAAGGTGTAACAAGTAACAACTAATTGTTCCTGTCATTCGCTATTATGCATGGCTCGCATATCCTGTGCTTGTTTTGTTTTGTCTTCTCCGGTCACACTGAGGCTTTTTAAAGATTAACCCAATACGAATGTACCCAATCCAAAATTTCGGATTTGATAACTAGAAACTGCGATCGATGAAGTCGAAGATACTCGATATTAAGGATAATGGAAGGACAAGGCAAAGCGCATGGTTAGTTTCCGAAATTCAAAATCAGTCGGCCTTGTCTGATGTGGCATAGTTATATTGTTCCTCCTTCAGCTCTTGCAAAAGGGTCATCAGCTACTGCTGTTCGTTCTCTGTTGATGTTGATGCATCGAGAACAATATGGCAGCATACTGTAGCTTTCTTGGGAACTTGGATGGGCGTGAAGACTCGCGAAACAGTTTCTGAAAGAATTGGTAGGTCCACTATTTTTGTGCCCGACAGGCATTACTATGATTCTTCGAATGTCCCCGCTGTATGTGCAGAATTATCAGATTTAGCATATCTCAGGTTGGGAAAATCAAAGTGACAAACCACAACAACAACGAATCAGTGTCCAGCCAGCAGAGCATGCTGGTTGGACACTGATTCGTGAGCAGCTGGCACTTTGTAAAATCACATTCCAGTCCATTTCTAAACAGATTTTTATTGCCAGAAATATGCAGAGATCACAGAAATTATATTTATTATTACCCCACCATTTCCAGAAGAAATTGATTTTCCTGATGTTTCTGGACACTGTAGAGGTTGCTCGATTGTCATCGTAATAGCCATGATCATGGCGTTTAAGAAAAGAGTTCTACTGTAGGCGTAACATGTTTAAGAGATTTTTGTCATTACACTCTGCAATTTGACACTTTGCATTGCAGCCAACATTATGTTTCAAATTGGAATTATTTCCTGTCTGCCCGCTACGTGTGCATTTTTCTTCGGTCCGCCTTATTTCAAGTCTTTTTTAGTCTGGCAAAGTATGCGGTGATACAATCGACCTAGTGAATGGCGAACCAGTGGGAGCCATTCGCATCTCGTTTGGATGGCTATCGAACGCGGACGATGTGCAGCAGTTTATTCGAATGATCTGGGAGTGCTTCGTTGATCGTGGACACAAATCACGGACACTGGACGAGGCCCTCAAACATTTTGGGTTGAATGCGCCAAAAAATCTTCGCAAAGAGACACAATTCGATTTGAAAAATGATACTGCAAAACTGACAAACGGTTTTAAAAATGGGTCAATGGAAAATGATGTTTCTATTGGCGATCAAACGGACAATCAAATGGATTACAACACTGCAACAGAAGAACAATTTTTTGATGCTTCCGATAGTGCTTACCAGATGATATTTCCATCGATCAGTCAAGTCGCCGAGTCTGATCATCTAAGTCTCACAAATATTTTCATATTCCCAGTCAAGTCGTGTGCAGCCACCAGTGCCGACCAGTGGATAATATCCGAACGTGGTCTCGCATACGACCGTCGTTGGATGATCGTCACCAGTGAAGGCCTGTGCCTGAACCAGAAAAGGGAGCCCAAATTATGCATGATCAAACCAACATTACATTTAAGCTATAATCGACTGGTGCTTAATTATGATCACATTGATCGATCATTATCGATGCCTTTGACAGCGGACAGTGGGGGCGGTGTCAGCGATACTGCCATAGCTGGTCCCTATTGTCAATCGAAAGTGTGTGCTGATCGTGTCAGTACTGTGGATTGCGGCGACGTGGTGGGCGAGTGGATCGATGAAGTATTGGTTAGAAACGGATGCCGACTGGTGGCGCAGACTGACGATATACCCAGGAAAGGAAAAGGTGGGCTTCCTGATGCTCGCTGATCTAGGAGGAGGGAATAGGCTTGCAGCAACGGCAGGAACTGGTTACAGCAGTGCAGCCGATGGCTATGGCGGGTTATGGCTTATGGCGAGTGGGAGAGGATATTGATCTTTCCTGGCTGAGGTTGATGTTTCAGCCGTAGGAAGGGCAAGACTTGCCTCGCTCCAGTTAAAGATGTTGCACCACTTCTGTCTGCCGCGCGCTTTCTTTGTCCCACCGAGCCTTGGAAGTCCAGACTTTTGTCGTCAGCGGGTCCCATACACGATCATAGGTCAGCGAGTGGTAAACACTGCGCATGCGACGACCAAAATGGGCCCTACTGTACATTGCTGTGCCCTCTTTACTGTACAACTTTTGTTGCCCTTATGGCGTTAGAAGGACTCAAGCAAGCCTGCGACCCATGCAAGGGTTACTATGACACCCGCCCCATTTTCTGTGGTAAAATTGTAATACTAATTTTTTCTACAACAGGCGGTCAAGATGCGGATGTAAGCTTAGCTAACGAAGAGCAGTACCTCCTCTTGCATCGGCCATCCCTTCGTCGCCTCTTATCTCTTATTCGCACCACCTCACCCCACGTCACTGAAGATGATTTGATATTGCGCTTTCGACCGAATTTAGTGATCGATGGCGGCGAACCGTTCGAAGAAGACAATTGGAAATCGCTGATAATAGGAGACATTGAATTGCAGGTTAGTCTGAATAATACGATAAAATTTCCCCCGCATACAAAATTGTTCTCGCATTTATATTTTCGAAAACGACTTTTTTTATTTGTTCCATCTCATTTTCAGTGTGTTGGCAAGTGCACGCGGTGTCAAATGATCTGCGTCGATCAAAATACTGGCGAGGTGGACAAGAATGTGCTGTTGGCACTGAGGGAACTGCGTAATAACAAGGTTCGTATGGCTGTATCGCACAGGGTCAGAAACCCGTCGGGATGATGTTCTGGCTTTCGCGTAAAGCATGTTAGAAACCACCCGCTCCCCGAGGTATCTTGACGAAATGCAATGGAGGGTTATGAAGGCAGTTATATCCGCCAGTCTGTCCGAGGAGATACCGATCTTAAGTGATGCGTACCATCATTGCTACCCATAAAAGAAACCTCAGGACGAATGGCATGTGAGCTAGTTTCATGGAGCAGTTGAGTAAAAGCACTCTACAGTAGACTAGGCACGCACAGTTTAGCTTCATGGATGGCACGCCTAACTCGCGCGCGTTATTGCACTCTCGATTAGCTGGCCTTAGCACCCATAAATGAAGGACACCGTGCATTAATTTTTGTCATAAAATAGTAATCTATTACATAATTACGGGGAGCATAACAAAGATGGAAATTAAGTTCGCAAAACAGTGAAATTGGCAGAAATATTTGCACTTTCCTAATTAGATCACTTTTGGTGTGTACCTTCAAATTGTTCCCCAATATATCGGACACACGATTCGAGTTGGTCAAACGGCTGTGGCAGTGAAGAGAGCAATCTAATAAATAAAATCAGAATTTTTTTGCATTGATTGGATACTGGGTCTGCAATACCGAACTGTATTTTCAATTTCTGTGCACTTTTTGGCTTCTGCGTGAAGAAATTGTCAAGTGGCGTCTTTCAAATCGCTTCATTCAACGAGAACAAAATAAATAATTCACATACTGTGGATGCGTCAAAGGCGTTATTTTGGTTGATTTTTCAGTAAAAAGAGACTTCGTTGTGTGGTTTTTGAAACTATACTGCGATTTCAACACACCAGAGTTTTCTCTCAAACTCAGCGTTGCTGTACGAGTATCATCCTTCGCACTCGGGTGCGCTGTACAGTGCATGGGTATGGATAAAGTATGACGTGACATGATATAATGGAGCAGCAGCTAATACACGAGGTTGTTATAGCAGATACTCCTTCAAAATGCACTGCACGAAAGGACACAAACCCACGTACCAACCAAGGCATGCGAAAACACTGTGCGTTGCATATGCTGTATGTACAGTAGATGCAGGGGATCGCTTGCCCTTGCTACGATATTCTGTGGCGTGATTTCCATATTGTATGTCCGCCAAGATTAAGCACCTTTTGTAGGTTATTTCTATTAACTTTAAAGCAGCCTTTAATACAGCCTTTAATACTTGTATCACTCAAATAACACAGTTATAAACTGTTGCTAGAATTTATAACTTGCCAAGACAAAAACCTCAAATGCCTGCCCAGAAACGCTACAGATAAGTGTTTAAGGATGAGTCATGTAGAAACACAGTTCAGTCATCTTGTCACTCAGTGTTACTTTTCTGTTGCACGAGTATCACTGCGCTGAACCGGAATTCAGCCAGAGACCATTCGGAATACCAAGTTGTTGCTGCTGGTGCCAATATCTGAAACTACATTCGTATGCACACTTGGTCCAGTTTCATACAGTGCACCAGTGCTTACGCTTGCCATTGCTGTATTACTGTTGGATTATTGTAGCATTGATAATACTGATTCCACATGTTGTTCAGTCCAGTGCTAGCCGTGGCGAAATTACAGGCGAGGTTGAAATTGGTAAGCTGAAATAGCGGAGTTTGTGTATTTTTGCCTCACAGTTTGCTAAATCCTGGTGAAACGTGTGGCATGGGTGAAGGTCATACTCGGTGTGTAAATATGTGTATAAGTTAGAGACAGCACAAAACGCGAAAGGCCACAAACTGCAATCTGTCATCTTCCAACCGCGTCCTGATAAAGTACCCTCATTAGACAACTGGCACCTAAACATCCCTGAACTACGAGGGGGAACGAGATGATGTTGCAGGTGAAGAAAAAATAAATGAATAATGCCTGATTTGCAAGCAAAATCTTGGGTATCTGAATCATTTGTCCGTCTTTCCCTGCATGGAGCAACAACTCTTGTTCGCTCGCAATTGCTTCCATGCCAGCAATTGTCTGTTCTGTGTACCAAGGCTCGATCCGCAAACGATGGAGTCATAGCCAATTAGTATCCTGCCACGAAGTGCAATCAACTAGTTAGCAGGCTTCATCCCCCCCCCCCCCCCCCCCCCCCCGAAGAAGCATATGTCCGCGTGCACTTATCTTTTAGAAAACCTGACTTACGACGAAATCATGTCACAAGCCAGTCCACTTACAGTAGACCCACCACCTTCCTTGCCCCACGAGCAGCGAATATGGCACCCACTGATTTCTGTGTTATTCACGCTCACAATCGCTTTAGCAGCCGATTCTTTTTGATCATATTTAACAAAAGCGTAGCCTTGTTGACGAAACACGCGTGTCTCAATTATTGTACCGTATTTACCAAACGTTTGTTTCAAATCATCATCTAAAAATGGGAAAGCGCTGGACGATGTTTCAAATGATATTCAATAAAGACGAGTCAAGTCAACATCAATTAATTTCACGCCACGAGCTCTACCTGTAACGGAAGCTGAAATACCACCGACGTAAACTGTTGTGTTCAACGGACTGGCTTGTGACATGATTTCGTCGTAAGTCAGGTTTTCTAAAAGATAAAACTTTCACCCATTTCGAACTTTGTATCAATGATCCTAATCCCGTCATCTGTATAAGCCACGTTCCCCTTCATGACGCAGTTCTCACTTGTTAAAACCAGATATTATGACCTACTTATCGTACGTTTCCGAGCAGGCGGTGGTCCACAATCATCATTAGCCTGATCACCATTTGCGGCTTGATCAGATGCCTGGCCGCTGCGGTCGCGGTCTCCACGTTCTCTGACAACTGCAACGTTAGTGCAGCTGCCAGCTGCCGAGAGCGTGCCCGATTTCCGACTAGCCCAGTTCGTACGTATGGTTCGGCGACCAAGCCACTGGCCGTTCATTTGCTCGATGGCTCGTTCAGCGTCCTTCAAAGTCAAGATACTCTACTATGCTGTACAATATACGTACTTGCATATTGCAAAACTTGTAACCGTGTGCCAAATGGGGGTCACTCCAGGGCCGTATCGTACCGCCACACTGGAAGGTGGTACGGTACGGTACGGGTACGGCACTGAAAATAGGCCGGTGCGGCCATACCGAGTTTTATAATAGTTTGTGTGTAATTTAAAGCTCAGGTACATTCCTTCGTTCCAAAGCGGCCAATTTTTATGAAGAGAAAATTATCTACCAGCTGTTGGTTTATAATCTCAAACTATCGTTAGATAACCGATCTAAAAGTGACCAAAGTTTCAAGTATTTACTCGCAGAGCATCTTATCTTATAATCCTGCCTGATAACTTTAGGGCTGTGATCCTTATGAATTATACCCAGTGCTGCTAAAAATGCTGCTTTCTTGAATTGAAATGTGCTCATTCATGGAGTCGCTGTTGCTACATTTGAGGCGCTTGTAAAGCAACAATTTCGTTCATGAAAGACTAAATTCCTTGCCTTCAATTCTAAGCGCTAATTAGAAAACCCATGTGTTGATCGAATTTCAACACATGTTTTCTGCAATGTTCTCTCATCCATCTTAATTCAAAAATTTTGCCGGCATCTTTGTACAAGACATTGAAACAGGATGGTTCTGGATCTCCAGTATGAGCATTGATCACCAGACGTCGCGGCACAGAGTTATACTCATCTCATCATACATTTCTCATACCATTGTAGTTGTAGATCATAAGTTCAGATCTAGTCTTTGAGCATATGGGCACAGTAGCACGATGAAGCAAACGGATTTCTGGTAATCTGCGATATCAAAGGAGTGGAGTCCGCTTTGAAGTCAAGGACTTTGGTATCTCAAACCGATACTTCCATGCTTCATTACTGATGCTGGTTACAATATCTTAAAACCCGACGATGATCAAACTGTTCACAGCGAAGAAGTAGATTAATATAAAGACGATTTTTTAGATGCACACCCTTGTTAAAAAGCCTTTACTTCAAATATCTATCAAATTTTTTGAAGAAAATTTTCAAATTTGTTTGGCTGCAAAGATGGAGTTTTTTATTAGTTCGGTACGGTACGGTATGGGTACGGTCAAAAAAGTCGGCACGGTCGACCCTGGGGACATACATAATATATGTTACATAATCATATCTGAGTCTCAACAGGAAAATCAGGCGATTGGCAAGTGATTTTGTGATTGCTCTCTTGCCAAACTCTGCACCCAGCCCAGCCTTGCAGTGTAATTAGTCCGAGCACACAACCTCACCTCTCGTTTGACAAAAGTAACAAATCCATAGCCTTTCGACTTCAACGTTTGCAAATCGCGAATTATTTTTACTTCCCTGAAACGACCTGGATACTTAAACTGTAAAAATTCTAATGCAATTAAGTGAAAGTCCAAAAATTGTGCGAGTATTTCATATAAATTTGGTCTATAAAAACCACAGAAAAACTATACATAACGTTAAAGTTCAAAATTCATTAGCAATAGCAAAAATGCTGTACGGTAGCTGATGCGCGATAAATGCTTTTGGGCTAAATGTAAAGGGGCGCTCATAATTTCGGGACACCTGTATTTTGTAATGATTATTTGTCAGCTGGGTAGAACTAATTGAAGATGCACAGTTTTGCGATCTCATACAGATGGAGCAAAGGCTTGTCAATAGTAATCCTAAGCCATCGCACATTCCGGCTACAATAAGAAATCGGGCTGGAAAACTGGATTTGGCGCATCATTTGCTAGCTCATAATAATAGGACATGTTCGAAGGTGACCGAATTTTCGGGAGGGGGTTTTTTGTTAGATCAGTTTCTGTCCATTGCTGTGAGTAAACAATGGAATGTTCTTTATGATACGCGGCAAAACCGATAAAGTATAAAAAAGGGCTCAGAAATCGTGAGCAGTCAGACACCATGGGTCGAAAATCTGTTTCTGATGAAAAGGCGGTCGAAATTGTGAGCCTCCTGAGAGTCTGCCGATCTGTAGCTGAGGTGGCCAACGTCTCCCGTCATTGTGTGTCCATTATTATCCCGAAGGTTGAAAATGGCGAAGGGCTATGCGATCGGATTGGTCAAGGGCAAATAACGACTGCAGTTGTCGATCGGGCGCTCAAAAGACTGGTCAAAAGCGATCAGAGTCAATCAAGCTCTGGCATAACAATGGAGCGAAGCTGCTCGCAAACTATCAGCCCCAAAATGTTCGTCGTCGTCTGGTCATTAACGTTATAAGGTTATAAAGCTACACTCAGAAAAAGAAGCCATTTCGGAATCGGCAGCAAATAATATCACGGCTACGTTGGAGCCGTCAAATGTGACTTTGGACGCGTGAACAGAGGCCAAATGTGATTTGGAGTGGCGAACCGCATTTTGAACTTATCGATCGGAAAACAATCGATACGTCCGCCGATTTCAGCATGAGAAAGACTGCACTTCAATTACCAATATCGAATGCAGAGTGGTGGTGGTTCAGTTAGCGTGTGGGGATGCCTTACTGCATCTGGTCCTGGACCAGTTTTGTTCTACGATGGTCGCCTGAATGCTGCTGGATACACCAACATCTTCAGCGCCGTCCAGCCTCAGTTTATCAATTTGGCGATTAAGACGATGGTTACTTCTTCCAACAAGACAGTTCTCCATGTCACGCGGCCAGATCGACCACGAAATTTTTGCATGACAGCAACATACGCGTACTGCCGTGACCACCGATGTCGCCAGATCTCAATCCCATCGAAAATGTCTGGCACGTGCCAGACAAAGTGCTGGGCTGGGACAAAGTGCTTCGGCAAAAGAAAATTGGTTCAGTGTCAGAAATGAAAGAAGCAATCAAAAAGATTTTATATGATATAAAGCCAGAGGTCTGGTCCAAGCTGTCGAATTCTGTGCACGAACTAGTGCAGTGAGTGCTAAAACTGAAAGGTTGCCGCAGCTCCTGATATTGATCAGGGGGATAATTGTGAGCTAGCAAATGATGCGCCAAATCCAGTTTACCAGCCCGATTTCTCCTTGCAAGCAGGTGCGACAACGTTCTTAATCAAGGTTGCCAGTCTTCATCAGGCGGACTGCTTTCCGCGAATCCTCTAACATGTGTTTTGCATATTTATTTATCGACAGGCCTAACCCTAGTTTACATGTATTTCTCCGATCGACCTTTGATTGTTTCTACTGTTGACCACTATTGTTTGGCAACTAGTTTGTGCGTATAGCCACGTGTCGTAGGACCGGTATATAAGGCGTAGGATTTCCTACACGAGTCAGTTCCTATTCCCCATTCTCGACAGTAAAGTCTTTCGTTCTCTTTCTTTTTCTTTTGATTTCGTCATGGCTCGCTTCCCTCGTCTTCGAGGCGGTGGGTAAGCGTGTTTGAGTGTGGTGTAGTTCCATAAGCATAACTACGTTACACAGGAATGACCGATCGAGGCTTTGGGGTTGTACTGACAAGGCTTTGCTCCATGTATATGGAAACCCTGCATCTTACTATAAATCTGAGCAGTACAGTTACAAGTACACTGGATAACTGGAGTTACTGTACTACCGAATTTTTGGTGAACCTTCTGATCCCAGTGAGCACTAATAAGTAAGCCCAATATAAAAATTTGCGATATAAGAAAACAAGCACCAGAAAAAAAATTAAAAACCCAGCTACCCGCAAACCGACGATTACCTACAGGTCATGGTCATGGCAGACATAGTATGAGCTGAATATGACCAGATTTCAATGACAGCTGAAATTATGATGTGGGCGATGACTCATCGGATCAACATTGACTTTTCGTTTAAAAACAAACTGGAAACTTACGAGATCTCGCCACAGTGAGCAAATGCCTCCTTTAACGTTTTCTGATCGATTTCCGACGACAAATCGCCAACGAAAATGTGGAAATGCTCTGAAATGTGCGAAATATACGACTTGTTTGCATTTCATGCCCCTTTCATGGGTGAGATATCTGAAGTTTGGTTCATCCAAGAGGTGAAAACCGGGATGAGCTCAAAAAGTTTGGGCTTGTTTATTCTGATTTTCTCCATAAGTGAGCACAAGATAATGGTTTGAATTATATGGTTCAAAGACTGTGTCAGTCCCTGCTTAACGTAGTCCTTGCTACAGTAAATATGTGCACAGTATTTGCAAAACTCAATTTTCCAAAAAACGTATTTTACAAACCAACTTATGCCCATTTGATTCTTTAGCTGTAGAGTTTCAAAAACTTTAGACATGTCACTTTTGCCGAAAGCTTCTGCCCGCTCCTAAACTATCAGTCTACCAAATCCCAACGTCTCTTGACAGATGACGGATCTTCTCCTACTTTTATTTTGGACCCGAGAGTGTCTTCTCGTTCCAGCAATGACCTCCACTCGGTGAGTCTTGCGAGTGTGCGTAATTGAATTTGGTACCCGCGGGATCAAATAGGAGCGGAGAGAATTTATTGAATTTATTATTTTAGAGTGGTAGAAGCGTGTCAAAAGTGAGAAATTGGGTTTATTGGAAAAGTGTTAGGCATAGGGTGAAAATGCGGCTGCCATAACACGCCTTAGATGCCTACTATGCATGCTTTCAGAAGTGCCAGGGGCCCGCGCTTGATAAAAGTTCATTCGATTAGGAAAAAAATGGAAAGTACTCTTTTGTCATGGACATACAGTACAACGACAAAAACTACGCTACTCCCAGATGATGCTGCACATATGCATAGTCGTCATTTTGCATGGAAATCTCTTCAAGATTTTCTTATCGTGAGCTGGTCGAAATCGTGGGACCATGACCCATCTTACAATATAACGCAGGGGTATATTATTTTATCTGAATATCTCTAAAGCCGGCCATTGCTATGCAAATTTATTTTGTAGGATCAATGGTTAAGGCAAGACGATATTCGTCCACCGGATATTATCGAAATCAATCACCGGCCTCTCAAATGACGCCCGCATAACCCCAAAAAACGTGGGTAAAAACAACAATAACTTCACGAATCTTACGAAAGGAAGATCTACAGCATGTTTCAACATTTTATCGGGCAGTTGCGATTTGATGCTGCAAACAGTTTCAGACCAACGAAGGATAAAGCACAAAAGCAACGTGCATTTATTTGGCAGGTATCCTGTCCATACTGGATAACTGTATCTCAGCCGGGCAAAAGGTCAGAGCTCGCTGGGGTAAAAATAGTTTGATTTACTGTCCGATTTTAAATTTGTTTGGACACAGTATTCAAAAAGCGTTAAATCGGTTGGTAAATCAAATGGCAAACGCTATGGTTAGTTGTAGAAAAGAAATGGTCAGGGGAGGAGCCACCAAAAACAGAGAGTACCGGGTGTCAATGTCTTACTGCTTGTATCGACACGAGGTTGTGACGATGCTGAAGTCGCTGTGGCCAACGGTAGATCCTATAATTGGAAATTTTGTGGTATCTTATCTAAAATATTGATTTTATACACTTCTCTGTGATAGTTTGGAATATGAATACTGCAACACACAGTAACCACCCTCATGCAACTGTACAATGGGGTTGTCTGTGGACTGTGGCACTTACAGTATATTCCTGCTTTCGGGATAAGATATCGACTTACAGGGACTTTCGGGACAACGAATGGATTCGCTCCCAATGCCGCCGCAGTTGCCGCTGCCGTGGCTGCGGCGGGATTTGTTAATAAATAGATGGGCACTCCTTCAAAATAAGATGCGGCTGGTGATATCAATCCGCTGCTGACTCCGGCAGTTGCAGGTGATAAACCAGCCGCGGCCAATGCAGCTGCTGCTGCGAATGGATTTGTCTGTTGTTGTTGTTGCTGTGCTGCGGCCAAAGCGGCCACGGCTGCTGTTGCAGCTGCAGCAGCATTCTGTTGAGTAGCCGGCGACGAATTCGAGAGCAAGGATGACCCACTGGTGACTGCTCCTTGCAGTGGTGCGGCCGCAGTTGGTACGGTGGACTGCGCCGATTGTAGGCCGGGGACGAAATGGGAATTTGGCCACGATGGTACAAGGGTGTTGCCGAATGCCGAGATTGGTGATAAGATCATTGGTGGATTTGGTATAGCACAGACTTGTGACCTTGCTTGAGGTCTGACTAATACCACGGGCCAGAAGGTCCAAGATTAAACACAAGCGTCGACTCAAATCCACCGTCTTTTTTCAATCTAGATGTAACGATGAGACATATAGTTCCGCAGAAGACAAAAATCCTGTGACCGAAACCGAAGAAAGTAAATTTCCAATTTCTGATCTAAAATCTGACGGGCCAAAAAAAAACATTCCAGCGATCAAACTTTTCAAACCCTCAACGCGCACACTTTTCTCGTATTTCCTAGCCAATTCAGTCTGTGCTCGCTATTACTAAACAAGCTAGGCGAGTAAGCCAATGGAGCAATTGGCGCCTGCGAACACGAGGTTTTACACTTGTCACAGAAAATTAATCGACAAAAATCAATATTCAACGTGTCAGATAATATATCAAGTTTGAAAAACGGAAAAAACCAAAGATTGCCTCGATTCAAAGAAATGAAAAACCCCAACAAGGCATTTTCTCGGTTTCGTTTCCCTTTCTCCACTTATGACCAGCTAACACAATTTACAGAAACGGTGAACAGGAACACGTGTGTCTTCTCGTCCTTCCTACAACTCTTCGGTCCAATGAGCCGTGGCACGTGTACTAAACACTTCTCGATGGATGCTCTTTGACGCTAGTCGTCCTTCCTAGCTATCTGCCCTTGTCCTATCCAACCTTTCATATATGGAAGTATGGGCTAGGAAAAGTGAAAAAAGAGCAGCTTTTACTGATCTTTCTGTCGCGTTCGTCCGCTTGCACAGCGGGACTAGGTAGATATTGGAAAGTTTATGCAGCCGCCTTCCCTGTACCCAAACATAGATAGAAGGGACAGGCACGGAAATCCGCCAGTGGTCTTCTCGAAGTGCCCTCTATCTTCAAAGCTATCCATCGATAATCATAATAAAGGTTATAAAAATATGTATGAGCTAGAGAGGATATGCTACCTCGCACGCGACCTCGGTCGTCTCAGACCCGTGGATGGCCCTAGTGTCAGCCGATGATTGCGCATCTGCTCCATAAGCATAGACGGGAAAGAGGACGCTTACAATGGCCAATATCACGCTTATACTAGCCCATTATCCGAGGCCAGGCACCTAGCTGCTGGCCGGTAGGAGAAGGTACCGAGGTGCTGGTGGTCATATTTTATTCATAACCTGCTCAATAATAATCTGGAAGTCAGACAAGCCTGTTCTCATCCGCTTTTTCATCATGCGCCCACTTCTTCTACAGCCTTTGATGAATTGGCTAATCAAAAGAAATTGGTATCTAAGTTTAGAATCAGTAGTTTCGTTGATATTATGACTTGGAAACAAAGTTTTTCTTTAACTTACTGAGGCTTTACAAGCTGGATGTAAGAATTTTTTTGATAATGGGCGCTAGAAGAGAGCAGAAGTTGAAATAAAATACGAAGGTAGGTTATCGTAGGCTAGCACGAAAATGCGTCAACCCTCGGATTAGCTTGCACGTTCGACTGGTTCTGCTACAGTCGTTAGTGCCCTGTGATGAATTGTTACTGTACATCTTTTTAAGTCAAATCGATGAACAGCAATTATTTCGAAGTTGCTTACATATATTGCATAGCAGCAGTCAGGCGCACCTTGCCCTTACGACGAAATGTCCTGAACAAAGAATGCTGGCATGAACAGAAACCAGCCGCCAGGGTGGTGAAGCGCCTGTAGCGGTGAAAGGCGTGTGTCACAGTTTGCTTGGCAGAGCTGGAAACCTCGGCCTGCAACTCTGGCCATCTGAGAGCTCAGTAAAGTTCTCTCTGCGCCTTGCACGCCTGCCGGTGCGCGGCGTAGCAGTCATCCCTTAGGGATCGTTGAACGAGGAAAGGCCTTATAGGGTCAACTAAGAAGCCCCTAGCCCGCGGGTAAAGGGCCAAAACTGGGCTAACCCTGGAACGCTGAGGATGGGTAAGACAATATACAATCAAAAACCATAAAATTATTCTATGTATGATATAATATCCCAGACATAAAATAATCATTGATCTCGCTCTAAAAATCGCCTTAATATAAATTTAACTTTGAAAATGAATGTTCAATTAAAACTTCGTCCTCGACAGAAGCCCTTCTACAGTACAGCCGCTTCTTTGTCGTCTTGTCGTGGTGCACGGAAAGGGAGCACTCATTTTGGGAGCAAAGGGAACACCCTGGAACTCGCAATGATTTCCTGATACGATAAGCGTGTCGAGGGCATCGACTCATGTAAGAGAGAAGCTAGAAGAAGAGATAAGTTGCCATTGTTCAAAGGCCGTCAGCTCGCCATTAACAGGCTCATTCAAGTGCGCTGTTAAGAATGAATCTTGATTGAGCACCCTTAATGACCCGATTTGACCCTATGAATTTCTAGGTCCAACATACAATCGAAATGACGATATCCGTGGAATAAGGTGGCCTTGTTCAAAGAAAAAGCACCCATTGAGTATATCTCCCCGCTAATATCCAGGAACTTAATTCGCAGCAAGAATGCTATCCTTGTCGACAGGCCTCTGGGAGTCTTATGCGAAGCCATTGAGAACTATGCAACATGTCAGTAAGTATTCGAAACAGTGTGCCATCGCTGCTCGAAATATAATTTCATGCGTTAGATACCCATGGCGCTGAAATTATTCACAAGTTTTTTGTGTTGCCGAAACAGCAACCAAGAATTTTTTAGCAACGGGTACATGAAAAAATGTCAGCTGTTTCTATGATCACGTGATGATACTGACTGGAAATATTTGTGGATCAAGCACAGTATCGAGTATGTGGGTTTATTCAAGGATATTAGCATAATGCACAGGTTCTGATACCCTGTCAGAACCTACATATGTTTAAATAGTCTGAAACGGGTATTAGAAAGAGCTTTTTCATATTGCAAATAAAAGGTGAAAGCAGCTTTTTAAAAGTTTCAAGGGGCCTAAAAACGAGAGGATGCTGCAGAAACTGGGTAGAGACATCGAAGGGCATATACAGGCCTGCAATAAGATGAAGCAACCTACGACGACATGTGTGTCTTGACGCACTGCGCCTTGTTTACTTCTGTATTTGGTATGGTCGAGCCAGTTTGTGCTGCAGAAAATAACGATACACGCACTAACACATTTTTCAGCTGTCAATTTTATTTCGTTGCTAATCCCGCAAACGCTCAGTACGATTCCAATCATCTTCACTTCACACTTGATAAGCTCCACACTCCACACCGAAAGCTGATAAGAGATGTCACAGTGGCTCCGCATATTGGTGCTCACAAAAGAGGAACTTGGCAGGATTTTAGAGCATCCACGATTCTAGCACACTCCACAGAGCCGCCTGGATCGCAACCGAAGTTCATGAAAGCTGTGGTGGCGGGCGGACAACCTAATCCAAAAACGGCGAAGCATCTGGTCAAACTCGCCGTTACCGCCTTGCAATTGCAACCGGCCAGGCCACCTTGGTTTCGGAAAGCAGGTATAGTGCAAAAAAAGTTGAATGATAGCCATTTCAAGAAAAAGACGATACTCCTGACTCTAAAACACTATTGGTGAAGAATCACTATTCAAGGGCAGGTCAGTTGAAAACTAGCTCAAGCAGGATTTCCTATTCCACAGACAGTTTTGAGAGCACCAGAATCACTGATTGTGGATGCTGACGATGAGCCCATGCTTAGCAATCGGCTACAAAGCTGAGCTGTTGTCGTGAGATAAAAACCTTGGTTGTCTACGGATAAAATAGGCGGTCATGTCACACCGAGAACTGTCGCGTTGCACGGGTTGAAACAAGTACTGCACTCCCACTCATTATGTTTCTATTCCCGTAGACATACAGCACATTTTTAGTATTGAGCTAGTAACGAGTTTCTGCACCCGCACGATGGGCACGTAAGTCAATCGCCCTAAAAACTAATCCGCGTGATATGTATGTTTTTGGCTGAAGCAGACAGGGGTAGTAGAAGGATTGCAGTTTGATTAGGTGGAAAGCCAATGCCTTCACGGCTGGATCGGATCGGATCAGATATCCGATCCGATCTGGAAAAATCACCATCCGAAAATTCGGCTCGGATCATCCGATCCCAACTATCCGATCCGAAATTGCATGGTTTCTGCAATAACTGTAGGCAAACAACGAACTACAGCGCAATTTTTCTCCACTCACTCAATGAGATCGATATTCTGCATTGGTGCTTCCTTTTTCTAATAATTAGAATCACAAGTCATCGTTTCATTATTATTATTTGAGACCAGAAAAAGCATGGATGACTCGCAAGGGAGCATCGCCAAACCGTCAAGTCGAACTTTACGAAACAGAAAATCGTAATTTGTTGATTGTTCGCAGAACCAAAAGAAAGCTTTCTGCAAAATATCAAAGATGTCTGGCGACCTGATCAGCAATGGCCGATAGTCCTGAAAATTTTTGAATTTTCGATAATAAGGAGCCCTAGCTTTGACATTGAAAAATTTCAAAACATAAAAAATACGAAACCTAGATTCAATTATATATGTGTTATTACGATACGGAACTGTGCACTGCAATAACAGACACTGTATAAGCACTGAAGCAAACAAAAGTTTAATCATGGTTAATTTTGGTATTTTTGTTTTCTGGCACTTGAAATTCTGAAAGAGGCCTTTTATGCTTGAGATAAAACTTTTGGGTGCAATTTCTGACTCAACCGCGCCGCGCATGAAGCCATAGAGGCCATGAAGTCATTCATCTAGATCCAGCAGTAATGTTTCACATATACTAATTCTGATTTGCACTGATATGGAAGGCGGTGTCCCTGCATTAACGTGTTTGACGGGTTTGTGACGTTAACGTTAATAACCATATTTAACGCGTTAACGACATCTTTTTTGGCCAACGTTATTAACGGTAACGGTGACGATATCTATTTTAGATGACGCGTTATAACGGTAATGGTATCTTTTTCATGCCGAATAAGGGGTGTTCAAGTCTAGGCAACAAGCTTACGATCCATGGGGGCGCGGTAGCGTCCCCCCATGTAGTACATGTGCCACACCAACAACGATATCTCAACAGCCTGATGTCGTAAGGCAATGAAATTTTGTTTCGTAGCGTAACTTTACACTAGATTAAGTTCTTTCGAACGAATTTCCAGAATCTCTATCCGTCCAGGCTCCACTCATGCTAGGCGTGCTAGAACGAAAACCCCGACCTAGTTATTTATTTTCGCTATAACTCGCGGACCGTGCGGCCAGACCCGATGAAATTTGGTATGGATATGAGGGACTAGTTGGGGAAGGTGTGTACCAAAAAGTCTTTTCAAAATCTTCACTGGTTATTCTTCTATGGGCAGAAACGTGCCGAGTCATATATGTATATATGCACCCATGTATGAGGGTATGTTATGTTTGTTGGGACTCGATAGATCACAACGCCGATCTGGAGCTGTGTGGCAGCGGGGGATCCAGCTATATGCTCAAACGACAGGGCGACAGGGTGCAGGGTGCCTTTTGGCTTTTATTTTGACCACGTGTTGCCCCAGATTGCTGCAGGGTTCTCATAAGGGGGTCCACTCGGGCAAATTTATCATTTTTTGCACTTGTGGACCTCATAAAAACCGTCTGGAGAGGCGCGGGGCAACTTTTTATGGCTCAATCGAGTCAGGAAGGAGCGGGGAGCGATTCCTGACCAAAACATGCCACTTGTTACAAAAGTTAGAAGCTTTGGTTTTTGTTGGGGGTCCATTTGAACAGAAAAACTCATAAATTTTGAAACGCAGAAAAATTCTGCAGGATATGACTTGGTGGCTCATCGAGGATACAGGGTCATAGGACTCATGGAATTTCTGTTATATCAATATATATATACGAAAAACCCATGTCTAGTTTTTAAAACGGCGGGAAATTCAAATTGTGGGATTCAACACTTCTTGCACATTTTGAAAGCCGTCCCTGCACAAGAATGACGATGACAGTTATACTTGAAAAATCAAACGATAATAAAAAACTTTAAAAAAGGCGCGAAATTTAAATCAAAGAACTGACTTTACTTGACCAAAAATTGACCAGAGATAATGTTGCAACATATTTTATAAAATTTGGTCATTTGAATAGGTACTGCTTGTCCCTCTCCATCAAATTTGACTTGGGCACATCATGTTCATGTTCATGTTTTTCCACATCACCAAACGCTTATGCGCACTCGAGGGTGAAGGGACACATTTCACACGAAACGATTTACCGGCCCAACATGTTGGAAGTCAATGAGACTGCAATAAAAGGGATCCTGATGACATACAGAACTGACCTAATGTTTGCTGACTCAGTCAACAGTGCAACGATTTACCGGCCCAACATGTTGGAAGTCAATGAGACTGCAATAAAAGGGATCCTGATGACATACAGAACTGACCTAATGTTTGCTGACTCAGTCAACAGTGCAACGTCTAGCCTGACCTGAAGGAAAGGTTGTATTTCCCAGAACTACTAGTACTTAGGCACGTGCAAACGAGTGCCTAACCTTAGCTAAACCAGAGAGAGAGATTTAGTGAAAGACTCGTCATGGCTGTCGAGCGACAAAACAATGGCCACTGATTTTAATCTCTTGCGCATGCGTAGAAGCGAATTTTGTAGAATGGTTCTATGTATTTGCACTCACGATCTCATGTGCTCGAACGCGGTCAGTCCTCGAGGGGGTATGTTAGGTGGGTGAAGAAGAGTCAGGACTGAAAAAGGAGTGAAATTAGCAAAAAATTCATGAAATGAAACTGGGAAAGGTAGTACATGTGGTTTGATGCGCCTTCGGAGCAGGCCAGTCCAGGCTGACAAGAGGTGATTAAGAAAGATCCTGCCTGGCTACTGGCTGGTCACATGTACTCGCGGTTTTAGGGTTGACAAGTAGACCATAACAACTAGCCTCATTTATGCACCAGCCATGCCAGATGCTAACGTTACTCTGAGCAATGCTGATGCACCAAAGTATTGTTCCAGAAGCAGCGGATCTTGCATTTTTCTGCTTGATGCTTTTGTGATCGCGATAAAATCAAGCACGAGGAGCAAGTCCGGCACCTTATTTCGCATTGCCTATCCAGACATCAGGGAATGCGCAGTAAACAGGGACTGAGCCGTCATTTCCCCTTTGTATAAAATATATTCTGGTCGAATGTCCACTCGCTATCTCTGAATGCCAAGGATATGCGAATCTTGCAGTACAGCGTCTGGCGCCACAGTGATGATCCCTTCAGCTTTTGGCAATAGACCCAAAATGGTGCACAGCCGTTTAACATTCCAAAAATGTCAGGGCCTCAAGAATGGGTAGCTACTGTAGATCTAGCTGGGTGGCTTCTGCTGGATAGACGTGTAAATCTCGCAGGTAGGTACTCAAGTAAAACTTTCCTGCAAAGCATAATGGCTTAGGGACTTTAGAGGAGCTTGTTTCACGACTTCTAAATGCTTTATTATGGACCCGATCACAAGTTCATGAAAATACAGCGTTTTAGCTTGGAGCCCCAGGGTTCACCAGGCGCTGCACCAAACAAGTACCATATAAAATAATGAAAAACTAGGTTATCCACTGCACAAGGTAATATAGATCAAGAACAGAAGATAATCGTGTCCTATCGACTCCCCACCGACACGATGCAACAGAAGGACAACGCGCTTGCGATCCAAAAGCAGTGTCAGCAAAGGCTAGAGTGGACACATCGACAGATGCTTGTCCACGCATGCACGCAACAAATAGATCATTTCCTCATGTATAAATCATAAGATGGAGCCAACTCTCATGAGGAGCTATAATAAAAGTATTAAATTTACTCGGCTTCAAATAGATGTCATTAAAATTTTCCTGCCTGAAGTTGCATATCTCAGTTCTCAGGCAATCTGGCAGACGACAGAACCTCACAACTCACTGACTCACGGCAAAGAGCTAAAACCCTGAACACTGTTTTTAGAATATGCCCCAACAGGGACTGAACGAGAGAAAAAAGTAGTCCTGCATGTAAACTGAAATATTATTTGCCACTTTACACTTGTGTGTTCAACATTCCGAGCATGTGTTACCTAGGCTCCTTGCCCTATTCTGCTTCGGCTAAGTGCTGGATAATCCGAGTATGAGGAGAACATTTGCAGCAGGAGAACACCAGTGGCCACCGAATTCCTCTGCAGACCCAAATTCCATCCTTTGGATTAGTCACCAAATTCATCTTTACTTCAATGTAATATTTATAAGCACTTATAAATTCCATGCATTGGGTCAAAAGCGCCAGGCACGCAAAACATCCCAGTGTCTGAATTTCGTTGTGCCCCATTGCTGCTAGAATGTCTTACGAAGCTGCAAATTCATCAAAATTCCAGCCTGAGTAGGAGATTGCGCAATTGAAAGAGAAACCTGTCCTGCAAGTATAATAACATTTTTCACAACACAGTCCCTGAAATATCAACTATACAAGAGCTGCAGATGTGACCATTTTAGAGCAGCCTCCTTCCCCAAGCTGGTGACATAAATGAGGCTAGTTATTATGGTCTACTTGTCAACCCTAAAACCGCGAGTACATGTGACCAGCCAGTAGCCAGGCAGGATCTTTCTTGATCACCGTTTGTCAGCCTGGACTGGCCTGCTCCGAAGGCGCATCGAACCACATGTACTACCTTTCTCAGTGTCATTTTATGAATTTTTTGCTAATTAGATTATAAGCACAGTACCGGGTGCTGCATGGAATTCACTGAATGAAGATAGCTTCTTTCCCTCCTCTCCATCGAAACCATCTGCAGGCTTGCATTCACGAAAGTATCAAGTCGGCATTTTAGCGCTTGGAGAGAGCTGTATTCCTGAAGCCTTGGCAGCATGGATTTTCACGTGGTTTCCCGTAAAAGCTTCCTTCGGTGTAAGCAAGGAAAACTTACTTGGGGCTGACGCTAATATACGTAGTGCCTACTGTGGACGTGCATCGGCCGTAATGACTGCGTTTTCGAGCATGAGCTTCCTTGTCGACCGGTTTGCTCTCGTTAAGTAGTGAGAGCAAAACGGTAAACAACTCAAAATTCTGTAATTGATGAATCCCATTGAAACTGAGTAAGCACTTCATTGTTCGTGCTCGAAAACGGACCAATTTTGCTTACTATCTGCTGCAATAATGCAGAAGCAACTGACAGAGGTTTGCCCCTCACGCAAAAATATATAGTCTGTTATTTTTCTTCGACGATAGTTAAAATGGGAAGAAGAACTTCAACGAGGTCACGGGTACGCCTGAAAGACTCATACACGCAAGGGGACTAGAGGCTTCTTGGTATCCCCGCCTTCTAGGTTTTGGTCAAGTGGTTATACAGTAGGATTTGTGCAGGACATGGAGGTGCTCTATGTAACAACAGCCTGGAATCTGACTAACCAACTGCGAGTAAACAGGAAACCGAATGAGTACTGTATTTATTGACAGCCATCAAAACAAGACCGAATTTCTTTTTCCTCAATCTCATCTTCTAAGTTGCAGAAAAACAAAACCTGGCGACAGCTGCAGGAAATACTGCAAAAAGTACGTCGTCAAATTTTTCAGTCTCCTTATTAAAATATCAACAAGTACTATTTGATAAAACGGGTCAGACAGACATAGGGACGCTGCATCCGTAACTTTAAAAAAATTACGATACTTAACAGTAACGACTAACGATAAACGATATCTTTTTGGCGTCTTATCGTCAACGGTAACGATAAACGATACCAACATTACTTGAGAAGGCTAAAAGACCACGTCTTATAAGTAGGTGTTTTACTGGTCGCACTGTACGAGAGCAGGCGTTAGAATGACATTGGTACAAACGGCAGGTTATCAGTGCAATATCATCAAAGGCAAAACAAGAAAACTAGTCAGCATGACCTCATCCTGACGTTAGATATTCGGCCATTCAAGCCAATTCCTTTATCCACCGCTCCAACCTCCCTAACCTTCTGAAATACTGAAAGACTGCGAATGTATAGCTACATCAGCAAAGAATGCAGAAGGCAACTGTCATGCATGGGATGACTCATAATTATGCAATAAGCAAAGAACTACTGTGGAAGTTCTACTGTAGGAATAACACTACTGTGTGCTTAGCGGTCTTCATTTACCACATGGTTTGGCCAGTCTTTGACCCAGAGGAGAAGATTGTAACAAACTTTTGAACATTCTGTTTATGAAACAGGTTCTGCCAAATCAGACATGCCGTAAGATCTTCGTCTTTTGGGTTTTACCTTCGACTTTCTTCCAAAAATCGACTAATCGTCAGATGTTTTGCTGATGATGGGCAGCAGGTAAAAGACATTTACAGATCAGATACAGCGTCCCAGGTGTTAGACTGCACGCTTTCTCTCATCGTCAGATGAAGGGCCTACTTGATCCACTGGCACAGACGAATGGGGTCCAGATTTCCTCCAAAACTTGATGGACTGATAAGAATGGAAAGATGATTGGCCAGCGTTCCCTCCTCGGTCACCCTGTTTGTGACCGGGTTTTACTCTATATGAGTATACCATACTGCAGCTGTGCGATGCACAGGCTAAAAGATACTTCTTCCAGTAGTCACTCTTCATGTTTCAAGTGAAGATCTAATAGTCTTTGTGCATGCTGAGAAGAGTTCTTGCAACGGTTCTTGCTAACCACGCGATTGATTTCTATAATTTACTTAGTATATTAGACAAAACAGCCAATAATCCTGAGCCGGGATTTTGCGAAATTCGAGCTAGTTGGGGAGATATCGGTCGAAATTGTCAGCTGCTGCGCGGGCCCTGTACTGTAGTGTTGGTCCACAAATTGAGCGGGGGGGGGGGGGGGGGAATGCAATTGCGAAGTCAAGGAAGGAGGATGCTTGTGAATGTCTTTTTGAAGCGGATGATGAAAATGTGCTTATAAGCGATAGTGATCTAGCGATCTCTCTCACAACCAGCTTACCGTATCCAGTGTTGCTGTTGGATTTCACGATCCACCAGCCGCAATGGCAGTGGGCATGTCAGGATTCAGGAGAGGAGGTACCACGAAGAGGATGCGGTGTGCGCTAGACTCGCTGTCAAAGATTGCCGAAGCGACTGGTAGATCTTACTACGCTGCACATAGTTTAGTGAAAGTATGTGTGTCAGGGACTCGTTTGACTGAAACTTGCGCGGAAAGAGAACACCATATTCTTACATGTTTCAAAAAAGAATTGGAGCCAAGAGGATTCGAACCTGGGTCATTCGCGCTCAAGTTGACAGCCGTAATGACTATTCCATAAGGATCACACACACAGTTCGCATAGTGATCGATGGGGGGGATCTCATAGTCAGTGCCAGAGTAATGGATGTGACCAGTTCAGGCAGCTGGCACGATTTCTTTGAACGAGGTGTTTTACTGGGTATTAGTGCGTTATGGCAACACCCCGCCGCCTAGGCAACACCCCCCGTTTCTGGGGGGCAACACTCAGCGGTGCATTGTGGCAAAACTAGGACAAGTGCGTTCGAATTTTCTTTTGGGAGTCACCAAAAAAGACACAATCGAGAAAAAGGGAGCAGTCTGATCATTACTCCGCTGAGGAAACCTTATATACTCTAGTGCAGCACTGTTTTCTCGACCTTTCCATACAGAACCATTCTTGGATATACGGCCATTTGACCTGTGTTTGGCCTTTTCTCCCATTTGTCCATTGGGCCCTTGTTTCTACAGCCCCAACTCACTTGTCTTGGTGTTGCCACAATGCACACGTGGTGTTGCCTCGGCGGCGGGGTGTTGCCATAACGCACTAATACCGTTTCACTGAAGGCTGGACCAGTCACAGTTAGGGACTTAAAGATCATTGCAGTAACCCGTGGGCTCAATCATCCGAGTTGCAGTTATCAGAAGTGCAGCAATATGTAAAGGAAACTAGCCACAACAGTTTGGGAATGAGGATTTGTTGCAATTATCCGAGTACCTACTGCAGCTAGACATGTTCAAGCCACCGCTGATAGAACAATCGACCCGCAGCCAATCATCCTCCCATCATTTAATCCCTTTTAAAATCATTGAGGCAAGTAGCACCGATAACAATCCAACAATCCCTTCTCTTCACGGCAAGCCCAATATCAAATCCGTCCACAATCCAACATGAATTTTTTCTTGAACAATATTCAAAAATCTTTTTAATTCTACGTTATTCACTAGAGTACTCAAATTAAGATTTCCTGGGCACTCCGCCTGCTACAAGTAATCCATCTCCACCAACCCATACCTTCTTCACTGAGCATATTTCTTCACAATTTCCATGTACTCCGCCACGTCGTCCTTCGAACCCAACACGATCGGCGTACGCTGATGGATGGATTCGGGTTTGATGTCCAAAATTGGCATGGAACCAGTAGTGGCTACACCGCCAGCTTTCTCAATAATGTATGCCATTGGATTGCACTCGTACAGAAGACGTAGCTGAAAAACAAACAGTCGCTAATTCATAACCTGTGACCAAAATCCAAAATCTTACCTTGCCCTTGGGCGATTCCGAAGTGGCGGGGTACATGAATATACCGCCATACATGAGCGTACGATGCACATCGGCCACCATCGATCCGACATAACGGGCGCCATACGGAGCCTTGCCATCCTTAAATGAAAAATCATGCAGTCAGGGGTGTCCAATTAGGAATTACCACATCAGGATCCCTCTTTTAACCAGACCACATAGCTGATCGATTTTGAACAGGTGGCTGTATTCTTTCGTTATCCCCAGTTAAAACCTCGACATCCTTACCGGTGGGTTCTTCTTCGAGTGCACATATTCCGCGGTCGCTTTGTCCCACAACTTTGCATATCCTTCATTCAAGCTGTATATCTTGCCGCGTGGTTTGATTCTCAGGTTCGGATGCGTCAATAAAAATTCACCCAAAGCCTGAAAATGCCAATGATACGCAATATCACATCGATATAGATCATAATCTCCCCCCCCCACACCAACTCTACACTTACCGGATCCAAGGTAAATCCGTTCACAGTGCTTCCCGTGCACAAAACGACCATCGTAGCCGAACCGTACAGAGCGTACCCAGCAGCCACCAACTGACGCCCAGGTTGTAACGCATCTTGAACAGAGGGCGGACCAGCAGTTGTCTAAAACGCAACATTCGATTGACCTTGCCTGGTAACAACACAAAATCAATTTCGACATACCTTGCGGTAAATTGCAAAAATTGTACCGATCGATATTAGACAATCGATATTTGAACTGCCATCCAACGGGTCGAAGCATACGACGTATTTGCCTTGTTTTGACGGATCGATCTAAAGTATTAATGTCCACAATGGCTGGATGGATGGGATAACAATTAGACTGGAAGAAGACAGAAAAGGGATGAGATTCGACCAGTCCCCTACCCCTGCGCATTGGGGACGATACAGAAGTGTGCATCCCATCCATATCACACATTCTCAGAGCCAGAAAAGCATGCTGCGAAGAAACATGGGAAAAAATTAAGTGAGAAACGCTCACGATCAGCCTAGGAGATTGGGTAAGTGCGCACGTACTGTAAGTACAAGTGCGCTCATGCTTTGGGTCGCAGTAAAGCCAGTCCTCAAGTCCCTTTTCAGAGCCCACCCAAGACCACACACCTGAATAGCCTCTTTGTTTTCCTCCGAGACCAGCAAGGCGGCCGTGTACGACGACTCGATCATATTGATCATGAGTTCATTGCTCAGCACGTCCAATTTCTTCACCTCTTCACCTTGCACGTTCGTCTTTCCCGCGATGCCGTAGCTAAAAAATAAAGAGCTGTATAAAGACCCAATTCCCCCGGCATTACCCCTAAACGCCTGCCAGGCGCAGGAGAATGTGGGCAAAACTGCGACTGGAGAAAGGCGAGTCTCACGACTGCATCTTCGGTGAGTCCGAGGGGTTGACCTCTATCAGTCAGGAGAAACCACTAATCCTCTCCCACTCGCTATAACCCACCAGGCGCCAGGGTTACAGTAAAGTGATGACTCCCGTCAGCTTACAATATGTAAGCCTAATGCCCATTCGCGGCCGCGGTGGTGCAGTGGTTCGGCATTAGTCTCTCCGTATTGCTTGGGAGCGAGTGGCTGGGCTCGTCCCGGGTTCGATCCCCGGTGACGGAGGTCGGGTTGCGAATAAGTAACCCTCTCTGACCTCGCAGACCAGGCCGTGGGTTACTCACCCGGTACCGTCGAGGTGCTCCGAGTGGAGAGACGGGGGGGGGAAACGAGTAGACAGTCTCGGCTGTCCACTCAGCCTACCCGCCATCGTTCCAGGAAGTCGTTGCCCAGTCCAAGATGCCCTCGCGTGGTGGTGCTCCTAGTGGAGACACGCAGATGAACGCCGCTGTGTGTGCCGGTCCCTGCGCTGCCTTCCTCATTAGGTTTCACTGCTGGCTGGCTGCAGGCAAAAACGGACTTCGGCCCGCAAAAATTTAGAAAAAACGCCGAATGCCCATCTGGCCACGGTGAACCCACCAAACTTGCTTTATAAGATCGATACCGATTTTCTCACAACTCAGTGCTGCCATGCATGCCTAATGAGAGCTTGTCCATTGACATAATCCCTTCCTCTCCATCCTAGCGCCCTATCATTTTCTCATCGCCACTCTCTTTCACTTCCTGAAACATCCACTCTTCGCCCTCCCACCACGAGCATAATCCTCAACACCTGACCATTTCTCATGATTTTAAGCGGCTGACAGAACGACTACTCTACCCCTCAAGCCAGCCCAACAAAACCCCAGACTCAACCTTTCTACGCTGACCTTCCTTCAATCCCCACGACACTTACAGATGAGCGATTCCAGCTTTTCTCACCGCCGACGAAATGGCTTTGATAGCAGTGCATAGATTTTGCAATAAAGTGGTCAAATCACCAGTGGCCCCGGGCACTTTTCGTTGCTCCGTGATCACGTAACGAGTCAGCGTAATGCAATTGGTCTCGATACCGTACTCGTTGGTCGGGCTGGCTTCCTTCTGCTCGGCCATGGCGATCCTTCTGCTCAGATTGGAAGCTTGATCAAGAAGTATCCTTTAGAGAACTTCAAGTGTTTAAGCGTTATCAGCAGTGAAAAACCAAGGTGCAACATAAATGGCAGAAAAGAACCATCTTTCACCAGGGTGCCGCGCATTCCTTGTATCTTTTACTGTAGATTACCATAGGACACTATGGCACACAGAAGACTGACCAGTAACACAGTCCATATCACATCACCGCCCACAAACAATTCGATATCCTAAATCCACTAGACACCACAACGATCACTCCACCCCACTCTTCGATGTATTCCATACTGAGCACACAACGATAGCCCTCCTGATTAATCCACGCCATATCTTAACCTCGCTGACAAACTCATATCCCAACAGAACTATTATCAGATCCCTACCTGCCCCGCGGCCCCTCCTCTCTAGTACCCCAATCACCGCCTGCACCGCTGTCCCCACTCACAATTTCGCCCTCCTCCCCTCACCCCCACCGAGCTCACTTCCAGCAGCCGCTTCCAACGCACTCATATACGCACCCAACCTCATCTTAATCCTGCCTACTTCGTCAGGCAAAACCGCAAATTTCGTGCCAGATTTATGCGTTTTCTTCGCCGCATGTATCACCGCCAACGAGTGCAGACAGTTCTTGATCATATCGCCCGATAACTGCTCATAATTCGACCCGTACCCTTTTTCGGTCGATAAGCGATCAGCGATCGATTTCTGCACTTGTACAACGAATCGCTTCTCTTCCATTCCTTCGCTATGATCAGTCGCCAATGGCGATTCCATCCACACTTGACAACTTTGAAAATATCCGCGTAAAAATGATTCCATCGTCGATGCTAATTCATAGATCTTTCCAAATAAATCTTCCGATTTCGTACGATTAGTCGCAATTATTGATTTATCGATTGCCTCTTTATCCAACAAACCTGCATCAACTAATCGATTGACAGAATCCTCGAATGATTTCAATTCTTCTCCGGGAATCGAAACAAATTCTCGACTAAATAATGATTGCAGAAAAACGAAATCATCGAAAATCAATTTCCGATCACGTTGATCACCATTTTTTAAAATCGATAAACAGACGAACGACAAATCAGCGTATAGATGCATGGCTTGATTGGCGTAATTCGACACCATCAATCGAGGCACTGCCGTATCGATCACTTTACCTGGTATCACTGCCGCGCCAGTATCGATCACAGTTACGGCCACTGGCTTCAATCTTAGTCGATCACCTTGCCAATCGATAATATTTGAGTGTAATTTTAATGCGTATTTGACTTCTTCTTCAAACGATCCCGTTTTTAATGGAATATGATATTTGAGACGGAGGGTCAAATCGAAGAAATCATTCAGTCGCTGTATAAAATCCTTGAATGACACATCCGAATTATGAGTCGCCGATGGTAATCGACGTAACATTTTCGATATGACTACACAAATCAGTGACCACATTCGAACGATCGCGTGATGTTCATTGATCTTGACCACACGATGACCGAGACGACGGATTTCATCTTGCTCTTCGGGCGTAAATTCGAACATAAAAGCCGGTTTCAACGCATGGACTGATCGATCGATCGATTTCTGTTGATCGATATTTGTCAAAGGTCGTTCCAATCGGGTGAAATAATCACGTACGGATATTGGTTCAGCCGCGTGAATATAAACATCACCGAAATCGATATTCAAAACTGATCGTGCTTTCCATAAACCGGACGTTGATTCTTTCGGTTTCGGGAATCCCAATAATTCGTAGGCGTATAAACTTTCTTCCAAAAATCTACTAAAACTTACGCTAATTGGAACTAAATAAAAATCATAAACTTCGTTCCGAAAATAAGGTTCTAATAAAACCGATAATAAACCATATTTCGGGTGTAAACTTTTTCCAGTACGACTGCGCGTTCCTTCGATGAAAAATTCCAACGGACGATCGGCGTGTTTTAATTGATTTTCGACATATTCGATAAATATTGCCCAATATAATTTATCATTACCGAATTTACGGCGAATAAAAAAAGCTCCGCATCGACGTAACGCTTCGCCCATAAATTTCATATTCATAAAATCTATAGCCGATGCGATTGCGGGTAAATTAATTTCGTAATGGAAACATAAGAATTGCAATAAAATGAAATCCATATAAGTACGATGGCTAGGCATAAAAATAATTGCCGATTGCTTTGATAATTCGCGTAATTGTTCGAAACGTCCACGATTCACGTAAACATTTGAAAATAGTTGAGGTATAACTTTTTTAGCCACGTAAGCTAATGGTCGAACTGCGCGCATATCGAAACAATGAGCCATTTCCGTAGCGATCATACGAGCTGCTTTTTCCGTCGCTTCGCGCGTCCAATTTCTTTCATTAGCCACCGTATCGATGACATCTTGAACTCGTGAACTACGCAATGTATCTTCCAAGAGTTGCAATGGTGACCGATCAGTCGACAAGGAATAAAGGCCCTGATATTGAGGGAAATTCTTTCGACGTAGTGCATAAGTGATGTCCATAGACTGACGCAATTCGTCTAGTAAATCGACATAATTATCGCAATTGGTCGATTTGAAGCGGGTATTCGAAGAAGTTGCCATTCTACGAATTTCTTGTAAGCTAGAATTTGAAAGAATAGTCGAAGTGAAGCTCAGAAAAAGAGACAAGGGCCAGATTAGCGAGTAAGAAAGTGTTAACAGAAGTGAAACCCGCAGAACTTGCGGGTAGTACATTCGTAAAAACTGAATCAGTCCTAGATTTTATTCTGACCTAGGTACTATGTATACACAGATGTCTACCAGCACTACAGTCTACGTTTCCTCTGCAATACACAGTATTAGGCCTACGGTACTATCCGCAGACCTTTACACGGCCGCTGCAAGTTGCCTGCTAATAACAAAGGGGGGTTCCCTGCAGAACAGTAGGTACCTACTAAGGACCATCTCCTGTCGGCACGTCACAGATACCTCCTACGGGTACTCAAACAAAACGAACAAGTCAGTTTCCATGCTCACCTCAGCTCACCTCTTCACACAACCACGAGCGCAGAACCCTATCGTTCTACTTATAATGTTGCCTTGCTGAACGAAGAAGTGCATAAGATCCGTTCGCACCGGTATCAATAAAACTTGTTTACCTCCGCTTTGAATGACGGACCGAAGAAAACCTGGGGAATGGCCGAGCGGATGTCCTTGATCCGGGCTGCGTGGCTGATTTGCATTGCTGAACGTGAGCATCAACTGCTTACATCAAAGCGCGCGAGTTTAAACAGTCCGCTGAGATAATCGAATTAGGTCGTATATAGGACAATGAAACGACGGATAGAGTTTAGTGTGAATTTGTTTGAATATTCGTAACGCGCGTCCCCGGTTAAACAAGGCCAGTGGATCGCGCTTCATTTTGATTCGAGAAGGGTAGCGATTAGAAATTCTTAGGGTAACATATGAGGAAAAATAAAGGGTGTCATTTTGCAGTGTACCATATAGCTGAGTTGACGTACAGAAAGTAGTACTTTTCTTAAAGTATATTTCGACAGAGATCCAAAATGATCCGTTATTCCTCATGGCTAGCATGGTTGGTGTGTGCATTTTCTCTCGTGGTACCCTTGGGTGGGGATGCCATTGTGGACAGGCTAGCACTACCTGATGGAGGTAAGAATGCCTTATACTGCTCATGCTTAAACCGTGGCGCCTAGCACAGCCTCGTCTTGTATTCTGATAATGACGAGTCCCTAGTCTCTGACTATCATTGGCACTGTGTGCGTATCCAGGGATGTTCTCAGCACCTACCGGGTTTGAAATTTTAGTAAAGTAGGTTTCTCAGTTTTAAGTACAGCACAGCACTCAAATTCAAAAACCTCGGCAGCACTGAAACCCCGATTTTCAGTAACAGCTGCCCACATCCCTGCTACCCCACTGTGCTTTCAAGACAGACAAGGCACCAGTGCTGATATCAGCTCAAGGGGTCTAGGATGAGAATAAGCAGGTGCAACCATGACGAGAATACACACTGTCACTTCGCACACCATGCAGCTTTCCACAACATACTATCAGCTTTACACCAAGCTAGTCTAGACTGCTCTACTTCACACTGAGTTTATCGTGATTTAATAAGTAGTCTTTTTAAAAATATTGCACTTTGTAACAGTAAACCCTTCAACCCCTGATTTGGACGGTTTTCGTAATGGATAACAGATTGTAGCTTTGCACAATTTTATAGTCAACTGCGGCGAGCGAATTCCAGCCTATCTAGTAATCGATTCGCATAAATTACTGACCGACGAAAAACTATTTTATGAAGACGTGGAAGAAGAGGAATGCAAAATATTGTGCAGTGATAATAAGGTAAGGGCGTGGCAATACTTCATTCAGAGACTTCATGTTATTGTGTTTTTTTTAAATCTCGGCACAATCACAAGTCTTGGTTCAGCTAGCTCCCACCTGAGTAAAACATCCTTGTCTGCGCATGAGAAAGCTTTTTTAGTCTACTGCCTTGGTCAGGAAAGGAGCGTGGCTCACAGCATCTCGACCAATCGGAATACAGAAATGCACAGAGCATTTTCAGGATGACCATGGCTCAAATATATTATGCGCATCGTTTACGTATAATTTCAAAAGCCGTCTCTGCAGTATAAATCGAGGCAAGGCTGTGCCATCTGGAAAGTTTCAGTTGAAGCCTGCAATTGGAAGTCGATATTACGAGAAAATATGCTTACCAGGTAAAAATTGCGAACTAAATCTTTCCAGTTTGGGCGCAGTTAGACGCAATAACGTGGTCTGCTATGCTCAATTAAGCAAGCTCACTCAAAAACTGTATGTCATACCCTGCCATTGAAGCAGGAGTGGTTTCTAAGGAGAGTGGTTTCTGGCTTTTTGTCCACGTTAATGTTCATGTTTTGCTAAATCACCAAACGCAGACCGCAACGATATGCGCTCTCGATTATGAAGGGACACATTCTACGTACCTACTGCGAAAGACGTTTAGTACCCTTAGTTGGTCCGACTGCAGCATCAAGTTGCAACTGTAGGATGCCTTGCTATAAGATAGTTTCCCCAAAAGCTAAAAGATAGCGCATTTTCGACTGATTGAATTCCTCGACTTTTTCAGACAGCAGTCCAGCAACGTGCGGTGATGCTCCATTCTTTCGAGCCAATCGAGCAGTTTTAGTGGGATTCGCTCAAAATATGAGTCATGCAAAACGTTTAGACGAGTGTGTCGAACAATGCATTACTCAACCAAAGGGAGAATGCAAGGTGAATTTGACTTTGTTCTTTTTCTTACCACGTTATTTTGTAGAGTTCATTTTAGTCAGCCATGTTCTTCGCTGATAATGATGAATGCATTCTCAATTCTGCCTCGGTAAGACTGGTCTGGCTGCATTTGTTTTAAACTGCAAGAAAGAGGGAACTACAAATTTTATTGTCTTGAAGTTCTGTATTGCATCCTGGTGTAGTATGTTCACCCGCCACGCGCTAAGCAACTTTACTAGACGGCGACCCGGGAAAAGACTACTTAGTTAGTCCACATCCACAGTAGGCACACAAGACGAGACCAGACACACAAAAGGTTGAAGGGCGTGAATTCCAGTTATAAGTAAACATTTCTGAAATCACGTTATCACTACACTGAAAATGATCAGTATGACAGAGCTATCGATTACCCTTCCTACCCCCCCCCCCCCCCTAGATCGCAGTAATTCACTGACAATGGGCGAAGGCACTCTAAAATCAGCATCTTTCAGTATGTGTACTTGCCCCACAACTGCAAAAGTTCGTATCCCCCTTACCCCAAATAGGCCCTCTAGCAGCTCGGCTGTGTTAAAGGCTCAAGGCGCGCCAGATGTATTCGTGGAAGAAATGGACAACGAAAACGTCGTCTATTTCGAAAATGGCTGCATTTTGCAAAATCAGATTCGAGGTAAGCAAAATGAGGTTACAGAAAGAAAAGAAAAACTAGCTCGACACAAGTCGCACATACTGGTTCTTACTTTAACTCAGATCAGAAAACAGTGTCCTCAGCATCAGTCAAACCAAGTCGAGGTCAGTCATCGACCAGCAGGCCGAGCCACCCTCGCATTCCAGTGCCCAACTCTGGCGCGTCTTCGAAATTCAGCAGCTCTAAATCCAAAGAAGCGAAATTGATAATCGCGGCATCGAATACGTCTAAAATAATCGATTCTTCGAAAAGTGACACCAGTGAAGAAGATGGATCCAATACAGGTGAGTTGGTGGTCACACTGTCTCGTCGACCATCAACCACCAGATCGCCAGGGAGAACTACTCTCGCGTCTGCCATTTCGGGTGAGGAGAACAACGGAAAAAAGGGTAGAGCAGAATTTGGCCAATGGAGTCCGTGGTCTCGGTGTGACCGACCGGATGGACGAAGATACAGACGCAGAAGATGTCCCAAGGGCAAGCGATGCCGCGGATTAGATATAGAAACTCAATGGTGCACTGATGTCGGTGAGTGAAAGAGGGGTGTTGGGAATTCCTAGCTGGGGAGCGAATCAAGCAAGGGAATTCTCACGATCTCATTCTTTCAGAAGTCTCAGAACTCGCTGCCACTAACCAAACAGCATTCAACGACCCATCCGATTTAGTCGATACTGAATCAGAGATAGACTCGTCTGAATCAACCACCACAAAACATCCTTCCAATATTCCCGCTTCCCATTCCTTGGAAGGCACCTCTGACGAGGATGCGGAGGGCGAGCCAATCACCCGTCGCCCCAAACTCACACGTGCGCCTCGCACCAGACCCACATCCCCCACTCCGACCACCACGCCACGACCAGGGTCAGATAAGTGGTCACCATGGAGCGATGTGTGCAGGCCATTCGACGACCCGAACGGGTGTCGATTCGGAACTAGGTTGGGATTTCAAAACAGGCAGTGTCTTAGATCACCCTTCGAGTGTCAAGGGCCCTTTTTCCGTTATTGTATTATGCCATGCTGATAATTCCTCTTTTCGATTTGAATATTTATTGCGCTTGATAAAATTTTAAAAACACACATGGCCTGGCCTTGATTCAGGCTTTATTGCACACCCCTTGCGTTGCTGCTTGCACACATGAATTCCAGCGGACTGAAAAAAACAGCACTGGCGTACAGCCACCAGGTGGGATCTGAGAAGGCGTCTTCAGCAGGTCAAGGCACCAGCAAAAGGAGCCGACTTCATGATTTTGGCAAGTGAGTCCACTATTATGGTCATGTCATGGACACTTGGAGTAGGTGCAATACTGTAAATCAGTAAGGGCCTAATTACAGTCGGTGCACACACGCCTGTCGAAGTTCGTTTATCCGTCTCCGCCTCTTTCAGCCAATTTTTCTCTAAATTTTTAGCGAAAACGAGGGCTCGTGTCAGCAAAAATTTTGTAGAGAAACATATTCTCTATCGACTAGTTGTCTTTGTTTTGCTGCTACTGCTTTTATTGAGTTTATAATTCACGATAAATCTTTGATGACATGGCTTGACTTCATTAATCAGTAGAGCATAGCATGAATGATAAAATCAAACTGAAACACGAATAGCGCAAGTGCAGAGAACATTATTGAGCATAGATCACAGGACGCCCGTCCCTCACTGCTTGACTCGCCCATATTGGGGTGGAGCTGGTCCATAGGCTCCACCACCACCATAATCCTGACCACCGTATTGCTCGGGTGGTTGAGCTGGCGCCTTGATTTCTTGAATTCCGCAATCAGCAGGACAATAAGAACCAGGCAAGCCTGGCTCGCCTGGTGGGCCCCAAGGACCTTGCGGACCTGGTGCACCTGAAAAAGAAATTCTGAACACTGCTCATGCAGTAAAATATCCTTGCTGCAAACCTGGATAACCTTGGGGGCCCTTCGGTCCAGGGCCGCCTGGAGTTCCACCCGCGCCCAATTGATTTGATGGCTTCCCTGGAATACCAGGGGGCCCCTTGGGGCCAGCGGGACCTTAAAAATAAACCGTTTGACTGTGACACATGAAACAAAAATAGAATAGCTACCTGGAGGTCCTTTGGGTCCTTTGACACCCTTGCCACCAACGGCAGGATCGCCTGGAGGCCCTTTCGGACCCGGCTCGCCTTTTCCACCCCAGGGACCTTGAATACCCGGTGGGCCCAGAGGACCATCAGCACCAGGATTACCATCTGGGGCGCGTTGGCCTGGCGGGCCTTTGGGTCCGGATATACCGCGTTCACCCTGCAAGTAAGAGCTGACATTTGGAACCGAAGTAGCTTTAGCCATCTTACTTGGGGGCCACGAAGTCCCGGGGGACCAGCTGGGCAAATAACACAGGGCAATTCGGCCTGCGGCTCCAATGGCACGTCACTTCCATCTGGTCCAGGAGGGCCCGCCAGCCCGGATCGGCCCGGTGATCCGTCACCTCCTACAACATGCCAACAGTGCGAGCGGACTCTTATCACTAACGATAAGTGTGAACTCACCTGGTGTTCCAGGAGGCCCGGGTGGACCAGGCGGACACATTAGTTGTGTGCAACCTGAAACGAGAGGGCAACGTTCGTGGCAGCAGGGCATGCCATATTGGCGCTACTTACTCGAACATCCTTGAGGCAATGTGGCTCCCAGTGCAGCTTCCCACCTTTTCACACGACCACGCAGACTCATTACGTCGACCCAAGCCACGTCTGATTTTTCCTGCAAATTGATGGTTCGTTGGTACAGTATTTCACTTTTTAATACGCTCTTTTTACTCTTGTACAGGCAATCTACCATAAAAACAGCTCTCACTTTGGTGATAGCTCGGATCTGTTTAACATATCCAGCTCTGACACATTTCCGCATCCAAAGTAAATGTATTTCTAGTCAGGCCCACCTACTGGCCAAATCATGAGGAAGGCCTGTATATTTTTACTGGGCTGCCAAAATATTTATGACCTGACAATCTGTCGAGTCTCTTCGCGGCGTCTGACATATGCTTCATTATCACTGCTGTCGAGTGACTCTTACTCAGTCATTTGCCAGTCCTAGGGATGAGTGCACGTGTACTGAACACACTTGCACTTTCGCTTGAACTCGCGTACAGCTCCCTCTAGTGCTTCATCGCCAGCTCGGGATCGTGGGTATCTGCCCTATAGCGCCACTCCTCTGTCCTCCTGCCTAGCAATGGTTCTCGTTGATTCGCAGAGAAAGGGTATTGTAACATGGAAATTTTGTGTTGCTGTCGCGAAAATGGATTGGAATTATCATCGTACTCACGGCACATACGACGTTCAGTGAAGTGCTACAATTAATCGAGACAATAAGAGCAAAATGCAGCAGCAACTTAGATTGTTTCTCGCAAGGCACGTACTAAAAGCCAGTGTACACTTGGTGAACCCGCCGAGTTTACGCTACATTTTGCTGCTATTTTCGGACTTGCTCTGCAACATTTCGGTCTTTAAATGGGTTAGCTCCACACTCTTGCATTCAGCTATACGTCATATTGGCCAGCCGCAAAGATGTTCGGATAGCCCTGTGCTACCACGTAATAGATACAGACCCAACAGCCCGGCCAGCTCTGGGAACAGTTACACCTACAGTATGAACCTACCTCTTCAGGCATTGATCGCCTTGCTGGCACTCACCTTGTACAGCTTTATCCTCGTTTGCACGCTCACTTTCGTCTCATCCACCATGCCCACAATCATTGGCAACGCGATCGAGACGGCCAAAACACACAATGCACTCAGGCCCACAGCAGCATATGCCAGTTTGCGGTGCAAGTCCATGTCGACCATCCTTGGTCTGCTCACAGTACACTACTAATTCAATCATAACATAAGAGTGACCACTGGTCATTTATACCTACCTCACTAACGGCCTGGAATCTGGTCGGTGCATGCGTGCCCTCATTTCACAATGTCGCATGGAAAGTGTAGCGTGCACTTGAAAGAGTGACCCATTACCCAGTTCCCCCCCCCCCCCTGTGCCAGCGTCAGGAGTGTCGCAGAAAGTTGATACTTCTCGCAAAATCCCCGCTCTATTTGTCTCGGCGGCAATCACCCGCCAGCTGACCAGGTCGAAGCGTCCAAGTTCGTTCTCACTCTTCTCAAATTACAACACCAGTTTCGTATGGCTTCTCGTTCGGTATGTACATCCAAAGCTCCACGATCTTATCAACGTGCCAGCTCCTACTTTACTATCGAATCAATCCAACTGTCATAGCAACAAAAACTCGTTTCAAGTAGTATAAGAACACTTGGGACTGCAACGTAATCACTTGGAACCACGTTTCTTCCTTCCCCTCGTCTTACACTGACCACTTTTCTTTTCTTCGTCTTTCTTCATCGTGAAAGTAATGCACTGAAATAAAACACTGTGCTTACGATTGATTCTCACATTTGTCAAGTTGGGTCCCCCTACTCCTCCACCTAGGCCTACTTAGCCATTTAGAACCCCAAACCTAGCATTCTACATCAAATCAGAGCAGATTGCTGTGTCCTGCGCCATTCACAGCCACATCAGATCATTCCCATGATTATGTTTGGCCGAATTCATCACATACACTACAGCCACACCCAACCACATTACAAACAAAGAAGCCACACTGGCACAACCCTGTTTGTTTGAAAACTAAAAAACCGGGAAGTCCCGGGAAACCGGGAGTGGCCTCATCCATCCAAAATGTGTGTTCCTTAGCCCCCCGAGAGCGCTGTATAGTGCTTGGCTATGGATAAAGTATGACATGACATATGACATGACATGACATGACAAAACATTCACGTCAGCTCAACATCGCTGACTAAGCATCAAAGGTAGTGCAGACCCTCCTGCCTAAAAAAATTTTGGGAAAATTTTGTAAAGGGAGGACCCTTCTCATTTTTCAGACCCCTGTCCCGCCAGGCAAGGGTGTGCAGGTCACTGTGCACCTTCACTGTTTTTGACCCCCCCCCCCCCACTATTTTTGGCAGAAGAAAACTTTTTTACATGGCGAAGACCCCCTACAAAATTTTGGAAAAAATTTTGTAAAGGGGGACCCTTCTCATTTCTTAGACCCTCCTGTCCCGTCCGGCAAGGTTGTGCAGGTACCTTTGCTATTTTTGCCCCCTCCCACAAATCATTTTTCTATAGTAAAAATGAACCCATGTTTCGCCTTGGAAGGCTTAACCTTAATTTTAAATTTTCGCGGGAAAAATTCAAATTTAAAAAATTCAATTTTACTAGCAACCAAAATGGGCCGCCATGTTCCCGAACACCCCCCCCCCCCCCCCGGGAGAAGATCAGACCCCCCTCCCCGCAGACGAAGTCAGCGATGTTGCCAGCTTATTCAAAACAAAAACATCACACCGCCTCCATTTCTTAAATCAGCCCCACCCCAAAATCTCAAATCCATTCCTACCTGCGAATCCAAGAAATCCAACAGCTTCGCCGCCGAACATCGAATCCCAGCATCGCGCACAGTTTGTTGCAGAAGTTTGAACGGAAGTGGCTAAAAACCATTTCTTAACAATTAGGAGCTACTTATCGTGGATTAGCCGTACCTCATATTTCAGAATCCGTTTATACAAGTCATCGCGTGTTCGAAAACAATCGAGCAATTGCTGTGGTAAGTTTGCACTGGTCTAACAAGTAGAATAAAGCTGTACATACTTCGAAAGTAAATTCAGGGTGTCTCAAGCCATCAAGCATATCCAGGACCTCCTTCTTCAACGACCAGTCATCCCACGACGCTTACGCTGATTCTAGTGTACGACACCCCTGGCCTGGTGTAGGAAATGGCAGTGCGAGGTGGTCGCATCACGGCCTATTATTCCTGATGGCCAGCTAAGGCAAAATAGGTGAACTGTGTCACTTCACAGAAATTCGAAAGTGCACAAGCGGATTCGTAAACGTCCGCGTCAAACAGCAGAAATCTTATCAGTTCAGGCATTTTACCACAAATAGCCATAGCCAGTGCTGCTATTAGCCTCCTTGAACCCAGCTCATTCTTCTCACTAGCTTGCCTGGCGAGAATCTCTTGCAAGAAACCAGCAGATGGGCCTGTTACCCGTCAGGATGATGTTTCAACAATCAACCAAGTCGGGAGACTTGGTTGGCTTCTCCAGGGCACTTGGCGCGGCGCGAAAAGCTCCAACGGCCACTCCCTCTAGTCGTAAAGACTCAGACGTATTACATCCCAACCCATCAGCTTCGTTTTTATTTCCAACCCCGTCAAACTGTACTCACTGATTGCGATAGCTGATCCGCCTCATTTTCTTCATCCAATTCTAGCAAGGATTCTTCCAACATTCTTCCGCTTCCATCGCCTTCCTCCAGTCCACTTCCCTCTGCACTGCCCATCGATTCACTGAAATCAATGCGATATCTGTAACATCCTCCAGACCAGCTTGACCACTCCCAACCTGTCTCCACCCCTCCCCGCTGTACGAGAGAACCAAGCAGTGCGGGAGGTTGTTTCGCAGCTGGGTTAAGTTGTAGAAAAGGACTGCGAGAGTTGGTCGATCACTCAGGCCAAGCGGAATAAAGTATCACCCCAAGAGTTGTCTCAAGCAAACTCATTCGATCCCATCCAAAGCTCACTTCAAAGTCGTGTCCGCCTTTGAACTTGTGCCTTGACCATCGTCCACCCTCTCCACCGTCTTGCCACGCTCTTTGACACTGGTAAACTTCTTCGCCAACTTACTGCCCTTTGTCGAACATTTCTTGGTGACTTTTGGCGTGTCATTGCACACAGCCTCGATAATATCACCACTTTCTGTCACATCTATACATTCATCTCATCAGTCAAATTACAGTTCAACCCCTCCGTCAGGGTTCCCTCACACTAGCTTAAAAGACCCAAATTACAGATTTCCAAGGTTTCAAAGTCTGCGTCTTATCTCCCAATACAAAAACCTTTTTCAACTTACATGGATGCGTCGCATTGTAAATCCTAGTCAATAATTTAATCGCTTTCCGACGAGCGCATACTCGAAATCCGTGCTTTTTCAGGTTTGCCTACAAAATCAGACACGAGTTCCAGCAGCAAGTCCGTTAGCATAATTTGGACATACGGTTTGGCACATATGGTTTTTTAGAAACATAAAGGAAATTCTAAACTGTTTAGGGATGTAACTACAGGACACAGGGTGAGGGGGGACGGACCAGGACTCCACTTCAGTTCTGCATAAAATAAGTTTCCATCTTTCTATTTCTCAGTATATATTTTAGTGCGAAGTGTTGGGCGGAGGTCTCGACCTCGACCTCGAGGAGCCAGATCGAGGGCAGGGATTCACAAACAAGTTGCTAGCAATAATCTCTTTCCCAGTTTGGACACAAGACGCACAAGTGTGCCCGCTCCTCGCACGCACACTATTCCGCAATTTTCCGTTAGCTAAATTGGATCATTGTGTGTAGGGCTGCTTCATACGACCACGCCCAAATTGCTTGTTTTTTATTCATGTGGGTAATTTGTCTCTCGAAAATATAGAAAAGCATGGAAATGAAGTCAAACTTGCAGGAAACATTACAAAAAAGTTAGGGACTGTTCACAGAAACCTCGAGCCTCTATCAAACCTCGACTACCAGCCACGACAAAAGTCATCCTCGGCCGAACACTAGCCAATAGAGGCACAGAAATTATTTCTGATTCTCACCTCACTTGCGAGGTTACCTGTACTTCAAAGTGCCAGGCACCCATTACCTACAATTTTTCATACTTCTGTGAGGTCTTCTGGCGCTAAAACCCCACAAAGTTAGATCTAACGGGTCCCCGAAGCCTGATTTTGCATAGAAATCAACGATCATACCTTAATCACAGGTGTGCTCATCGATTTATAATCGGGTGTCGGCGTTACATTTTTCCGTTTCACCACGTACACTCCTTGTCGCCATAACTTCTTCTGCATCGACAGAGACAACGTTGACGGAGTGTTGATTCGACTAGGTCCGGCAGGGGTCGCAAACAAACCCTTTTCGCACTCGACAACCTAAAGTTGCAAATAAAACATTGATGGATGCTATATGGGTCATTATAAGCAGTCGGAGTTCTTGCACAAAAACATTTAGTGACCTTTTGAAACCTCGAAAAACCTGGACTAGAGTCCCAACCGATGGGTCAAAATTGTGCCATCGAAATGGCCCAACTTTTATTTTTTGTTGCCAACACATTTTAAGGATATCTATTAACATAAGATATTTTTTAATTCACTACGAGCAATGCCGACGAAAAACACTCACCTTTGTGTCAGGCGATCTACGCGACACGTCCAATGGTAAATTATTGAAAAACGAATCCTCAGTCATTCCGTCGCTTTCAGCACTAATCGATTTATCTACGACTATCAACTGATCAGTGACTATCGACTGCGCTAATGTCACTGAGTGTTCAGCGGCCGCTAGGGGTTCTTGATCATCATCGTCCAAAATTATGATCGAATCATCAGTACTGGCTCCTTTGTTCAATTTCGATTGCTTGCCCCACTCGTCTTCATCACCACGACACTGCTCAATAGGCCATACAGCATCGTCTCCATTGCCGACTGACACATCTAGAATCCAAAATATATTGATCACCGACCCATTTTCAGTCTATAGAGGGTTTTCGATTTTCTATAATCGTCTGTTTCTAGGACAAATTACACGTCTTCCTTCAGCGAGGGACATAATCAGATCAGACAACAAAGCCTCAACCACAGTTGATTATGATCAATGGATTACGGACTGCCGATTATCCACGAATCATTACTGATCAAGAATGAACTCACTACTATAATCAATAACGATAATAAACTGTAAATCAGTGGACACTTATCGATTGATCAATCTGCTTTGATCAATCGACAATTATGCGCGATATCGATTGATTATACCTTGATCAGACGCACGCTCACCAATTTAAAATCATGGGTCCATCGATCACTGTGATATCGATTGATCAAATCAAACGATCAGTCGATTCCCTATCGTTCATTCACCCCTCACAAACACGTCAATTACCCGGACGATTATGTTCTCTTAATGTTGCCGTTGACTCGCCATCGACATCCCCACATCCATTCTCATCAAGGCCCACCGATTCACAATTGTCAGGCAATCGATCTGACACAGCTTGGGCACGAAATAATTCGATTTTGTAATCATTCGGTTGCAAATTTCCATCAGCTTGAATTCGCCACCAACGTGTCTAAATCAATGGAACACCATCGAACTTATTCTTGATAACACGCTGCTTAGCTTACTGATAGTGCTATACGATATTGCTATAAGGCTCATTTTTTAAGAAAAGTCCAAAAAATACTCACAGATCTCCAATTCGCCATCTCTTCTAGATGACGTTTCTTTGTTCCATTTGACCACGATTTACTCGACTGCGTTAATACAATTTGAAATAGACGTTCTTGCAAGACGTTGGTACGGGATTCGGAATTTGTCGATTCCAACAGTGTAGGAAGCGTGATCCTGAAATCACTTTCTCAGTGCAGTTGGCAACTCGACAGAAAAATGCGAATATTATATATTGTAACACAGCATACTCAATTGTGAGCACTCATGATCAGAAGGTCCTTCCAAATGCCCCAAGGGTAATCACTCCAAAGGCCTGGGATGGGGGGGGGGGGGGTGCAGGCCTTTGAAAGTTGCGGCTTATGCAGGGCGTCATTTGTCTAGCACTAGTGAAACTACGTAATGATTCAATTCAGATTTTATCTCTTAAGGATCTCACGATGAGAAGCTGTGTCGAGAGAGCAGGAATGACTTCTTTGGGACTCCTTTTTATGGGTCACAAGAATCATCAGTTAAAAAATTAGTACCCCAATAACCAACCCCCCAGTCACTCTCTTAGTAACATCACAAGTAGCCACTGTGCGATGCCCGTGCTCGAAGATAGGTCTCGCGGTTCTACAAAACTGCAGTACAAACGCGTCTGCTTTACAAACAAAGTCTATGTACTTCCGGGAAGGTTTTTGCGGCGTTATTCGATCATCGTTTGATGGATTTTGATGATTTTTGACTCCAACATGCGGGACACAGTACTGAAAGCCCTGCGATGGGATTTCGCGAAATTTCGATCAGTTCGGGAAACATCGATCAAAAACGCCATCTAATGTGCGGCCCCTGTACTGCAGAATGAGTTCATATTTGACCAGCCGGGGGGGGGGGGGGGGGGGGGGTTTCGTCTCCCTGGGAGTGCGAGATGCCAAACAAACATATTTGTGAGCTCACTGTTTTAAAGTCGGATGTTTCACTTTCGATAACTTTTCCCCTGGATCATCGAAGTGATCGATACCGTTTTCACTCAGCGATAATGCCATTGCCATTTGTAATTGTTCGTCCGCAAGGCTGCAGAAAACAGATCATCAATCAGTGAAAAACAAACCACTGTATATAACTCACTTTTTAGGACCGATTTTATTTCTTTTATTCACTTTCGCCCAAACATTTCCTTCCAATTCTGTGTCCGACTTCTGGCGAGCCCTAAACAAGACCGGTTTTATTAGACTACAGTATCCTTCCGTCCGTTTACCAAGCAGAATAGAGCAGAATCCTTCTTCGCTAGCAGGGGGCTTATGTGTACTGTGGCAATAGCGCGTGTTGTTCCCCCCCCCCCCCCCCCCTTGTGCTAGGACAAGCGAGCGAGCACAGGCAGACTGCTAATCACACGCGTCTTTGCAAAGACTTATATAGCGGGTGTAATATATCGTTGCTACGATCTCAGTTATTGACATCTACACTTGACATAAGGAGTCCATCAGAATGGTAAGAAGCCTACAATGACCAAAACCACTAACTGTACCTTGTATGTTTGATCCCGCTCCGTTTCCGAATTTGAGCCACTTTATCATTGTGAGAAATTAACTCGTTCATTTCTGCTGCCGACACGTTATGACGTTTCGAGCATTGCTTGTAATGCATTACTCGGTGCTGAAACATATAGTATTGCCCTTAACAGCACAATAAGAATCAAACTAGCAGTTTCGATACTTTTATGACATCTTTATAACCTCAACTTCCGGGCATAAAAAATCTTGACTTGTCTGAAGACATGTAATGCTGTAACTTTTTAATCGACAGCATGTATATGAGTATAGGGAGGAAACAGGGGGCAACCTCACGGTTTGGTCATTGGCCAGCTACAGAGTTCTCAGGGTCCCGATGGGCACGTCTACGCCCCGCCCAGCATCGACCTATCGGGCTCTGGGCCTGGATCCTGAACCGGATCCGATCTGGCCGATCCTATTCAAGAAACAAAAGATTGATGGGGATGAAGTCTTTGGCGCTGAGTCCTCAACAACCTGCTCTGCTGTCACTCTCTCTGACAGGCCACTCCAAAGGATACAGAAGAGCTAAGCAGCGCCTAAGCAGGATTAAATGCTAATTTGAGAGAAAAACGGGATTTCCTCAATATAGTATGCCTGACCTCGTCACTTTCAGACACAGCTCTAACAAGTTTAGTTGCCGATCCGGCTGAGCCAGCAGTCGGAACAGTTCGGGAACCGATCGATGCTGGCACCCTGCCTTTGGGGCCGAAAACCCCAACCTCCTTGAAAAAGCATGTTCATCCTTCACTGGAGGTGGTAGATTTCGAAACAATGATTGAATTTATCGCTAGCGGTTGCAACATTAGATGTCTTTAGACAAATCGATAGTTTTTGACACCTGTAAGTTGAGGTTATGAAAATGTCATAAACGTATCGAAAGCGCATTTAGTTTGCTACATTGGTCATTATTATGCTGGTCGCACGTTTTGCGAGAAAATTTCAGTCGTTCCGTCGAAAAGCAGCCAAATTAAGAAATATCGAAAAAAAATTGCGCACATGAAAATTTCTCCTCCCCTCGGCATCCAGGCCCTGCCCATACTTGACCAAAAGTGTGCCAGCCAAGCGGAACGCGACCAGTCAGGTTGATGTTTCACTGTCAAACTTGTTGCTTTAATTGAGAGTTTTAGGCGGAGTCGAGGGTCCCATCCCCGCAAGCCCAGCCGGCTCATCGATTCCCGCGTTTCAGAAGGGATGAGAAGGTAATGCCGCGGAAAGCTCGCACTCCATTGCAAACTCAGAGGAGCGATCTCGGACTTTTAGCAGTCAAAGACCAGTAAAGCACCAGCCTGACTGGTTTAGTCCCACTTAAGCCTGTCGATGGATGAAGCTGGTGTGTTATTTCAATCAAAGTGCCCCCGGGGATAAAGGGGGCGCTTTGAAATGTGGCACAACTCACGAGCACCAGTTACAACATCTGAATACTGGCACTTACGGGCCCTGGCGTTAGTGGTTCAAAACAAAGCGGACAATCGCGAGTTTTATCGTAATCGTCTCGAATTCGTTCAACTTTCGATTTCACTTCCTCTTTATCTAAACACCTAAAATGACACAAGCCTTACTGTACCTCCTCGAATTACCCTAACGCAAAATTTGAATTTTACGCAGCACTGCCTCCTCTTACTTATTCATATGCTGACTACGACGAATGGGGTCCAAATGGGATAAATTCTTGTTACAAGCTACGCAATGCTGGCTTTCTTCTTTTTTCTTTACAGTCACGGGAGGCTCCAAAAAATCGTCGTCATAATTTCGGGCCATTGTCAAAAAACACAAAGAAAACTAAATCAATCTGAAAATAGAGACTACCACTTTTCGACTTTCCATTTGGAGAATATCGTGAGCAATGTGCTTACCTACAATAAGCACGCAACCACACCCCCAACTGATCGACTATCAAGACGTAAGTTTACGTGATTATAGCTCGTTTTGTTTTATCCGGATCAATTTCAGGCTCGCGTAAACGTTCGAAAACACGCACACGGAGTCGTGCACGTTTTTGGTCCGCTTCTTTATCAAAGTAATCGTCGTTGCGCGGTACCCGCAGCCAATCAGCACGTGCAGATGGTGGTGGGAAACAAAACAATCTACAGAAATTTCATAAATGGAAAGAGTCACGGGCTAGAAAAATCGCATACTTACACGCTCAACCCTCCAACGGCGAATGTTCCAGCTAGAAACCAACCGGTCATAATCCAGCTAGCGCGATGTAATTCAGTCCCTCGCACAGATGGGCGTTTCCATTCGCGAAATTTGCGAGAATATAGCATCGGAAAGAGTTTTTCTAAAGTTTTATCCTTTTCTGAAGATTGCCCCGTTTGTGCAAATATCGATATTATCTAGATAAATGCAAAATATCTAGCGGGACTTTGCGCTCTGAGCAGACAACTTTGAGGGTGATGGTCATGTCTGTTGTTATCAGCGGCAAATTCAAATTGAAGAATTTGCCTACAATGCATTTGCTCCGAAAGTTTAAAATACGAGGTAGTCAGGAGCAGATGTCGCCACTTTACACTACTTTGCATAATCGAGAATGCTCTTGCCCAAGGCTTACTAACTGCCATGTATTGCCTTCGTGATTGGTGGCGCCTTAAATTCGATTAGTTTTGTCACGTTTTCTAAGCTTCTCGAAGATTCTTTTCATTCTAAATCGTTTGGACGGACAAGTCGGAATTTGTTACTTTTTTATAAATTCTTAGGAGTCAAGAACGGCGGCTCAACTCAGTCAAAGAGGACGTTCAGCTTAAAGATTAAGTTTGATTGATCGGCTTGTTGAAAAAGGTTTGTCAGTTTTAAGTGTCCAATATTTTTTCGAAACTGAACTATTGAGCTGTTTTCTGGTTTCTGTTTGAAAATCATTATTCGACTAGCGAACGATAGAAGTCGAGTTAGAGCCAAGTCGACTTAGTCCTTACTTTTGAATTAGTACCTATCTTTTCTTTGAGCGAGAGTATGAGAATGCCAATTGCTTCGCCTGGCTGCTTTGCTTTTCGTGCCGACGCAATTCGGCCTCAGGAAGGCGGAATCGAGGCTCAGCAATGCGAGGAGGACATAGCTGAATGAGGGGAGTAGAAACAATTAAACTTCCAACACCCTGCCGCCCACATCTTTCATTTCGTTATTTCCTGGGTGTCTAATAACATGGAGCTTCGCTACGAATAGAATGTAGGCTGTTGGGCTAGGCTCGGAGTCATTCCCGTGCAAATATGGGTTGCAGCGAGGTGGGGAAACCTATGGTCTGCGTCGAAGCCTCCAGACCCATAGCTCGCCATGGCCCGGCGGTCGGGGCGGCATATCTTACAGAGCCTTCCCCCTCATGGCCTTCTTTGGACGCGATCGATATTTGCAGTAGAAAGGGTTCTCGTTTCTCTAGTGCTTCTCGACGGTAGCTAGCTAGCTCATGTGTGTGAGCTGGGCATACAAGCAGTATTGTCACGCAGCCATCCGTCGCCCAAAAGCCATTCATTACGAGCGAGAAAACCAGTCGGGTTCGGAGGCGCCTGCCCATCTCTTCTGTTTGCACTATATCCGCCGAGCGTACAGTGACGTAAGTGTCGTACAGTCGTCGCCTACGTTGCAGTCTCCTGCTCTGTCTGCCAGCGGAATGTTTTGATTGAGCACCAACGACAGCATGAAAAGATTGACGAACGAAGAGTCAGAAGAGGGTGGCGGCAGTGTGGCAGCCAGTGGTGGCGCAGTGCCAACTTACGGTTCGACTCCGATCACTGAACGAGCATCCTCGCCATTCTCAATGTCCCAACAACCAACGTCGACTCGTCAGCGTGCATCGCAATGGTGGCGCGCGTGTTGCCCAATACCACGACGATATTATGTCGCCATCATGGCATTTTTCGGGTTCTGCAACGTCTACGCCCTGAGAGTAAATTTGAGTATCGCCATATTGAAAATGACACGCAATGAAACGGTCGTTTTGAGTAATGGCACTGTTCTACATGTAAGTGATTTGAGTGAATTTATCAAACTTCGGACCATCCCTGCTTACCATTCTTTTCAAAAAACATAAATTACCCAATAATCTCATCGACAGACTGACATCTTCTGCGAAACCGAGCAATATGCTGTATGACAATATCGTACAGGTACTTCTCCCAAACATACAGTTACTTTCGCAGTTATTCGAGATCATGCGTATTTTTTGGTGCAGTACCTTTTTTAAAGATTTTTATGCGCCGGAGCCCGTTTTTCCAATAGCCAGCCAGCAGTCAAGCCTTCTAAGCAAGGCTGACCATGTGCGGGGACCACCGCACACAGCAGCATCCCCTCTGCGTGTCTCCACTAGGAGCACCCCCACGCGAGGCCGTCCTGGACTGGACACCGACTTCTTGGGCCAATAACGGGTGGGCTGTGAACCTTGTCGATCTTCGACAGCTTTTCCGTGACTTTTTTGTAAAAGGTAGAGATCTCTTGTATAGCTCTGGAGTTGGCATACAGTAAACAGGCTGTCGCTTGCGCAGGTAGACTTTTCGCCAGTCCTCGTTTTCTGTATATGTGCGTTGATGCTAGTAGCGAGTGGGTGCATCGCTAAGCACAGTAGATTAATCATGGCTAGTTTTGGTTTTGGAAGGTTCAGAAGTGAGGCTTTTTGGTAGGTTAGCTCAGCACATTGCAAATGAGCCGTTGTCGGGCAGGAGGATTAGAGAACGGTGCTGCCAGAACTCAGCATCATCGGTAACAAATTCTCACCCAGCTCAAGTGAGTCAATTCGAACTCTCTGATGGTCCATGAGTGGCGGTCACTGAGCTAGGCTACAGTACAGTACCATAAGTGTACCGCTATCACGAATATGTACGCTGGTGCGTGCACACTTTATGAGAAAGTGTACCAAGTTGGTATACCCACAGCAGGTGTTTTGATTTAAACTGATGTACATGCACATACATGCAGTCTCTCAAACGCTCAGTTCAAAAATTCAGCGCTCGCTGATATAGTGATACTGGTGCCGAGTAATCAGTATCCTTGCCAGATAAAATTATATGAAGATGACCCACATTTTGTCGAATGCACTCACAGCCAAGACCTACTGTATGATAAGTTTGTAATCATTGCTGGTTTCTGATTTTGTTCAATAACTCACAGTATCAGTGAGTTGCTACAAAATCCCGCATTTACAACGGTGCGGTGTCAGAAATGCTGTTGCTCAGGTATACTGTATGATAGACAGCTATGCAAATCTTGACTACATTCTGCGGCTCCTCTTAACAGAAGATCCTATCCAGTTATAACAGAGCTAATTAGTCAAAAACTAAAAATTGCAGATATTTGTCTCTCTTGCTGTCACAGTTCTCTAGCGTAGCACAGCAAGTTTTCCCAACAAATTTTTGTCTTACAGTTTGCATAAAGAAGGCTCAAATAATGTTCGGGATGTTTTTGCGGAGCGTGATGCAGTCTCTCACCTTCTTTACCCTCTTCCGCATCTCAACCTGGCAGGATATATCGACTTCACCCCAGGGAACCTATTTGAGGGGAAAACTAAGTATTTACAGCAGGCAATCTCCTGAAGAGTCTGCTTCGTTTTCGTGTTACCTCTCACCTCGATTATCACGAAGAATTATATCTGTAACTTGGCAACCAGAAACCTGACCTGAATGTTTTGCATTCTTTTACCTTGGCTTTGATGAAAGTTTCGTTTAGGCCTGACACCTGTGACTTTCCCAACGGGCCTGCTTTTTCCATGGCACAGCTTTTTTTGAAATCTAAAGCCGATTTCTTGCCATTGACTGCAACAACGGTTTTTGCATTGATTTATGCAAGGAGCATCATCTTTCGTGTGCATTCTGAATATATCACTGCAGAAACAGAAAATGCGAAATCGATTCATAGGGGAATCTGCAACAAATCATGGAAAAATTTTCTGCTTAAAAATAAAAACCTGCAGTCGAAATTTTAGGTTAGTTTTGGCATTGGTTCTATGATCTTTCGCAATTTTCAGCTCCATGGTGAGTTTTCGCATTGGGATACCATAACAGTTGGTTTGATACTGGGAGCATTTTTCTACGGTTATATCTTTACACAATTGCCAGCAGGTAAGACCAGTACTATTTTTTTCGTGCGAAGTTTATAATAGAATTTATTTTTTGCGTGATCAGGCTGGTTAGCATGTAGATTCGGTGGCAAGTTGTTATTGGGCGGTGGTGTAGCCGCCAGTGGTCTGCTGACCTTGGCTACGCCGCCAGCTGCGCATTGGGGAAAAGGAGCCATTATTGCTGTCAGGGTCTTATTGGGCTTTTTCCAGGTAAGCTTTCCTTCTCCATTCCTTGGTCACTCGTGCGGACTCGCACTCCAGTACGAGACTTGAGAATATGCTGTCTCCACACCATAATACGAGTATAACATTGAGCAAAGTCCTTTGAGCAATTATCGATAAGTATAAAAAATTATCAAAATGCATCATGCGGCTCCTAAATAGCGCCAAAAAACGAACTGCAGGAACTTTTTTTGAAGGCATAGCCTGTAAGCTGCTGCAGGGACGGGCTATCTTCCGGCACGTTCATCGTACAGTACTACCTTATCTTACCGACGTAGTTTTGCAGGATCAAGGAAACTTGACTAGGTTTTTAGTTTATTGAATATTTGTAACTGTATGGTGACAGCTTTTTGCGTGCTTAGGGCGTCTCGTATCCATCCATGCAGGCCATGTGGGGTCATTGGGCACCTTCGCAGGAGCGCACCAAATTGGCCACGATCGCTGTTAGTGGATCGTATTTTGGCACAGTCGTGGCCATGCCATTGAGCGCTGCCATTGGCGAGAAATTTGGATGGCCCATGATATTTTACTTCTTTGGTAAGTATCGGTAGTTTATTGAACAATTTTTATCAGCGAGCGAGAAATTTAGTCTATCATTGTCCGATATAGTAGTTCGGCGGTTGAGAAATCAACTAGCGTTAGTTCAGGATCGGGACTCGCTCAATATTGACCGGGATCAGGAGTTTTGAAGAGTGCTTTTTTTACCTTTTTCATAGGTGACCCACAACCCACCCTGAGTAGCCAGCAAACTTGTAAAGAGCCAGAAATTCTCTTTCCCTTGATAATTTGGTCGCTCGTAAATGCAAAGAAAGACCACACACATCGATAAAATTTCGGCTTTTGAAGAGGCCTAGAAAAAATACACTTCATACATGTTTGAAACTCAAACTCCAAATGCCTAGCCTATAAGACAGCTCATTATCAGTTTCATAGCCTGCTACCAACAGGAACGCCCCTCGTTTCTCGCCTCTACATCTTGTTTCCCATGCACCACTCCTGTTCAGCAAAAAGTAAAAACATTTTATCCATAATTCAGTCCAGACCATTTTTTGTCGGGATCCCGAGCGAACGCTACCTTCAACATCTGATCGCAAGTGTATCTGCTCTGATAATAGCAGTCAGGTGGATCTACGATTGGATGGGTGTTCCGAATACTTTTTGATCAATGAATACTTTTCTCAGAAATATCTCATCCACTGTCAGCCGGCTTGATAGTTACCTGATCAGGAAATACTTGATCTATTTGATCTGATCAGATATTGCTGATCCCAAAGTAGCTGAGGATTTGATAGGTGAAAATCAATTTCTTTTTCTCGCAGGTATTATCGCCATAGTCTGGTCGGCATTCTGGTTTTTCACCATAGCCGAAACCCCAGGTGATGACAGGCAAATTAGCAAGGAAGAATTGACTTATATTCAGTCAAGTTTGGGATTTGCATTCGATAATGTCAAGGTGAGCTGCGGTCACGTCTCTTTTCCTGCTGCTGCTTGTTTGACTTACGTATGAGATCTGTCGTATTTGTATTTCGTGTACAGCAACCGGGTCTCCTTGCATAACTTATCGCTAGCTTACCAAGCTCCAGAGTGGTTGCGCATTGGGGCCTGCGGAATCAAAGTACGGCGACCAATCACAGTCGATGAGCTAAAAATTTGCTCGTCATGTTTTCAATGAGTGAGAAGTACGCAAAGGGGCGGGGCCTACAACTGGAAAAGCCAATCAGACTTCGGGATTTGTTTTACGCTGGAATAATAAAACTTCAGATGACAGGACCACAGAATACAGTACTTACTGTATTCTGTGGTCATGTTACACAGTACACAGTACTCACAGGTTAGGTATATGCAAAATAACATACTCGTACATATGTACCCAGTGCAGTGTATACAGTATATGTCATTGGCATGTAAAGTGCATATTGCATGCCTTGTGGTGTAATGCACTGCCGTTGATCACGAGGCAACCCCTTTACCTTCTATTTGCGGCCTTTCTATTGCACGGAGTCGTTTTCGTTTTGTTTATTTGTACTGAATTTTATTTTCTCCTTTTTGATGTGTTCAGTTGCTCAAAGCAGACGAGTGTACAATATCGGGTACGGACTTGACCAAAGATCATTCGTCCGACGATGATGAGGGAAGTGACGACTCACAAAGTGAAATGATACCAGCCACAGCAAGCCTTACAATTAGCCGGCGCTTGAGATCAGTAAGAATGGTCTGTTGATATTTGCACGAGATTTAAAGGCTTTTTGATATGACAGCAGAATTAGCTCCCTGCACGGATTTCGCTTTTCAAACGTGGTGATTTCAAGTGTTTCTTTCGCTTGTTCATCTCCCCATACTGTATGAGTGCTTCAAAGCTTCTTTGCTGAACCTGATTTCCACTTCAACACCGAGTTTCAGCACAAGTAGACAAGAGTAGGAATTTTTTAGCTGGCATGAGTTTAGCTTAGGAAAATAATCCAGTGCAGTGCCGCTAAGAGCATTTTTTTAAAAGCAATCATGCCATGCACAAATGATGTCCTAGCCAAACAAAATGACATATTGTACCCTAGTTTTGTCAGTTGGTCGAGAAAAGCTGATTTTCTCTCACGATCAGGAGCTACTTGTGGAAACATTTTGGTGCAGTCTTGCTAGACATTCCCTAACTTCCCCATGTTTGCCCTGTTGGAGCCACCACGTGGTCTTATCAACATCATCTCTGCATGCTCTGAATGTATGATGTAAATTTTCTCTTATTGTACCTACTAAAACTCACGCGTTTGATGCTGTTAATGAGCTTCAAAGTAACAGTTTGAAGAAATTCGGCGACGTCCTATATTTGCGATCTTTAGACACTTCATCCACCATGGAAAGAAATTTTTACGTCATCCGCAGTTTGGGCAATTATTGCTAGCCATTTTGCCGAAAATTGGGGCTTCTATACCATGTTAACGAAATTGCCAGATTTTATGGTACAAGTTTTACATTTCAATTTGGGAAAAGTAAGTCAAAGAATTATTTCAAGACTGTCTTTTGAAATCAAATAAAACAACTCGAGCTTACTGTTGGAGAGGGCATCTAGGGAGCAAAGGATGATGATCAGCCCTTACTATGCTGAGTCTTAAGATGCAAGGCCTGTGCGTAGAAATCCATAATTCTGAAAGCTTCAAGCAAAGTTCTTTCTTTTTTTAGACTGGTTTCCTGGGGGCATTGCCATATTTGGCCATGGGTATTTTGATCCAAGTTGGTGGTCACCTGTCCGACTACCTTCGAACGACACGAGGTTGGAACACAGTGGTTGTGCGAAAAATGTTTAACAGCATTGGTAAGCACAGTAGTTGCGGTTTTATCAGCTTGGCTAGCGCCTGGTTTCCATTTTAGGCTTAGCTGTGCAAGCCATTTTTACACTAGCTATAGCTCACTCCACGTCGGGGGCAGTGGCAGTGGCTTGTATCACGGTTGCAATTGGATTCGGTGGGTTCGTGTGGTCGGCGTTCAGTGTGAATCAACTGGATATAGCACCACAGGTGAGCCGAGGTTCCATGGTCTGCCTTAAACTGTTCTCTAGTGTACATACAGAACTGTACTGCATCAAAAGTCAAAGTGGAATGACAGTAGCACTTAAGACGGGTGGAGAGCTGTTTGATGCAACCACTATAACTTACTATGGCCTGTGCAGCAAGAGTGGTCTTGGCATTCAATGGACCATATTGCAGCTGATGATACAGAAAATAAGCAGTATTCTGTTTCAGTACGCCAGTATTCTAATGGGCATATCAAACACAATTGCGACTTTGCCGGGCATGATATCACCAGTCGTTGTGGGAGCCATTGTCAAACATGGGGTATGCCTTTACCTTTCTGAAGGGTTCAAACGTTTTTAAACGACTTTCTTCGATTTAGTACGTCGGAGAATGGCAGACTGTCATGTACATTGTGGCAGCTATTTATGTCGGTGGGGCTTTAGTCTACGCCATATTCGCCAAGGCCGAACGTCAGCGATGGGCTGAGGTGGAAGGCGGTCACCTGACGCACTTGGACGACTTAGAACAGTCCAGAGCAGCTGCGGGTCAATACCTACCTGACTAGGATTATATTTAGGGTCTATGAAAGATCTTTTCATGGTTTCCAAACAGCTTTAAGAATTGTTTGTTGTGCATGTGCGTTTTATGAGTGTCTTCGTTTATGGACTTCTATCTGCCTGGTACGTAATGAGGAAACTGAGATCACGATCTCTGGTGTGTCTTTTCTATCGCTCTTGTGGTTAAACTTAAAAATGACGTGGCTTGTGATGAAATGAATTCACGCAGATCAGTCATTATCTCTGTTTTGGAATGATCGGGAATTGAGCATGGTTTATCTGATGCAATTGCAACATGTCAGATCCAGATGCTGAACATTTGTGCCAGCAACATAGAATTACGCACCGTCCTAAGCTTAATCGATTGGCTAATACCAGGCGATAGAGCGTATATACATCGTAAGTACAGTAAGTACAGTGGGCGGTAATTTCTGAGTCATGGTAGTGGCTGCAGCTGCGTAAGCCAATCAGAATCGGCGGGGTTTCAAGTGCGGGCTGAGCAAACAAAGTTGAATTTTAGTTGTGAACTACAGGGTGGGACATAAGTCTTGAAACATGGCAGTTTCAAACTCCCACGGAAATGCGGAAGTTTACGGAAGACAGTGCCATATGCAGAAAATACCAGCAAGGTCATAAGGTCATGCGAACGTGAGACTAAGAGAAGCTTGATCACCTTCGATAGAGACTGTTCTAAGGACTCAATCAGGGGAGCACCAGGTAGAATAGGTCCACCCTAGGGCCTACTGAGCATTTATGAGCGTAAAGTCAGATGATTTTCGAGTGTTTCAAAAAAAAAGTCTCCATCGCTAATTTTTAATTTTCTATTGATCCTCAAAGTTGTTTGAAGACTTATGTCCCACCCTGTACTGTGCACTAATTCTGGTGAGTCTAATTGTATCTCTGATCTTTCCGAGTCCTGTTTTGTCTGCTGAATACGAGTGGAAGCAAGAATAAGGATAAGAATTACTCGTATGTCGCCATGGAATTCGAAACCACATGTGTTAATCGCGTTTGATCAATCGAGCGTATGTCCACTACGTAAGTCTGTATATAGCTGTCAAGTAAGGATACAGTCCACGCGCAACGCCTTTCCGAAAATTCTGTTGGAATATCGAAATGGGATGTACAGTAGTTGGCTGGGTGACAGAGCTCAGTCTTAACCGCACCACACTCAATGACGCTTACCATGGGGGCGCACTCGCAGGGGAGGGTTCGACTCCCACGGAAATGCGGAAGTTTACGGTACAACATTGATTGTCAAATATGTGTTCCTTAGCCCTCGAGTGCGCTGTATGGAGTTTGGCTACGGATAAAGTATGACATGACATGCGCAACTGGTGCGGATGATATCGACCTTGACGACCAATCCTAGTATGACTAATTGCAATCGGTGCAAATAGTAAAACAGGAAGTCAAAAGTCAATATGTAGAACATGATAGTTCATGTGCCTGCGCCTTTAATCAGTCGTGATGCAAATCCATATCACAAAGGCTAGTTGAGAAAAAAAAACTGAGGGACCCAAACAAGTAATATGAAATGCATCTTCCCCTGATGGGCTTGCCTGCTTTGATTTTGACTAGAGGCGAGGCTCACTCCGAATTGCGCGGCAAATCCAAACAACCTTACCACAGTATAAACATTGCTGCGCTTTACGGTATCTGCGCATCAGTTTGCTCTTTCTGTTTTCCCACATCACCAAATGCTTATGTGCAGGGGTGAAGGGAGAAATGCTTATTCAAGAAGTGATATTAGTCATACGTCGCTTTCTAATTGCCTTGACGAGTTCAGGGTACCTGAAGCAAAAAAAAACCACGAATCCAAAAGAAGCTACCCGGCTCGTGGCCTGGCGGACTCGGCGTTTGCTCAAATTATTCCTTTGAATCAGGGATAGTTCTGTGAAACACGCACGAATTGCGCCACTCTTGATCGAACTGGAGTCAATTTTAAAATGCATTTTTCACAGCTTCTTTAGATTGTCTGTGAAATTTGACGTCAGGGTGTCTCAGCGTGAAAATATTTTCGAGTGGGTCGAAACTCTTTCCAAGTGGGGTTCCAATGCGTGATGGAGCCTCAGCTGCTATAAGTACAGTCTTGTCGCAGCTAATAGATTTTAAATCTCTGTGGGCATTTTTTGATTTAATGCGCATTTTGTTATTTGTGCATTGGTGCTCTCGTTGTTTTTAAAAAATCTATCAAATAGCGTTGGTTTTCTTTATTCAACAAATTAAGACACTGACGAGGGAAAGGCAAGCAGTTACATTGGCGGCAGTACAGTTCAAGTTCTTCTGTCTACAATCAATCCAGCGAAAATTCGCAGCACTGGAAAACTGTCATCTCTAATATTTTAAAAATATCAGCAACTGATACTCAGCTGCCGCAAATGGCTCATAGCGACCTGTGAATTAGCGGGGCTGTGCACTTGCCACCATTCCAAACCACTCGACGCATTTTCTTATCGATCGCTAATATGACGAAGATATCGATCGAATCTGCGATCATAATACAAGCATCGGCAATCGACGGAACTATAGTGCCAAAACAAAGATTGAAATTCGGGATAGCAAAATTTAAAATATGCATGGTGATGTGCGGAAATTGATTAGCAAACATCAAAACTGACTGATAAAGATTTAACAAAAATAAAGTAGTTCCGCCAACTTTTTCCTGATTTTGTTCATTTCTCATGACTATTTAAGCGACTTTCATTTTATGTCTTTTAAATTTCACTAACAGCAAAATATTTAAAATAAGCAAGATCACTACACCGATAACTCGCATACTGACCAGTAATTGTAAATATGAAATCGTGAGATTACTAGAAACGAATTTTTCATTTAAAATTCCACGATAAATATGAACATCAAAAATTATGTAGAAATATTTATTTAGTGGTAATGTGACGATAGTCGGGATTAAAAAACAACAAATTGTTGCATTAATTTTACGACGACCATGGTTTGAACTTTTATAACGTGCTGGGTTGCTTACAGCAAAATAGCGATCTGATGCCATTGCAATAGAAAATAATAAAGAACTAATTATAATATGCAAATGAAGAAAACTGCCTATTTTAAACGTAAGGCACATCAGCCAATATTGACTTTGAAACCACTTTGAACCACGAACAAATATGCCAGAAAACCAATGCAAACCAAATAAAAAAGAACCAAATATTAAAACTTCTAAGGTTTTAATCACAGTTAACAAAACTTGATAAGTATAAGTTTGTTCTGGTTTGGACTTGCGGTAAAAAGCGGTGAGTAAAATTGTGTCGGCAAGGAGACCAGCTACGCAATAAATAGGAAGGAGGTAATGGTATACAAGAAAATGGAGTGTGACGCCGATCGAAATTGTGCTATTGCTAAGGCTGCAGTTCGACAGGTTAGGCATTTCAAAGTTTTTGTGGTGGAAACGACGTTGAACTGATGTGAGCGAACAGATGACAACACCTCAGGAGTGCGAGTAACACGCAAATACACACAATCAAAGAAGTCTACCTGAGTATTATATACTGTATGTCCTGTAGGCGAGAAGAAGTAATTATTCATATTGCCTCTCGGTAATAAGCTTTGCCGTAGGGAATAGTTTGACGAAAAGAAGGAGCATTTATCAGGAAAAATCTTCACATTTTGCAAAATGTGAAATTTAAATACTTTTAGTCACGAACATGGGAAACAGACAGAATCAAAGCACAATTGCGCAAATTCACTTTTATAAATTAGTAAATGTTGTTCAATATACTGTATTTGATTATTACTTTTCTTGAAGCTTTGGGTACATAGGCATTTTTCAGATCTCAAAGCCTTTCTCAAGGTTGATCGTGAGTCTAGAATTTCGGGGAACAAAAGGTCTATAGACGTGTTGCAGTGGGGCTGCGAGCTAGGCTTGCTCTCTCTGCTAATCAGGATTTGGAAAACACACATGGCTAGCCTTGTTCCAGGTACCACAATGCTGTTACAAATGGAGAAGAGAAAGGCAAATGCGTCTTACACCCCCTACAGAGCGCATGTTAAGTTCAGAGGCAATATAAAATAATTTAGGGGTCAGAAACCTGCCTATGCTGATGCAATGGTCACAAAGCTGTTGCGTCTCGCAATATTGTAATCTTCCCATCAACCTCTGACTCACCCCTATTCCCACTACCACCTATCATCTGTCTGAACCTTTCCTGTTAGTGCCAAGTAAAATGTAAGATCGAGTGGTTGCGCCTAACATCCACTGCGCCCCACAAAACATCGGAACTGGGAACTTTCCGACATGGTAGCAGGACGGTGACCATCCACTGCTTTGTCTATCCATCCTCGTTGGGGAGAACCCAAGGGGAATGTCCCATTTTGGAATTTACTTTCGATTCTCGAAGAAAGTGGATATATAACCGCTTGATCAAAACTCCTGGATTTCGAGCTGTAGTAGTTAGGTGTGTTTGGCCTGTGGAGAAGGTTGTGTATGTGGTTGCCTACTGGCCGCCCTATACACGGAGCAGTGTATTGGCTTGCCTTCGTTGGCCAGTCGATACGCTCCTCACTGACAAGGGAACATCGCCAACCGTCAAGTCGAACTTGGCAAAACCGAAAATTGTTATGTTTCTGGGTGCGAAAGAAAGCTCTATGCCAAATATTAGAGGCGTCTGGCACACTGGTCAGGAGTGGCCAGCGTCTAAAGTCCTGAATTTTTGTGTGGTAACGAAGCTGAGCGTTGAGAAAACACGCAGAGTTCCAAATCCGGTTTTTGGGTCCGGAGTTTCGAGTTAAAGCTTCCAAAACTCGGGTTTGCGGTTTTTTCAAAAAATCCAGCAGAATTTGAAAATTTCACTGCACTCTAAGCGATGACCACTGCTTACCAATTGGCCAGACGCCTCTAATATTTTGTACAGAGCTTTCTTTTGGACCCTGGAACATATTACAATTTTTGGTTTTGTAAAAATCGACTTAACCCCTAGTTGGTCTCACTGTTTGCAGCATCAAGTAGCAACTGTACGATGCCTGTGCTAGAAGATAGTTCTTCCTTTCGTACGATTCATGTTTCAATTGAAGTTATTATTGTTTTTGGGCACTTTTTTGGGGTTTTCGGGCCGCCGTTTGAGAACCGCTTGATCGATTTCGATAATTTTTAATACTAGCATGTCCTACCTATCAACCTATGATACTACCAAACGGTTTTGCAAAATAATGGCTGGTTGTCGAGATATGCAGATAAAACCGTTTCGCCCTGTGTTATAACATGCGTTGGGTCTGTGGACCCAAGAGTTCGACCAACTAAGGGTTAACCCTTCCCTGGTCAAACTTGCGGACCCGTATTCTCCAGTGCGGGGTCCACACTTCAGAAGTCGTTTTTGATCGATTTCTCCCGAGCCGATCAAAATTTCGCGAAATCCCATCGTAGGGTTCTCGGGTGCCATGTCCCGCATGCTTGGGTCGAAATTCATCAAAATCCGTCGAACAGTGCTCGAATGGCGCCGAAAAAACCTTCCCGGAACTATATAGACCTCGTTTGTAACGTAAAGTACTGTAGTTTTGTAGAACCGCGAGAACTATCTTCCAGCACAGGTATCGTACAGTAGCTACTTGATGTTACTAACAGTTTGACCAGGAAAGGCGATGTTCCCTTGTGAGCGGGATTCGGGAATGAGTAAGTTTCTTTTCCAAAACGTCTTTTATCCCAACTAAGCAAAACTTTTGTGCCACAGCGAGGACTGCACGACTCGAAAGGCTCAATTTGGACTTTGTTGACTTCACGTTGTAGACACAGACTTAGAAGGCGATTTTAGCCCCACCCCCCGGATCGCGAACCAATGTGAAATGTTTCCCGCTGATGTGAGCCCACAGGAATATTAGGAGCACCGCCTCTAAACTTACCAGCTTTTCGTGAAGGTATCCCAGATTTAGAGGTGACTTTCAAATAAGGGTTATACTCGATTTATGTGGATGATAATGTACAGTAGCACCTCTTTCTGTAGCTGTTATTGTTTAAATAGAGGCTGGCTCGCTTCACATGCAGTAGAATCCACAAAGAGCACGAAAAATTCGATCAGATGTTTTTACAGAAAATAAGCCACATTTACTGACCCGTCAAAGAAGCCGATTTTTGAAAATTCAATATGGATAGACGACTAGCTGCGTTTTTCCTTTGTTAGTTTTTGCGGCAAGTGCAGGTACCTACGGAAAAAGTTTATTCGGTCCCCCCGCTGCTGGGATGATATTATTATTTCTATCGGATGATGGGAAAATCGACCATTCAAAAATCAAATATTCAATGCAGTGCTTTGCGCAACTTTCTATCGCCGCACACATTCTGAGTTTTCTGACTTCATATCTTTTCTCATGCTCACAACCAAACACATCTCTGAAGCTCGTGTATTCAAGGAAACCTTAAAAATATTTTTCGACTCTTATCGTTAGTCACCTGTCGCTGCAGCTGCGTAATCGAAAAAGTGACATTGTATTCTAAATACGTCCCCACCAGGCCTCATTTGGTTAATGGACAGGATTTCTCGACCCAATCAGCCAAACAGCTCAGTAAAGAATGTGACTTCTCCAGTTGATCGTGCGGATAGGGGACCCGATGCAGGTGTGCGACGGGTGTTCGATCAACCCCAAACATTTTTTCGCGCGATATCGATCTAGAACTTCTGAGAGTAACCAGAAATGATGCTTGGGAGATAAATAAAGAGGCGGTGTCTTACCCACAGACAAATCCGCAATCAAACCAAGTACCTGCCCCAGAGTCAACTCATGGACTCTTCCAGTATGAACCAAAGAGAAACGACGACAGCAGAGGCCCCATGAGAGTATGCTAATCGAAGTCCCTGGCTGGCACCTGGCCTGCGCCACAGTTCTGCCAATGGGTTGGACAAATACGGGGGTTGGAGGCTTCCCCCGAAGGAAGAGCGCTAATCTCACCCGGCGGCCTGTTCTTATGCTGCCCTGGCTCCTCCCTGCCGAGCCAGCTGCCATAGCCACACCATAAGAATTGCAGACGCCCCCCCCCAGCATCAATTGTCACAACACAAATCTTCAGTGAATCACAAAACTTGTTTACGATCGAATCTGTGTCGCCGCACCTGCATTGAGCTTCTATCGGCCTACATATATGGTCGATTGGGAGAGGAGTATCTGCCTGTTAGGGCGTTTGCCCCTCACGCTACGTCAATCACAATCACAGGGGAGAACTCGGCTCACGCCGGTAGAAATGAGAGTCAAATCATGTGTTCCTTAGCTCCCGCGAGTGAGCTGCACAACTGTAACCTTACAGCAGCTTCCTTCTGAAATATCATGTTTCGTGGAAAGTCCCCCCTCCCCCTCGAATTGTCCTCCTTTGGCCATCAGGGTTTGAGATTCCGTAAGCTGTCCCCAAAGCAAAATGCCAATGAAAACATTTCATCCTGTGGCCAAATAAGTATACTGTCATACTAGCTGGCTATATGTGTAGTTTATTCTGGCTTACACAATATCGGGTGATGGAGGGAGAAAGAGCACATGATCCTTAATAGCAAAGTCTCTGCTACCGACAGACAGTATCAGTACTCGAATCTTACTTTTAAAGTAACCAGTAGACTCGGAGAACCTTTACTCGATTATGAGAAATGCCTCGAGTTTTGCGCTGATTTTCCACCACTCAAAGAAGAATCGCCACCGATGTCGGGTGGCGTCTGCTTGCACTTCAACTACCTCCTGTTCGAGTCATGATGTGACCAAAGAAAGAAGGAAAATAGAAAGAGAAAGAGGCCATATCTGTGCTCATTTTTTCGATCTGAAAAAAGTAAGCTTTTTACAGTACATAATGATAAAAAAGCAATTCGATCTGGTAATGTCTTCAGGCATTGAAGCACTCGGCGAGTATATCAAGACTCGGTGTGCTCAAGGGGATTGCAAAGGTAAATGTGGGAAGACTCCGGCTGAGTCACAGTTAGAATTCAGCTTTTTTTACGATAGTATTGAAAAGGATTACCACACCCCGGAGAAAAAATTTTCAGCGCTCGAACGCCTCTTCGAAAAATATTGCCAGTAAGAATACAGTATGAGGGGGGTATATCATACAGTATGTATTTCATACCTGCTGATAGGTGAGTTTAACCCACATCGAGTGCTGCTTTAATTTTTACATTCAACAGAATCCTGAGGAATTTTTTAACGGAACCTGAGAGTTTTACATACATAATCGCGTTCACCACTATCGCGATCACAAGTCCAGCCCATACAAGAATTGAACTAAAAACTCGAGTTGCGTTGCACAGAGGGTAGAGTATTCGACAGTGAGCGGGTGTGGGAGTGTGTCAAATTGAGCGGGCGATTTACCTGCGATCAAAGACCGCTTTGTTATTTGAAACATTATTCTGACCGCAAAGATTATTCGATGAAGGACGGGTACTATTCATCTGTAAGTGGCCGCGTGGTCTTGCAGAACAGCATCCGCTCCCCTTTCTCCCTTGTCTAATTTTACACTGTTACAAAGTTCTGCCCTTTTGAGGGACCAACTATTGCATGCCAATTCTACGAAAAGTGTGGCTCTAACCATCATCTGGCTAAACATGAATATGACTCAAAACAAGACGCAAAAATTCTCATGGCGATGATTCAGGAGAAATACGGAAAACCACTGAAGGCTCCGGCTTGCGTTAGCTACTTGGCAAGCAACGTAACAGGATACAGGCGTACCATACCACAAAGTGTAACCAGAAAGGAACTGGACCAAAACAAAGTAGACATTTATACAATATAAGCCTCATTCAGGTGATGAAGACAGCAAGGACGAGAATAACCAGCAGACCAAACCGAACTATATAGCAACGGACATACTGCTGCAACCCCGCAGCCTACACTTGATAGTTTGGACAAGAATAAGCAGAAACATGCTGATACAAATGGTGTTGCAGTAATCATTCCTATTCCTGTATTAATTCTAGTATTTCTACGAAAAATAATTCTAAAGGCCATGTAAAGTAATTGGTACAGTTGAGAGAGTAATGAGATACAGGATGAAAATGACTTAGATATTGACTATTTTAAGATCACGTATTTATCAGACGAATGCGGGATTTTAATAAAGTCTAAGTGATATCGTGGCTAGACCCCAGATCGGGTCATGTGCTTCCAGGGTCGGGTCAAAAATACTGCAATTTTACGTTTCTACTGTTCGCAGTGACAGAAACCTCCTCATATCTACTCAACTCTAGGAGAAGCAGAATTTCCTTAATGAATGCATGCATAAAGCAAATTTCTGCGTTTTCCGTGTCCATTCACGTTCTCATTCTGCGTGACTTCGAAGAATGTCAGGCTTGTTGTAAGATGTGAGTATGACCAAAGTTTCGAGTAATTCTTGCGTAAGGGTCCATATCTGAGAAAGTCCTCAGCAACTATGATGATGAATTGGTGGGACAACTATAGTTTGAGTAAGACTTTTAAAATAATTTCTACGAAGAGCAGGAGTGCAGTCACTTCTGATTTCTTATCATTTATTCTGTGCAATAATAATAACCCCTTTTGCCAAAATTCATGTTACATTGAAAAACGGTTTGATGCTGCGGAGTCAGAGCAACCAAGGGATGTTTATGAATCCTCGGTATGTGGGTGGAGTAGGGACCCTCCTTTGCAGTTTGCGCAAGATTTCCATTCTAGGTACATCACAAGGGAACAAAGATCATGGAATCTTCTGTTCCACGATCTGTCGCCCCTGTCACTCGTCAAGGCCAAGTTCGCATGTGTCGGTAACGCCCTCTCCGCCTAGATAGCATACTGTTATCTAAGAAGATTCCGTCCTTGCGTGCACTAGTTTGCAATTCGCGAAAAAATACGCAACTCGATATGTAAATTAGAGAACATACAGGTGGCAATCAGGGCATGCAAAAACAGCAACAAAAGTGACCAGTTTGTTATTGGATTATTCCGTACTGTACATCGTCTGATTGCGAGAATGGCCTGGGGGCATGGAAACCCAATGGCACATACGAGGATGAGTCGTAGAATCACAGAAAATAAGGGTGGGTGCAAAATGGTGCTAGGCTACAAGTAAAAGTCAGTCAATTGCTCAAGAAGAACAAAAAGGGAATTAGATTGTAATGATGAGTGGTGCGTGTCGCGGGGTGACTCCCTCGAAGGGCTATATAAGGATGGTGCTGGCGGCAGAGTCCATGCGCATCGTGTGTCTTCATCGAGCAGAGTGAGTTGGCTCCTTGTTTTGAAAGCCTTGAGCCAGGAGGTTGCTATTTAATTTCAGATACAATGGCCGTCAAATTCGCAGCTGGTGTTGCAACAGTCCTCAGCATCTTCACTTTGTTTGGATGCCTGATCTTCGTGCCCATGATATGGAATAAGATATCCGATATCCAATCGATGGTACAGAATGATCTGGATGAGTTCGATGTAAGTCACTCTAATGCAGGCAGAAGGTGTGAATGTGGTCTGAAAGTGAAAAGTGGCTTTTCGTGTAGTTGATCGCCGAAGATTCTTGGAAAGAAATTCGGTTTGTCAAAAGCACTGGAACACTGGCTGTGCCGAAAAATAGACAAGCCAGACAAGTGGCTTCCACTTGCAGTAAGCCCTAAAATAATTGTGCCTGGATGCATGCACAGTTCATGAATGCTGTGGCTTACAGACTGCAATGCCAACAATCGATGCCCTCCTGGTCCACCAGGCGCTCCAGGAGACCCAGGATACGATGGAATTCCAGGTGATGCTGGCGCGCCGGGTGCAGCAGGCCTGCCTGGCAACTACCCACCCATTTCATTGACCCACGATGGACGTTGCCGCTGGTGCCCATATGGACCGCCAGGCCCGCAAGGCCCGCCTGGCCCCGCTGGTCCAACTGTGAGTTCCTGTGCGCGAGGTCACCAAAGAGGAATTTAAATAGTTAACATTTCAGGGACCCAAAGGCGCTGCGGGCAATCCAGGCAGCCCTGGAAAACCAGGTGTCGGAGGACCACCCGGCCCTCCAGGCGCCAAGGGTAACGATGGAGCTCACAGCAAACAAGGCGCAGCTGGTGATGCCGGAGCCAGCGCAGTCGTCGGACAAAAGGGAGATCCAGGCCCCGCTGGTACCAAGGGCGAGCCAGGTCCACCAGGTCAAAATGCCGAGAAGGGGACGCCAGGCAAGAACGGCGCTCCAGGTCCAGCTGGTCCACCAGGCATCTTTGGTCCGGCAGGTACGCCCTTTATGGTTCGTGTCGCAATCTTAGCCAGTCAGATGTCCTCGTTTCAGGCAATCCTGGTGCCAAAGGACAGCCAGGTCCACCCGGTCCAACCGGTCCCCCAGGCAAGGACGCCCAATACTGCTCTTGCCCACGACGAACCAAAGCCGCCAAAGCCAAGGCCAAGGCTAAAGCTAAGGCGTAAAAAGTCCCATCACAGAGAGTTCCATTCAGGGACTACCCTTAATTATCTATTTTCGCCACTGCATTTTTCCCAAACTTGGCAAGTATTTGTATTATGACACCTGTTCGTGAATTTTCCACTACCCCGTGTGTTTTGTTGTTTTAATGCTTTTTCTTGGCAATAAAAGTTCGCTCGAGCCTAGTGACTGTTCGATCGCTCAAATGTCAAGTTTCGTTCAGTAGAAAGCAGAACCGCTAAAAAAAGAGCATGTACCAACTCATTGGCATCCAATTTGTTGATTTACAGGCCCCTTTACACATACGTCAAACACACGCACAGTTACCCCGAGGGACAAAGGGTCCGAGTGTCTCCATGCTGCATCTGTAGTCAGGGTTAAACTTCCCGCTCTTCTCTCGGAGCTGTCTGCTAGAAAGCGCGAAACGTCGTGTAATCGTCGTCGTTCGAAAATAGTCAGTTCAATTTCGATCGTCTCCGCTCCAGTGCGTACGGACGACGGTTCATTGTCGATTCTTCTTCGTACGAGACGTATGGCATCAGCATTATCACAACCAGAAGATAAGCTCACACCAGAATTTCGGAAGTTAGTCGACGAAATTCTGCGAGTTCGTAATTCGAGCACTAGGAACAGTGGCATAGTGAACAATAATGTCGAGCTGAACGTTGATCGGTTGAAATCGATCAAGCAGATTTTAAGACAGAATGAGCACATGCTTCAACCATTCTTCGACTATTTATTAGACTATTATTTATGCAAGGACAATGTCATGGTTCGATTATACTCTGTTTTACTTGTGGATGAAATTTTTCGACGGTCGCATAAATTTCGGGAGCATGTGATTGGGAATTTCGAGGTAGGACTATTGCAATAAAAAGTTTTTATATTTTACCTGGGCCATCTCATCGAAAAAGCCCGTCTGTCTGCAATTACGGAACACCCGTACCCTAACTTGCTGGGTATAGATCTCCATGGCATCACCTCGTTGAAATATCCCAATCTAATTTTTTAGGAATTCCTCAAAGACACTGTCGAAACCGATGCACTTCGGCATCCGCTACCACCGCCGAAGAATTTGGCAAAGGCCCTGAAAGAACGCACTTTGAAAATCGTCCATAATTGGTATGACACGTTTGGCAAAGCTTATCGAAAATTGCAAGTGGCGTACGAGTATTTGAAAAGTTGTAAAACTGTAAGTCGTTCGTACCGAATCTCTGTCATTGCAGCCTCAAATCATTCTCTACTTTTCAGTTCGATTTTCAACGTATCGAAGCTGAGACGGTTGTCGAACGCGAGCGGGCCGAACGTGAACGTAGAAGGCAAGAACACATTAAGGAACGGGTGACGAAGAAAGCTAGCGATGATTTGCAAGGTTTGTGCGAAAGACGAGTGTCCCGGGTAAACTGCCCCTGGAATTTGCCAGGGGAGGGTTGGGTGTAACCCTCAACCTGGCTGGGAGACGTCAACCTCTCGGGCTGACGTTTCTAGGGCATGTGTAGTCGCGGATGGCCTGCTCCAGTCGGAGTTTCTGTCCCGCTGACTTCGGTCGGCCGGAGTCTCTCCTACGCCTGTCAGCACGGGTTGCAGGGGTTCTCTTATCTAATCGTAGTGATCAGCAGTTAGATCGACATGATCAGCTTGTTCTAATTCCTGATCGCCGCAGTAAGTATCATCTGGCATATATATATACACTGTAGATTATAGCGTGTGTCCTTTGTGATCGCTGATCGCAGTAGTCAATGCAGGGAATAGGAGATATGGGAAATCGCAGTCGATCGATCGCATGTTTATTCCATTTCAGCTGATCTGTGTCTGACCATCATTGCCTTGAAAGATCAAGTTTTCTGGTGCACTCAAATATCCTACTACTGGATCTCTAATTCGTGATCAGAGGTAGTTTCTCACAGCTGTCAGCCGTAATCTCTCGTTTATTGATTAGTAGCCTGACACAGCTAGAAATATACATGTACAAAAGCTCAAGACTTGAGCGGGAGTCGAACCCGCGGCTCTGGGTCTACTGATCACCTGAATCGTCAAGACTCTCGGCACTGCATATGGCCCGCTCGCACTTGCCGACACGCTATATGCGTTGCAGTGGCTCGAAATTAGTCTTGGTGGTACACTACAGTGTAATTAGCAAGTTGGACCAGTAATCCCAGAGTCATAGGGTTCGACTCCCGTTCAAGGCTCAAGTTTTTGCACATGCATCATATTTTCGCTGACTCTGTCATGCAACGATGATGTGCAGATCTACTCAAAACTGCGATGCAGGTTTGCCTTTGATGACTGATTCGAAAGTCCTGTGATCAAAGAGCTTGGCAGGCTTATTGTGTTCTTATAATCTGTAGTGATCAGACGCGTGAGATGACTGATCGATCGATCTCTGATAGAAAAGCTTCGCATTAAAAATGACAAAGCGATATTGTTTTACAAGAAATATAAAGCAATCTTTGCTGCAAATTTTTGGGTAAAAAAGATTTTGTTATTGTGACTGTTATTTTGTCAATCTTACGTGATGATCCAGTGATCAGAATCGATATTTCTAATCCATCTGATCACGATAAATATTTACCTTTGCTCTACCATCCTAGGTACTTTGTTAGCAGTGAATTTGTTTTTGATCAGTAATATCTGATCGATCGATGATCGATTTCCTATTTCTGATCATGCCACTAATCGCAGTTCTTATTTTAGAAATCGAAGACGATATGCGGAGGACACTGATCGAGATCAACAATGGATTTCGCATATTGGTACCTGAAATGTCAGACAACGATTGTACATCAAATGGGGCGACCAAGCAAGACGACGACCTGGCCCTGGCATCGGGTGCCTGTGGGTCGGAAAAACAAATCGATAGCGACGGGGATCAATCGATGCTCTTGCATGCGCATGGTATTCTTAACACAAAATTTGATTTATCGATCAATATACAAATCGCTAAGCCATCGATCACTTGTGACCAAAGTAATATCGATCTGATCCATACGTTGAAAGATTCGTACAAATTGATTGCTGGTCGATATTTGCCAAAGATTCGGCAGTTACTCAACATCTTATCGCATCACGGTGGCGATGAAAGAGTGACCAAATTATTGATCGATTGGCGAATGAGATTAGAAGAGGCGAAACAGAAATTTGAAGATTTGCATTTGGAAACGAAGTTATTGCCGATCAGTGCCCGTGCAGGGGACGAAGAGGATGATGATTTCGAAGTGGTGCCAGAAAAGGAAGGATTGGAAGAAATGTTTCGCCCACCATCGCCCGATGTGCCTGGTCATATTCGCGAGTGGAGTCGAATCGATGCAGTCAAGTCGAAGAAATCATCGATTGGTGTGTCGACGATTGGAAGTGGGCGCGATCAAGTTCGGATGACGGGCGAAATTGACTCAAGAGACGAGACCGATCAAGGACTCGCTGAAGATGGTCCGAGCACGAGTAAGGGTATGGACAGGGGTCAATCATCGATCAGAACAATATCGTATGGAATCGATCTGGAATATTGGGAAAACGATAAGCCTGTCAAGCCCATGGTCGTTCGATCGCACGCTGATTGCCATCGATTTTGGCGACCAGCCGATGGCGAAGAGGCCATTCAATGTTCGGATGTGGAAGCGGCCGCATATCGTACGCGAGTCATGGAATACGTTGGCGAATTCCAACCAATCGAACGCGAATGCCGCGCCCCTTTGTCTGGTAACGATGAGGGCAAGCTTTGTCCGCGTCGTGATCGACTTCGATGCCCATTCCACGGCCCCATAATCTCCAGGGACGATCGTGGACGACCAGTGGAACCCCCTGGAGAAGATCAAGCCGCCCTCTCTGGTTCGACCCCGACCAAGTCCAATGTTTTTGGAGATGAGGAAATGATAAGGGATATTGAACGAGCGACTGGAAAAAAATTGAGCGCAAAGAGGAGAGGAAGTAGGGAATTGGTAGATGCATCAACAGCTGCCAAGGAAAGTAGGGAAAGGTTGCAGAAGAAAGTATTCAACCGATCGGCGATGAAACGCGTGGCGTCTGTGCAAAAAGCATTAGATTCTGCGAAACAGAAGAAAAAGTTCGCTGGGCAATGGCAGTATGTGTTTAGGGATCAGTAAGGCTGGCGTGCTGCTGCGCACTGCGTAAGTCCTAGTGTAAATAAGGCACTGACTGGTGAGCAATATAGAGTGCACTTTGTGATAGCCAGTGCAAAGTTCTATGAAAGGATGCTTAGATCATTGTAAAATGCAATATTTTTCATGCAATAAAAAATTCTAAGAAGTGCTGCTGGTCGCAAACTGATTACAAAGGGGTACTGCTCATTTTAAATTATAAGTTTTTCATTATTTCAACCAAAATTTCCATAACTTGACAACGAGAAATGCGGCCATGCTACAACAAAACTCATCACCTCGTTCACGAAGCCTCCATGGCCACCGATTCCTCCGTGTGCTTGCCCTTCAACTTATCAATGATGGCTGCACGTCCAGCCGCCTTACGATCTAATATGCGACGTCGATCGCGATCTAATTTCAATTTGACGATAGAAACCTGAAGAGAAGATGAGTTTATTGAAATGGGCATAATCCCAGCCTATGCTTATAGTCGTCCATGGCTCTGTCCATTGTCACAGTGCACCATCGAAACTTGTAGTACAAGGGAAGACCACTTCTGACATTACACCCTATGAACAGCAGTCTACACTTACATTGGACGCGTCAATACCGATGTGAACAGTGGCACCGTTGGCCTTCTCGCGTGTGATTTTATCGATATGGATAACATAACGTTTACGGTAAACGCGAATCACTTTTCCAACGTTGCCTTTATGATGACCGGTGACGACCTAAAAAGGACCAAGATTGACAATGGAATTTCCATTGAAATTTTTTCAGAATCAGTCATGATTTTAAAAAACGTCAAGTTAGGCGGCTGAGACGAAAAAGAGTCCAGATTTTTACCTGAACTTCGTCGTCTTTTCGGATAGGCATCGATCGAACTTTGTATTTTTGCCTCAAGTCTTTGCTCAACGGTGCTGACATGATAACACGACGCACGTGCGACGGCGCGGTAAAATGACGCTTTCGGCTTTTCCGACGCGAACCCGACACGAATTTGTTGAATTTCATTCTAAAAGAGAGCAAAAAATTACATATACTGAAGGCCCACCTAGAATTGCCCGAAGTCCCACTATGTGTAGTCACTTTTCGCTTCTAAGGTCTCTAAGGCTTTGAGTAGGCCTAAGAAATTAAAATATTGGTTTAAAAGGCGAGGACTAACCTTACTTTAAATTATTCAATTGATTTCCCTAAAAATAGTGGATCTAAACTTTCGACAAAACCTGTCGACCCCAAAATTTCTACACCAATTGATCCCGCACAGCAAATCTAGAGGACCATTCCAAAATTTACTTTGTTTTCGTGTTGAGAACCGAGAAATAAGAGCAGACGGCGGGAATCCTTTGTTATCGACCTCAAAACTTGCAGGATACTCGTTTTCCATTGTTTTTTCTACCAAACATTGCGCGATTGAGTAGTTATTGAATCTGTCCAATGAATAGTGAAGTTCGACGATCTTGCAAAAGAGATCGACCGTGTCCTGAATAGAAGAGAGAAGAGCGAAAGAAATAATTGAGGTAAGGTCGGTGCACGTTTTGTTGGTTTTGTTCGTGGAGGCCTGCTGAGAGTCCACCAGTGTTTTTTTGTTTTGCATGATAGTTAGGAAATTGTGAATTTTGCTGGATGCAGTTATGGGAATTTTTGAAAGTTTTTGTTCAAAAACTGGTTTTTGAGAGTAATGGAAGAATACTGTTTTTGCATTTTTATGTTTTCAAGCTCGAGTCCCTCCTGTTCAGGTATTAGCGCGCTACCAATCTTTACCCTGTCCTGCATGCAGCTGTAGAGTGCGCAATAAAATGTATCAAGCTTGTAGCAAACTTAAAATTGTTGTGGCCAGAACCCTGTTTCCATTCCATACAAGCATACATACTGGAATGCTCACCACATTGAGATTGGCGAAGTAAATTCGTAAAATGGACTGGGTGTACTGTCTAGCCAGGTTGTAGCGACCACAAAGTTGCTGTCGCTAAATTGTTTTAAGTTGTTGGAATATGCGAGCGATCTTTGCTGTAAATAGAACTGGATGCATCAAAGTCAGTACGCAAATTAACCGTTTGTCTGGTCATGTTATATCATAATTTATAAGTAGATCCAGCGCCTGGTGTCTCATTAATTGCATACAATGATTGATTGGGTGTGTTGAATCACGCAGTATGTTTTTACGTCATATTGTTGCGATGACTGACAAAAGACAGTTCTATGCCACTTTTAGTTGCATCCTCCTAACACACAATCTCTCGTGATTGGCTTAAGTTAGAGATCATTCGATTCGGAATAAAGTTCATTTGGAAAAATTCCGTTAGTTGAAGAAGACGCTTGCAGTGCCTTTGAGTTCTGAAGGCATAACATCCAAAAATAACTAAAAATATTTGGTTCGGCATCTGGGAGGGATATGGAAGGGAAGCAGAATTTGATGGAGTGGAGGTGGTGTTCTCTTTTTTTCCCTGTGGCCGTTAGAGAAAGAAACTCGCACATTTTGGGAAATCCGAGAGCACATTTTTGAAAAATGTAGTTTGCGATATAGTGAGCCTACTGTCGTAGGACAAACATAATTCTGCTTCGTTTCATCTGCTGTAGGTTATGATTGTCTGAAAATAAGGGGTCGGAAGTGTACTTGTCTTGACCAGGGCCGAAGTTCTTATTCAGTCAGGAGGGATCAGCTGGCTACCAAAATTCCGGTCTAGTCATGGCTTTCGTAGATTTCCAAAATATAAAGGGAGTCGAGATTTTGTGAACGATTTTATGTTTCGTGATTTTCCGAAAAGGGGTCCACGTAGATATCTCACTACTCCGCCCATTCCCCTAGTTTAAAAATGTTTAAAATCTCATAGGGGTACGCATTGGTTACCCTTTCTGTTTCGGATAGTGTTCTTATCGCTAGAAAGCGCTGTCTTCGGGTGGACTTTTTGATTTCTCTGGGTGCATAAGAACCTTTCGATCGTTGATTTGATCCAATGTCCCGTGCCATATATTCTTACTTTGAAGGTGACCACATAATATCGAGCATTTCCTTTTCGTCGTTTTAGGAAAAATGCCAACTGTGAACAACGGATTTGGTACTACGAACGGTGACTCGTTGAGTCACGCGAGTCTTTTGGATCGAGTGCAAGATGTGACCACTCGGAATGATAAAATGGCAAAGAAAGTCGGGTCGTCGAATGCGAAAATTCTACATCAACGCGATATAAATTTGAAAAGACTTCGAGATTTTACTATTTCAGCCATCAAAAAAGTAAGTTTTGTATTGAACTTCTAGATTTGTGCTGTAAATTATCAGGGAAAGATGGGATGGGGAAACATCAGTTTTATTTTGCGTTCAGCTTTGCTTGCTCGATTTTTTTTAGATAGTTGGAAAATCTAATTCACTTTTTTCTAAATTTCAGCTGGAAGAATTGCAAGATGGCGTGGTCGCGGAAATGGACGCTGCTCTGCGAGATCGAAAGTCAAAACTATCTGATCTTCAAGGTCAATGCGCAGAACGCGCGTCTAATTTTCGAAACATGAAAGATCAGTTACGAAATGGAGAAGGAATTGACTTTCAAGTATTAGAGAACTTGCAACGCGACTTGTCAGTAAACGAGCGAATGATGGACTCTTTGAGCGAATGCGAATTGGTAATTTCATCATCGTTGGCTACATTTTTTGACATGTTACATCATGATTCAAAGCCGATCTACATTCGCACATCGGCATTGTATCCGCTGCATGTTGAATTGGTTTTGACGGAAGCCTTGAAAACGACGTTGACTCACAAGGTTCTTTGCGTGAGCGCTGTTCCGGTCATGGACGAATTTCGTTTGAACGAATTATTGAAAGCTTATTTGGAAGTTCACGAAGTGGCGACTGGAAGTGTGGCCGGTGCTTCGGCGTCGAATACTCGTATTGCTGAACGTATCGATGGCGTTATTACGAAAATACCCGATCGAATGGATGGTGGGTGCCAAATCGCCTTCAACTTGCCGCTGTCTGGTCATGGCAGCCCTTATGGTTTTTATAAAATTAAAGTCAAGCTTTATGGACGCCACGTCAAGAATAGTCCGATGAAAGTACGAATGCAACCGTTTTCGGACACAGTTCAAGTGAGAGATATTTGGTTTTCTAGTTCATCTTGTAGAATCGCTAATAAAAGTATGTTTTTAGCGTCTTGATGAAGCGGGCGATGCCGCGATTACTGAGAGCATGGTCAATATGGTGAGCCCGATGCAGCAGCCAGCCTATGCCGAGTCGAATCATGGACAAGCCGTGGCTAGCGCCAGTGTCAGCGTGGTGAACGAAGCGTCGTTTCGACCATCTGAAGAAACAACCGTAAGACTATGAATTTAGGGAAATACAAGAACTGGACTGGTTCGATTTTTAGGATACCTCGCCGGCACCAATAGCGTTTCCGGAAAGTTTGCCCGCTTTTACGCCATTGGTTACTCATCGTTCGCCACCAGTGGCCAATACGATTCAGGATGGGGAAGTACGTCGGCCGCGTAGCGCTGTTGGTATTGGTCGCGGTCGTCCACTTCCCAAATCAACGGCTCCATTGACGTTGGGTCGAGATGAAGTGGTCGGCGCATCGACTATCGACACGGCTCAAAATCAGCCTTCGCTGACGGTTACTGGCTTTGGTGTATCAGAGGCACCTTCGGTCGAAGCCACCGTTTTCGACATAGCTGAATCGGATTTACAACGCATGGAGACCATGACGTTGGTTAGTCCTGTCGATACGACGGAGAAGGCGTCTGGTAATTCGGGCGTTCGCTTACCGAAAACTGTGTCTGCCGCGGAAACGATTGTGGGAGTCGTTGGAAATTCGTCGATGGACGAAAGTTTTCCACCGCCGCCTTCTCGATACCAAGGAGATGCGGCCAGTGTTGCTGGGGCTACGGATCGATCGACGATATGGTTCGATGATACCATGAACACTAGTGTCGATACTGTCCGTGCGGGTTATTTGTCGGAAGGGCGAGAACAATCGTCGGCAACGGAATTCGGGAGTCAGGCGGCTTCGGCCAGTTGCGGTGGCAATGTGAGACCGATTATGCGCGCTGATTTGAGTAGCTTATTGATTGACGATGAAACGCCACGAGGTTTGCTATATTGGGATTTATGGTGAATTTGGAGTGTAGCAGGTGCTTCTCGGTGGTTCTAGATATTGGGGCGCAATTGCTGGTTAAATTTGGACACGAAAAGCGATCAGATCCAGTGGAAAATTGTTTCTCGTTTCCGATTGGCTGTACGAAAGACAATTGGAGTAACGAGTACATTATTTGCGACACGGGTCATGGAGTGGTAAGTCAGGATTGAAAAGCTGGATTACTAGCCGCGTTCCCCTGCACGGCGATGGTAATCAGTATGGGTAGGGTGTCAGAATAGTTTTTGCCCTTATTTAGGAATCTAATCAATAACGCCTACTTTTGATTCAGGTCAAGATTTTCGATGCGCAAGCCAAATTGAAGTGCATTAATACGGCTCCGTTCAAGCGACCAGCTGCTGTGGTTGCGCTGGACGACAAGACGTACGCTGTCAGGGACGATAAATCGATTCAGGTATTCACGAAGGAAGGCGAGCGTTTATGCGTGGCTGGAGCGAATTCGCTGGGGCGCGGCTATGGTGAGTGACTGTAACGGGAAGTAGTGCATTGATCGCGCCTGCCTCAGCTTTCTTGACCTGGACAATTTGGTTATTCCATTAGTCCTCAGGGTTTGACTGACTGGCATTTCAAGGTTTATCTTTGGATCAAAGTGGGAATTTGTTGACCTTGGAATTGGGAATGCGCTCGGGAAAGAGCTTTATTGCCACCTACGATCGGAGCAGTGGCGGGAACATTTCTCGAATCCCGTTCACGGCTCATAATGGGAAGGCAGGATCGAAATGTCGATTTTTGGATTGCCTGCAGCAACGTTTGTACGTAGCTGATTTGGGTAAGGTGTATTATGATGTGAAATGATCTTGTTCGAAGAAGTGGTTGATTTTCCTCAGGCGCTAGTGTCATCTATTGCACGTCGTTGGAAGGTGGCGTGAACATGTTCGAATTCGGATCTGGCGGAAGATTTAACGAACCGTCTGGAATCTCAATCGATGCTAATGGGAATCTGTTAATCGGAGATTCGAGGAATGATCGGATTTTGGTGAGTTTATGGGTAGGACAATCAAAATCAGTCAGGGTGATGGGGTTGGTGGGAAAAGTTTGCTTGGAGGATACCGCTCTACAGCAGAACTAGGCGGATAGGAAATCAGAGGCTTTGTGGTTGTGGGATAGGAAGAACTTTGGTTGGCGTAATGTTAGCTGTCCTTGGGCGGGAGGCTTGGTTCGTCACTAGAGTGGTAATATGGAGTAATTGAAGGAGCCATTTCAGAGCGCGATTTCGTTGTGTAGAAAGCGTTATTCTTCATTTCAGATCTTTTCCCCGCACGGGAAATATATGGGAATGGTCAAGTTCGATTATCCGATCAAGCGCCCGTCTGGCATTTGCTTAACTGCCGATGGCAATTTGATGGTAATGAATTACGTCTTCCATTACGTGTCTTTGTTTAAATTGCGCTCGTTGAATTAACGAAATACTTGCTTTTTTGGTTGTTTTTCTTCATTTTCTAAAGAGTTGTGCGAGTCAATTGAGTCGGTAGTGGAGTTTGGGTGTGTAGGCGTAGTGTGGGTCACTGTCCTGGTTAATTGTGTGCCTCGAAGCGTGCCTTAATGTGAGCATCATCAAAATGTGGTTGCCTATTGCATTGGAGGAGTCGATGGAGTCTTGCCTATTCATCGTGTCTGAAGTACTTTAAAATGCATTCCAAAGTTGGTGCTGCGTGGATGACTAATTTTCTTGTGTCAGCAAAGTACAGTATGCTCTTATCATGAAATTTGAGTTAGGAAAATAAAGTAAAAGTGCGTGACGGCGTCGATTGGTGTCGCAGCTTGGGCACGAGGGAAGTGTTTTGCAAGGGAGGGTTGTTTTGGAAGGGCCATACAGATATGAGCTGACAGTTCGGCGTGGTGTGGAAACTTTCGGGCTCGTGGCCCAGTCGGTTAGGTGTCTGCCCTGCCAGGTGCACAGTTACGGGCCAATGTTCGACTCGCGGCCTAGTAAATCATTTCTTGTGTAATGAGTCCCTTCACCCTCGAGTGCGCATAAACGTTTGGTGATGTGGTCAAACAGGAACTGCATGTGTTTTTGTGTTCCTGCACTACCGGTAGGTCAAAAAGGTCTTGATTGGCTGAAGAATCGCAGCGTTTTGAGAGTAGTATCTAGCCTCCCCTCGCGGTTAGCAGATCCATATTATGTAAGATCTTGAAAAGTCAATCGTTTCTGATTGCCAGCGCAATATGCAAATGTACAGGTTCGATCCCCTGTCGGGTCATTTCTTTTGTATTTATATGTAATGAGTTTTTATCACTGCAACTGCGTACCGTGGGAGAATGGGCGAGTGGAAAAATCATTGATCTCCCTTGACTGGGAAACCCCTCAGGCTGCAGGTGCAATCCTGCTTGACTCGCTTTGCTCTGGTCGAACTTGTTTGTCTCGCCGACTCGGTCTGTCTCCTGTGTCTGCCAGGCTTGTCTCCCTTACATCATCGCGGGTATGTGCTAGATCTGACGACGGCACTAATGACGTGCATCGTATTTTCAGTTGGTCGGATCAGATTGCACTGTTTTGGAGAGTCAATTGCCTCTTGTCGCTGCTGTTTTTGTTTGCAGTGGACACTTGTTCATCCAGAGTCGTCAGTCGACCGGGAAGCCATTATTGGTTCTCCGCCTCCATGCCGTCTGGTCTGGTCACAAGTCGAGAGTGAGGAGTGGATGCGATTGGTCTTTTGTTGACGTCTTGGTTTACAGAAGGACTGTTTTTGTTTGTGGGGACGGAGGAGATAGAAAGTGGCAGGAAGGCTGAAGTGGCCTGGAAGTAAGATGATGGGCCGCGGCAGTCTGCCAGGGCGGGGCGCTTGGAGCATTGATGCAAACGTCGGTCTGGTCGACAGCTGGAGTGTGGCATACCTACTTCGTACCTGGAGCTTGGTAATATGCGCCAGTGAAGACTGGCCATGATCGATCCACAAAATATCTGACCAAGGCTGCTGGATTTCCTTGTTGTTTTCTGTCTGTGCGGTTGGTCACCTTGAAAACTGCACATTTCAGGTGTGCTATAAAGAATGAATAATCAGAGTGATACCTTCATTTTGTAGGTTTAGCTGGCATAATTTTTGTGATCGCTAGATACTTCAGTGATAGCGGTTATCTGAAACGGAAAGAAGGCGTATCCTTCTGAGTATCATCCTGTATGGCGCACCTGATGCCTTGTGTGATCATGGTGTTGGTCGCCTTGGCTTGTATCCAGCTGCGCAGAGGCACTCATTTGGGCTGCTCACCAGCCAAGTTATGTTCCCTTCCCTTATCCGACTTGCGGACTCATATTCTTCATTACGGGGTCCACACTTTAGAAGTCGTTTTTGATCGATATCTCCCGAACTGATCGAAGTATCGCGAAATCTCATCTTACGGTTCTCTGGTACGATGTCCCGCATGCTGGGGTCAAATTTCATCAAAATCCGTCAAACGGTGCCCAAATGGCGCCGAAAAAACCTTCCCAGAACTATATAGACCTCCTTTGTAATGTAAAGTACTGTAGTTTTGTAGAACCGCGAAAACTGTCTTCTAGCACAGGCACCGTACAGTAGCTACTTGATGTTACTAACATGGTGACCAACCTTTAAAATAAGTGAGAAAGATAGGCAGTCAATGTGCGACGTTGCAGTCCCTCATTTTTTCATCCCCGTGAAAACCAGCACCAATCGAGATGCTTCCTTCCCTCCAGATTATCCTCTGTCATCGTCTACTACTCATTTTTTCTAATTTTGCTGCCCATGAGGGCGTGTGGGCGGGTCCTGTTTGCGCACCTTTGTCCCATTCGCTTTCGTCATGTATGGTCAAAATCAACAAACCGCCCTGTTCTGGCCCCGATCATGGAACTCGTATCGGTTTTCACTGCTCCACACCCACACCAGGCCCAGCATACATACCTGTCCTTGCCGTATCGATCGAGTGCCTCCATGCAGTTTGTTATGGCGGCAGTGGAGGGAGACTAGCTGGCATAAATACACGTCGGTTTGTCGGAGTGGCGAGGTAAGCGAAAGGATGGAAATGGAAATTGAGGGGCCATATTTCATCAGGCTCGTTACCAATTCGAGCCCCGACCTAACCACTGAGTCAGCAATGACCAAACGCCGTGGCTCGACGGTCGGTGTTTACCTGCAGCAGGTGCTCGACTCGGTCGCCGTGCACCGTCGAACGGTGTCTTATCGTTAGTCAGTCCTCGCGACAGGCTTGCTGCTTGTTTTCTTGGACTACTGTCAAGTGTATAGCTGTTTGGATCTGCTAAATATGGGCTGCGTACTTGCTGAATCCTCACTTGCTACCTAGGGGCTCACAGGTTTTCATAGGGGTCATTTCGCCACGAATCTGGTGGTGTTTCTGCGTTGTTCGCGGGTTTGTTTGGTGTGCGATGCAGCTGCATGTCCTCCTAGAGTGATGCTTCTTTTCTGGCTGTTATCTACCCGAAAACACGTGCGGAGTACTGCCACAGAAGCACATTGAAGCGCCTATGATTAGAAACTCAATAGTTTTCATGCCTGCGAGACAGGCTCAATTTCTGTTCCTGTTGTCCATTTTTTTCTTGGTTTAGATCTATCGCGTCCACTCGAAATTCTTAAGTAATTCGGGTTAAGACGGAGACAAATTAGAGCAGGGAGAGTTTTAAATGTAAGCAAGGTAAACTTTCTAGACTGCTGTGTCTTGAGCTCTGCTTGGCCCTTGGACATGTCTTACATGGATGCCATTAGGTCTCTAGCTACTAAAATTTATGACTTTTCCTCGCAATATGATAAGATTCATTCGCTTCCCATGGTTCATGTGCCACGTCGTATCGCCACGCCATTTTTGGTTTCCTCCTCTGCCATTTTCGATAAAATCATGAGTCTTGTTTAAAATATACTTTTTTGATCGGAAATTGATGTGTTGCAATTTATACATCGATAGTCCCATATCATTGTATCCTATAGTTCAGAATTTGAACTTTTCGGACCACCTTGCTGTCCCTCCGCATCAGAATTCAGATTGCAGTCTTTGAACTCGGAGATTCGAGAATGAATGCTTTAAAAAAGATAAACTTTACCTTATTTTATACTTTGCGAGGCAGATATGCTCTTTAGGGAGTCATGGCTATTCATATTCGCATCCTGATTGGCTTAGCCGAAGACCACGCCTCTGCGCGTATTTGCCACCTGGTTAAACCCCTGTTTTTCTGTGTGAATACTCGCTATTAGAATGGCCTTGTCTGGCGACTAAGTTTTAAAAACAGTTGAATAACTTTTCGAGTGTGCTGGAGCGACTTTAAAGGTGGAAATAGCGTATGTTATGTATGCTGTTTCTCAAAACTTGGTGTGGGTCCCGTGACGTCCCCACCCCCCCCCCCCCCCCCCCCCCACTGAGCACCCCACTTGGTGGGGGAAACGTCTCACAATCATGCGGTCTGCTCTCTGACCGCATGACGTTGATGATGATGCTGCGCAAACCTGATGTTGTCATGCTAATGGTGCCAATTACTAGAATGAGTATGTGCAGGAAAGAGCTACCTACAGTGGTTTTCATGGAACTAAAAGTCTTTGTTTTTACAGTGGAGATGCTAGCAATAAGCCAAGTATTAATTAAAATATTCACGGCTTGCCTAGCACTTTTTTGCTACTCTATGTTCTTTTATGCCACGAGATAACAGTGGTGCCACTGACTCTCGAGCCTTACTTTTAGATCGATCCCCAGTAATCGACCAGAAAATTTATCAATTAGGCCTAATTGCTCCTTCGATTTTGTAATTCTGTGACACTCACAGAAAATAATGGCTCAGTCCCCAAAATCACGTCTCTTCTGCCTAGCCATCTATTTTGCGGCTATGTTTTTCTCGATTCCTGTCACTGATGCCCAAAGCCAATGCCCTCCTGGAATCCAACTGCCATGCTCGTGCGCTACGACTCGTTACGAACCAGTGCACATCACTTGCGACAACGCCGTCTCTTTGCAAGCTGTTCTTCAAGCACTGGGACAACCCGTGTTCAATTTACTGATCGATACTTTGATCGTATCGAACACACCCATCGAACATTTACCCGCCTACGCATTCCAAGGACACGCCATCAAACGATTGATTCTGCGGAATAATCGATTAGCCACCATCGACGGGGCTGCGTTCGATGGCCCGTTGCGAAGTACACTGCAGGAATTGGAGATTAGAAATAACTTTTTAACAGCCATTCCACAAATGGGGGTTACAAAATTACAATCCTTAAATACATTGATTTTAGCAAAGAATCGTATTTCAAATATTCAAAAAAGGGCATTCGAATTTTATGCGAGCAAATCAATTTTGAGGAAATTAGATATTTCTGCAAATCAACTACAAGATTTGGATACTGAGGCATTTTTGGGTGGATTAACATCGATACAAGAAATAAATTTTGATAAAAATTTTCTAGTGCGAATTCCAACTCCAGCACTTCGTCATTTGCATACTTTAGAAGATTTATCGTTCGGGGTTAATCAACTGAGTGAAATCGCATTAGATTCTTTACCTTTTCCAAATTTGAAATCGTTAAGTTTAGAAGTGAATCGAATCGAAAAATTGGACCCGAATGTATTTGTGGGCACACCAAATTTATTATATTTATATTTGAGTGCAAATAATTTTACACAATTCGACTCAAATACATTTCAAAATGTACCGAAATTGAAAGTATTAGCTATGGGGAACAATGCATTCACTGCGCTCTATGGTGATTCATTCCGACATATTCCCGGATTAGTCAGATTAGAATTGTCAGAATGTAAAATCGCAAGAATCGATCCGGGAGTTTTTCAAACAATACCAAAAGTCCAAGTGATTGTGTTGAATAAAAATCGATTACCGCAGTAAGTTATGGGAGACACAGTTTGGAGCCGAACAATCGGTAGGCGCGGGAGGGAGCACAGTCAAAACTAAAAATGCGGAGATAAAGTTCAAACATTGCACTCGTTGTTAGACCCCAAATCGGGTCGAGCTTTCGGGTCGGGTCGGGTCGGGGCGCACGGCACCCGTCCCAGGCCCGTTTAGGGTCCTTTCTCCAATACAGTATGTCCCATACGGCAGCAATAGGACGAGTCTGGGAGAGTGAGATAGAGACAAGAGAGACAAATTAGCAATAGCCAGGGAGAATTCGATTGAAAGAGATCAAATCAGTATTCTAACTTGCGTGTACACCATATTGCCCTTGTGCTATGGCAGATCCCGGATCGGGTCAGGTGCTTTCGGGTCGGGTCAAAAATACAGCAATGTTGCAACTTACTCGTATTAGCAGCTACAGAAACCTTTTCACAGCTGTTCGACTCCAGGATTTTCAGGATATGCTTCATGCATGCATGCATAAAGTCTTTCGTTCCACGTTTTCATTCTGCATAACTTCCAAGAATGTCAGACAAATTGTAAGCTGTGAGAATGATTTTTTTTTCTGAGTTATTCCTGCAAAGGGAAGGGTCCATATGTGAGAGTTCCCATAGACATTCTTGTCAACTCTGATGAATGGGTGGGACTAGCCATACGTACTCTAAGAAGGAATTGATAATTTTTAGCAGGTCGTAGGGGAATCTACAATCACATTTGATTCCTGAATATGACAAGTAACTTCCAGGGTATATCTGGCTGGAAGAGCAATATAGTCTGCACCCAAACACCAAATCTGCTATACAATAGCCCCTTGACCACCATCCATGTTAGCATTGCAGAACAGTTTGCTGTGTTCAAAAGTGATAGGTACCCTCACATCCCTCCATCAGTAGTGGAGGTTCTGACAGGAGCTAGTGTCCAGCACAATATGACTTTGTAAGCAATATCTTTTGTGAAGACTAGATGCAACTCTAGCCTGGGGCTCATATATATTTAGGTATTTCTTCGTTTAACCAGTAGCCTGTATCTGACTCCAAAGTTATGACAGAGTTGTCTCAATTATTCACGCCTATTATTCCGATTGGTTAAATCTTGTCTCCAGTGGACAAACCCTAGTCGCTTTTAGATCTACTAAAAATCTACAAAAAGTTATTTGACCACTATAGTGGGAAATATGAAGGAATGCTATTGTATTTACTACGGATTACTAGGGAATAACAAAAGATGAAAATTCGCGTGCGTGAGATGCCTCCATCTCATATGTTCTCACAGTCACCTTTACACCAACGCCACCACGTTCTGAGGATTTATAAATGGTTTTTATCGCGAGGAACTTCAGCTACTTATAACAAATTCGGGTCAACCCGACCCAAAATTTCGGGCCAAGGACTTTCGTGGACCGTCGGGTTGAACCCGACCTGATCCGGTGTCTACTCGTTGTCCCTTCAGTTGTAAGACCCTGAGTCATGTCCATGAGATTCAGTAAGCCCTTATTTGAGTCTCGCAAGGAGAGGGCACAGTTTGCACCCTGTTTCGAGGCTAGAAATGTCACAAGCGTTTCGATAAATATTTGGCTGCTTCAGAAAAACCCAAAAAATTGTGAGGGCCGGTTCAATAAATAAAGATTTAAAATGAAGCTGCATTGACCCTGTGTCGTCTTCGAGATTGTATAAGTTCCAGGGCGAGAACGGATGCAGCATTCAGGGTCTAAAGCCTGGGGATGGGGTGCTTAGGAGATGCTGTGTTTATTATGCTTTTAATTAGCCATATCTTTTAAAAATGACGTCTGGAGCTAATTTTCTTCCATTTCAGAATCGATTCTAACACATTCCAAGGTCTCAATGAATTGTATTCACTCGATTTGAAAGGAAATTCCATTTCATACATTGGGGATCGTGCATTCGCGAATCTTCGCTCATTGAGACATTTGGACATTAGTACGAATAAGTTGTCCATATTGGCCCCTGGCACATTTTTGGGCACTTTCGAGAGGACTTCACCACCCACGACCAGAGTAATGTACATATATGGTAAGGGGAAGTTTATGTGTTTCGGACACTTTTTTTTGAAAGTTCTGCATTAAATTGTTTTCAGTTTTTTGTTTTCTGCTCTTGGAAGCCTTCTACTGAAAGCTTGTTGGAAGTTTCCTGCACCAAATTTTTCTAGTTAGTGATTTGGTCCTTCTGCAGAAAGCAGTGGGCGTAGCGGAGAAAGGCGTGTGTCACAGTTTGCTTGGCAGAGGTGGAGACCGGCTGCCCTGGGCTCAATTCTGCCCGTCTGAGACCGCGGTGGAGTTTTCTCCGCGCCTGGCATGCCTAGCGATGGGTGACTCACCCTACATGCCTCCAGGGTCGATAAATGAGGACAGGGCTTCAAATTTGGGCTCCTTCGCGGGGCACGAGCTGACTATGGTTACGTGGGTAGGGCAGGATAGGGTTAACTGACAAGCCCCCTAGGGTCAAATATCGATCCCCTGCAACGATCAGGATAAGTAAAAAAGAACGCAGGATAGGAAGTCTAATAGAACTTTTTTGCTTTCAGCACTGGGATTTTGAAAAATGCTCTTAGGACTGGCTTGTATCTTTGTCTTGTCCCCTAGTTTTGACTGGCTATCAAAAATCCTTATTTGTATCCCTTACCTTCATAGAGGGTTCTGTAAAAATAAGAACATTATTTAGGGTTTTTATTCCATACTAGATAGTTTAAATGCTGGAATTTGAATTCCTTAATGGATGTCGGTCCTGTATCGGCTGTCGGGCGGAAGTTGTAGTCAAATCTTGTGCAAATGCATATGCGCACTACGGGGCTTAAGAAATATAAAGCACAGCACAAGAGATGCTGAAATGTGAAAGAGTGATATAGAACCTCCCAGGGCTGCTCGAAATCTACAGCTCCCTTACTTGTATATTCTTTCCTCTGGGGTAACAAACGAGGGTTCACGGGGAGAAGGTGGTCTGGCACAGGTCTGCCAACCATTTAATTCTCACTTGTTCAAAACAGTCTTCTTCTTGAAAACCTTATTGAGCACTATTGTGTGTTTTCCATAGAAAATTTTTGGAACTGCAATGAGCGTATGGAATGGTTTCGTCGTTGGCTTCGGGATAATATGGATATGATGATCGATGCCCCCGGATATCCGCCAACAGTTTGTACGAAACCTGACTGGCTGCGAAGTTGGCCGATTCGGTCGGCCAATCCGATATTAACAGCCACCTTCGATTATACTTCCAACGCGCCCTCAATGACGACGGCGGATGATGGTGGATTGCAAGACTCGTTGGACGGTGCAACATTGAATGACTATTCTAAACTGAGTACAGTCAATTTGACTGCTATGGTTCTAGGTAAGTGATTTATGTTATGCAGTATAACAGAAGTATATTTCGAAAATTTTGACCTTGCCGATCAAAAGAAAAGAGTAGTGTGCTCTGATAGCGTGAAAGTGAAACGCTAAAGGTACCGCAGTCATTCTTTAGCTGCGTGCGCTGCACACTATGCCACATTTCGACCGCATTGATACAACAACCAACTGGCCAACTGGCAAGTGGCAGCTGGTGCCGATCTATGCATGTTTCGCTGCAGTCAAGAGTTGAAGCTTGACGTACAGCATACTTCTCTCGCACTCCAGCCCGACATGGTGTGTGCCCCTCAGCCCTTGATCGAGACAGGTCTGTCTGACTGATCGGGAGACGAAAGCGCGGGTAGTTCACGAGGTGCGTGCTTGAGCATCCTTGTCAGTCTTGTCATGATATCTGGAGATCCCAACGGGTGCTGTCAATGTATTCCTGACAGAGGGTAATACTGCAGGTGGGCGGACAAAGCACATAAAAGAAACTAACGCACCTCAAAGTCCATCCAGGCTATTCTCGCAAAACGCATTGTCATTTTATCAGGCTTAGTGTCTTGATTGCCCGAGTCCTGTGAGGATCTCGACTGGCATATCTCTTCCGATCTGGGGTGATGGGTGACTCGTCACAGCTGCGCGTCCAAGACAGCCAACCTCCAAGCAATGCCATCTATGTAAGCTTTCTATTCGGCCTACACTTCATTACATCACCTCATGTTTCAGGCATAATTCTGGGCGTCTTTCTCCTCACTCTTCTTTTGTTGATGATCGTTCGTTATTTCGTGAGTAAGAATCGTCGTGAGATGAAAGAACGAGATGATGAAAGGAGGCGTTTCGAATCGTCCACCTTGAGTGGATATCAACCACCCGCGGGCGCCAGTGGTCTCGGCTCTGCGTATCCGTCGCCAGCATTGGCCATGGGCAGCGGGGCTGGCGATGGGGCGATGGGAGATATGGATTCTCAATCAGGGACTATGCGCCGGCCAAGGACAGGCTACTTCCTGAACAGGCCGTGGTATTGGTGGTTTTGATTTCAAAAGGCTGTCAATGAGTTGATTTTATGTCTCGATTGTCTCAACTATAATTTGAACGTGAAGCTGCTGGATATGTAAAATAGTGCGCGCGAAGAAAATTGATGTTGCTTTTGTTCTGTATATTATGACGAAACTGCTCCTGCATATTCGATCTGGTAGTTGATTAAGCACGAGTTGCGGTCTATGCAAACATTTTTCATACTGTGCAGTCTACAGTAAACGGCTTGAGGTTGTGGGGTTCATCTGTAGGGCCCACTAATGCTTTTATGACCCTTGGGTCATAATATTTTCGCCCTCGTGAAACTCAGGTTTTCGACTTTAACACTAGATCCGGGTTAGGCGTCTACGCTGGGTGTACATTTGCCAGCGAGTGTTCAAGTGGCGGCCAGGTATTAAAAAAAAGAACAATTACACCAGTAGATTTTTCAAAGCAATAAGTTACAAAACGCAGTGGGTGACCAGTTACGACCATCCGAACATAACAGGACCATGAACACATTATTAGCTTCAGCTCCTGTTTGCATCAATTAAATTCAGGACCTTTGAATGTTTCCCAAAAAAATTTTTCCCCTGGATATATTCTCGCGCTATATCTTCATGACCGGCAGCACTCACGATTTTTGATTTAAATATTGCCGCGCTATCCCCCAATTTTGGCTTGGCTTGTGCCCATCATTTGGCACGAGTAGCACGTCAGCCAGTCTGGTTGATGTTTCACTGGTCCTCGACCACTAGAGGTCTTCGACTGCTCTGAGGTTTGTACCCCTTTGCTCTGAGGTAAGCTCCCCGCGGCATCACATACGCGGCCCAAGGATTTGTCTGACAGGAGTCAGGCACCTTGACTCAGGAGGCGCTAACCTGGCAGGATCTAACTGCTTCAACTTGTACGGATATAAGATTCTGGAGGCATCCGATGCGTGCGATCACGAACGGTTGTGAGGCGTGCGCATAGTGTTATGTATTGTGCATGTAACTGGCTACGTTCTGCACATATGCACATGGTGCGTGTACATATAACTACTGTACGTGCCGTCACCTTCGGTCAACACGACATGGGACTCCACAGTAGTCGATATTCTGCGATAATTCCAAGGAAAACCACAAGTTACAGTCATGTGGAAAACCAAGGAGACGTTACAGTCATGTTTCATGCAAAATTCTAAGACCTCGTGTCTTATAGAGGAGTTTTACTCAACCGCACCGAGCGAACGCAGGCATTACACTGATCGGTCAAAAGGCATCAGCCTATCAGAGCAAAAGTGCACGGGCACAAAACAAACAAATAACACACCAGACAAAGGGAGACCAGTTCCTCACGCAGCAATCACCAGATATCATCAGACAGGCCTAACATCAGAGGAGGTCATGCTCATTTGCATAATGGATATAACTAGATCTTCAGTTGCCCTTAAAACATGAACTCGTTGACACATTTTCCTCGGTCGTGTCTACATTTTCCTCGGTGTGAACTGAGCAATAAGTTTGCTGGCTCTGGTTGCAAGTAAAAAATCATTACAGGGCATCGAACACCATGTTCATGTTTTACCACATCACCAAGCGCGGGTGCCCACTCGAGGGTGATGGACATATTTTACTTAAAATACTTGATGATCAAGATAGTCACAGTCGCCAGAGGTCTGATAAGTGTTCCGCAGTTCGGCAAGGCTTGAATGGCAGGTACGCGATCAGTGTCCTATGCGTCCATGACTAGGCACGGATCAGATCAGGTTGACCCGACTTTGTTACAAGCAGCTGCCTGCTAATAAGCCTAATAGGCTGAATAGGCAGTTATTTCTGATGCAGATTTGGTGTTCTGACACAGAATGAATGCCAGGCTTTTCCTGGCAGGTACACCTAAGAAGTTCTTTTTCATATTTAGTAATCGGGTGCGATTGCACTCCCAATAAGACCTTTCAATCTGATTGTGAATAAGACTCACGATCAGGCCAGCCATAGCCGGAGTCTTACTCACTGTCAGACTATGCCTAGTCCCACCCATTCATCGTCAGAGTTGCTACGAACTGTTGATGAGAACGTAATTAGAAATGGGGGGTTACGCAGAAATTACTCAGACAATTTGTCATATCTGACAGTCTGACATTTTTGAAAACGCAGAATGGAAACGTGGGAATTTATTTTGAAATTTGGGGAATTTAGGAACAGATATTTAAAGGTTTTGGTAACTGAACTTGCATAACTGTAGTATGTTTTACCCGTTCGACCCAACCCAACCCATCAGTACATGACCCGATCCAGGGTCTCTTGCAAGATATGCTTGGCTCTCAATTTTCAACTCTGCTGTACATCGTGCCATTGGGGCACAACCGTTCCACAACCGTTGCACAGAGAATAAAACTGCGTGCATTTCATGCCTGTTGATAGAATTACGGATGAAGCCTGGGTATGATCAACGAAAGCTAAGATGCGTCTTTGGCGGGAATTCAAATCATTGCGAAATAAAATTACATTTTCTTCGAGGTTTTTATCGAAAAAAAAAAAAAAAAAACAAAAAAATAAAAAAAAAAAAAAAAAAAAAAACAAAAACAAAAAAAAAAAATAAAAATAAAATTAGACTTTTAATTTGTCCGTTTAAAATGGGGTAGAATCCTATAGATTCCTCCACCAAGCAGTTAGAAGCGTAAAATCGAGTGGGACGTTGTAGGCAGGAAACAGGGGCTAGCGCACTACGTTACAGTATATTTGAATGCATACATATATACAGTAGTTGAGAATTCAAAAGTACCATTTCATGCACTGAAAAGTACATGCTACAAAAATTGACACTCGGCTGCGCAGTAACCAGCTTGACATGTTTTCCCCCATTATCCAGCATTAATTTTCCAGACACTTGGTTTCTTCTCGAGCCCTCGATGATAACTCAATTCACCAGTCCGAAAATATTTGCCCACTGAACTCGTTTTCCATCTTGCACAATCGTGAAAATATCGAAAGGTTAACGCCCCTAATCTGTTGATCCTTTGTCAAAAGAAAAGGTGACAAAAACTTTGACCATGCGGAAACGGGTCGTTGAACGTAAAATGATTTTAGATTATTTTTCTTTGTATTTGTATCAACAATGAACAAAATATGAAATCTCTTTTTCGACAATTTTATTATGCATAATCGTGGGAATTCGATGTACTGGGCGTCTTGGTAGGGTAATTTAATTTGGTACCTAACACGCGTAACTGTGCCCCGAGGGCATTTTTTATATTTCTGTCAGTATTTCCATATTTGGCCAATGCACAGTCCACAAGTGCCATATGAATATGTTCATTGCGGGCATTGAAAAAAGACCTTTTCCACAACTCTTTACGCCTCATACATTTCCGTTGAATAAGTTCTCCAGTCGGCGCCCGAGTCGATGACCTTCGAGTCCTATCTCATCCAAATATGGTCATTTTCTGCAAAAAAGAATCTTTGTTGCCGACTGGCCACGCCTGGGATCATTTAACGCCCTCTATCCACCCCGCCTCGTCGTCCCGCCGTCCATAGGCTCAAGGTCAAGGTCAAAGTTTAGGATCAGGCGAAATCATCAAACTTTTCACCGGCTCGTAGAAAATGTGAGAGTATACCACTATCCACAGATCCATCTCGCCAAGGTGGCTCTTGCGTAAAGTCGCAAACGATGGCATAAACATCGATTCGATAGGACTTTCATAGATTTGGGCGGGCGGAGGGGATGGGCGGGCGGAAATGGCGCGTGGTAGGCAGTGTGAGAGAAGTAAAAATCTAGAAATTTGGCATTGACGAAATTCCAAAATTTGACCTCCGTCGACCTCGCTCAGACGCCTTTCTTCTATTTCTATGTGTGTATTAGCGATGAGCGACTAGTTTGGACATTCTTGAATAAGGCGAGGCCCAGATACAAGGTGAATAGTTTGAAAACTACGAGTCCTGGTCATCCAGTCCTTGGTTGACATAAGGCGAGTGACCGTCTTGTAACTCGAGATCATTTAAATAACAAATGAGTGATTAGACAAGCAATTTTTGAACGACGAGCGATTGATCGATTAATCGGTAGGTTAGTGATTGAACATCAGCACCGTCAGCTGATATCAGAAGATATCGATTGGCTGTGCTGATCTGATTTTTAAACTTTTAAACGTTTTACACTGACGGACTTTTGGAACTTCATTGACCTTCATTGACAACTTCATTGACTTGTGAATCTAAACCCTGTGTTTTACTAGTTTAAATTCAGTTTATATTACTCTCGCCACAATTTATTCACTGCTGAGGTCTTGTTGTGAAGTCTAGTCTTAAATGATCGAAATTTCTAATTCTTGTTCCAGGGTTCGAACCCCACTGAATCCAAAACTTTTGTGTAAATGTTCTTCATTCTTTTGCAATCATTTTTCACATTAGTACACTTTTGCACAATTTTACAAATGGTCCCCTCGCCTTCCCATTCATGTACCTTTGCATCTACGCCATCATTTTTCGAAAATTATCCGTCAAAACTATGCCGTATAATTTGGTGCCCCAAATAAGCCTAAACTAACCTCAAACAACCCTCGTGCAACTAACAATGACAAATTAGGCAGGGGCGCGTGTATTCACCAACCTCACCTCATTCGCCCGCACGTTTATGATATGTTGAATTTGTCCACCCTCAGGGCAGTTTGGGCGGGGAAGCAAAGTTGGTGTAGTGGTTTGATTTTTAAAAACGGGCACCCGCTTGGCCGAAATGCGGCCTCATGGCCCGATAGTTGAAAAGAAGGATGACGGTGGATGGCCTTTTTTGTTGTGGCCCACAATTGAAATTAAAGCCGCATGTATGACGCGTCGGTGAATTGGCCGACCATTTATGGGCACAGTGCGCCTACGCTGGTGGGTCCTGGCCGTTGGTTGACAGGGTTGTGACCGGTGGCGCGGCACGGTGAAGTGGATATGGACAGAGGGTTGGCCTGGGTTGGTTTGATGTTTCAAAGGTGGCCATTATGCGGCAGGTGGTCAGTATCATCCGGTTTAGGGTGTGCTGGGAAAACAGTGTAGTCTGGTGAATTTGGCACGTGGGTTTGGATGTTTAGGTTAGCTATCGGTATCGACCACGCGAATTGTGTCTCCTTAGCAAATTCTCCGCAGCATTCGAATTCTTACCCAGCATGGTTTGGAATGTAGGCTGGGGAATTTTTGCGTCTATTCGTTAATTTACGTGTCAGCAGACCAGCCAGGTAGAAACTGATCTGTCAACTTCAGTGCTGTCACATGTCCATATTAGGTAGTTGCACCAAAGCAACTTCGGCTCCATTTGCTGTGCAGACTGCGAATCCCTTGTAAACACTGAACTGGAATTCGATGGGTGCGAGTTTCCTAGGATTCAATTCTTAGATTGTTTAAAAAGTTTTGAACATGTTTCAATATTTTTGACAGCAACCCATCTGCAGTAATTTTAGATTTAGATCTAGATTCAGGAATTCAAAAATTAAGATAATTGCCACAAAATTATGTTGCTAGATGAAACTTCCAGTAACAGCGATATAAGTTTTAGCTTGACTGCGTGTCAAGCTGTGTTGCTGTTTTTTAAAATTTCCATGTTGACCGCATAAACTTCCGCCTTGCTGCCCTGTGGAGCACATGAATAATGTGTCTGATCCATGGGGTGGTATGCAAGTAAAGTGGGGACTGGTTTGGAATACATCATGGTATAGGTACTTGATCATTTAAGAATAGAGTGAATCGAGTCTGTGTCCCTGTTCATCACCACCCATTTTGTGCCAAAAGTTAAAAATAGTTAACAACCCTCCAAAAACAGTAAAGTACAAAAAACGTATAACCTATTCTGTGGTAGGTTTTGCCTCTTATTAGATGTGGAAATAGGTCTGACTGGTCGTGAGCTGATATGCTGTAAGTTTGACGCCTCATAATTTTATAGTGTCGTCGCCAATAGCATTGTTTGAGCAAACAGACAAAAATACTCCTTTAGTTTTCCCCCCGAATAACTTCCCCAGACTCACAGACCACATTTCATTTAATCCCCCCCCCCCCATCAAATATCTTCTTCAAGGTAGTCCCCAGCAGCCATGTACCTGTGGCAGCATGTTCTTTGACCATCCTAAGAACACCCTGTCATGATGGTATAGATTAAAAAAGGCAGGAAACTATGCTCATTGAACACATGCAGTGTATTGCAGCAGGCCTCGACCGATCTTAGGAATAAAAACGTCACTGATTTTTGAAAAATTTGGGTGCTCAAATACTTTGCAAATTATAGTCCCCCTCAAATAGGTTCCTGTCTTTGATGCATTTGATGCAATAATTTCACTCACAAGAGTATTCACACACCACATTTTATCTTCCTCAATAATTTTATAGATTAATTGATGTGCAGCTACTCTGTGACCTTATATGATCAATATGCCTTCGCATTTGCATTTGGTTTGCATGATTTGCTGCAATGCGCATTCGCATTTGAATTCTCACAGCTGAAAGCCCGTAATTTTCATCCCATACTCTACTCTTTATTGTAAAGCTACTTTTTCACTGTAAAAATAACTGGCATTGCCCGTGTCAGCTTCCCTTACGAAGAATTTTATTTACGCAAAATCATTTTTCCTTGCTTTTCAGACCACGATTTTTCGTAATTTGTCAATTTCTTATTGATCAGTCAAAAATGATCAGGTTGCAATTTTTGATTGTCTGTCTTCTCACCCTGGCGATTTCAATCATCGGTTGTCCCACTAATGAAACATTGCGTCAATTATGCAAATGCGAATCGACTTTCAATGGAATCCTATTGGACTGCTCATCCCCCCTCTCATCCGATCCGATCGATACTCCACTGATTTTACGTATTTTGCAAGAAAATCGCGCTCAACTCGGCCTAATTCAAGAATTACTATTACGTAATGGAACACTGCGACAATTGCAATCGCGTTCATTCGAAAATTTATACATAAAAAAATTGGATTTATCATGGAACGAACTAGAAAATATTAGTTCGGATGCATTTCATGGTTTAGAAAATGTATTACAAATTTTGATTTTATCAAAAAATCGTCTAACACATTTTCCCGCCATTGCATTATCGAATTTACTCGGTTTATTACAATTAGATTTATCGGATAATTTGATTGAAGATTTACAAGAGAAAGATGCATTAAAAAATACACCGAAATTATATGATTTAAATTTAGCAAATAATCGTATTTGTCAAGTACATAAACAAGTTTTCGATGATTTAAAATCGACAATTCAAACTTTGAATTTAGGCGGGAATTGTTTTGATAAAGTTCCAGCGGCGGCTGTGCGAGGTTTTAAACAATTATTAGCTTTACATTTGCATAATAATCGTATCGAACAATTAGAACCTTTACAATTTATGAATTTACCGTCATTGAATTTAATTAATTTAGCAAGAAATCGCATCGAAGCTGTTCATCGACAATCTTTTTTAAATGTGCCCAATTTACGTTTTATGTATTTGAGTGATAATAATATTACGAAATTAGAAGGAAACGAATTTCGCACATTTGATAATTTGGAATTATTAGATTTAACTCGTAATCGCATAGAAGTGATACCGAGCGAAGCATTTTTGGGAATGCCTCGATTATCTCAATTATATTTGGGCGATAATGGAATTCAAACAATCGAGGCCAATGCATTCGTAAACAGCAGTTTAGTTATTCTACTTCTACCAAACAATGAATTGACCGAATTACGAGCCGATATGTTCAATGGACTGACGTACTTACAACAATTCAGTCTGAAAGGAAATAAAGTATGGCTGGTTTTTATCCTCCCTGCCTGGCCCTCCCAGGGTCGCCTCTATTATAGAGCGGGTGATGAGTAATGATAGACGGCATAAAGCCGGATGTGAATTGGGTCACTGGGTTCTAGTTTGGGGGGGGGGGGACAGGACGCGGGATCAAATTGGAGGGGAATGAGGGATGGACGTGAGGGAAGTGGGGGGAAACGGATGTGTGGGGTCGTGTTGGATGGTCTAATGAGTTTATATTTGGGGGGATAGTAGACTGCCCTAATACTCAGTTAGTTTCGCCCTCGAGTACAGTGGTTTCCCTGGGCAGTTGTGAGGCGCTGATGTCCAGGGACAGGATATGTCATACCATCTTGGCATTAGTGTTCGTTCGGGATCGGGATCCGGACTCGCGCAATCCCGACTGTGATCGAGATTTTTTATTCGCTGTAGATGACCTACACCCCAGCCTGAGTAGCAAACAAATAGAAGCAAAAAATTCCCTTTCCTTGGAGAATTTGTAGTGTAAGTATTTATCATTGCATTAAAATTCAGCAGAGCAAAGGCAAACTGGAGAATCAGTTATAAATTAGCAAACAGATCGCTCCCTTCTTTCCCCTCTATCGATTCAATCATCCCCCAACGTCTCTATATGTCCCCTTCGGCAACATTTTGCTGGCCATGACTATCTGATCGTGAGTCAATGTCAGTCAGAATGTCGTGCTTCCGCAGCAGATGACGGCCCGCCATCTAGTGACTGGCAAATGCAGGCTGTTACTTCTGTATACCCAGCTGCGCGCAGGATGTACTTCAGAAAAAGCAGGACTTGTGCATTTCATGGAAGCAGTTTCATTCCATCACGCCATTCTCGCCCCTACAGCTCGTCTCCCATACACTAATGTTCCCTGTTACGATAAAAACATCTTATCTCCTCAACATTCGGTCTTGAATCCCGACCAAGTCTTATCGGGATCGGGACCGAGTTCGTTCGCTATCCCGAACGAACGCTACTCGGCATAATTCTGCAGACGGAAAAGAAGTGAAGGAACCTCGCATGCCCATTGAATGAATTTCGTTCTGCAAGGATATCCTCTCTGATTTTGGGAGCAAAAAGCACAATTTCCTTGCTATGACATGGATGCGAAATGTGCTGCAAATTTTCATCTTCTTTCCTCAAATAGTTTCCCCGTCTCCAGTACATTTGAATTAATTTAGAAAATAATCTGAAATATTATTTACGCGAAACTTCTTACATCAGCAACCGATGAAGCTATGAGTCATCTCATTTTTCACCAGCACTTCTGCGCGGTTTTAGTTGGACAAAGCGTGGCATGGATCTTCGGGACCAATAAGCCGATTAGGAGTAACGAGGAGTGAAAGTGAAACAATGTCCCGGGTTGGAAGTGCCCGTCAAGTGATGGCCTGGGAAATTGCAATAGCGCCACTGCGGGCCACTACGGACAGAAGTTTTCTTTGTGTGTCTGCATTAGCACCCTGTTTTATGCCAATTAACCAGTTAGGTTGATCAAAAACAAAACACTGAATTCTACGCTTGGAATCTTCTAACACAATGACATGTGTACGAGGCACGGCAGTTGCTGGTGTGCGAGAACAAAACATGTTTCACATAAAGAATTTAAAACAGGCAACTCAAACTTCAGCATTCTTCGACGTTTGGAAGCTAATCAGCTAATTGCTCATTATTTCTGCTGCCCTTACCAACGTGACGACATGCCTGCAATGCTTTTTAGATCACTCGAGTGGCCTCCAACACATTTTATCAAATGCCAAGTTTAGTCGTTATCGATCTGTCGGACAATCAATTGACCACGCTCGAACCGGCTACTTTCCTGGCCCAACTCAATTTGTTCTTACTCGATTTGAGTCGGAACAAACTCGCTAGCACACCCCACAATGCATTCAATCGACGAATCGTTACTGTTGTTTTACAAGGTGCGTATTCACGGCTGTCTCAACCTGCATTCTGATTGGTTGATAATACCCGAAGCCACGCCCCTTTCTTTCTGAACCCCAATCAAACAAATGGTTCTGCGAGATTAATTTAAGAAATTATATCTGTGCGTAATCCTCACTTGCTGATCACTGTTCTTTTAGTTGGTGAGAATTAGCACAATATGGGGAATTTTATTCGGGCGGGCAATTAAGGTCAGGACTGACTTGTGAGATTGGTGCACAAGATGAGATTATTTAGCAGGTGAGACTTACGCGCAGCAGGAAAAAGGGCGGCCCAATCAGAGGACAAGAAAAATACCTAAGAAATTTTGTCCACAAATATGTCTGACTTTTATGATGATCGCAGGTGACATGCGATTGCGATGCTCTGTGATCGATAAATTTCCGTGTTTTGCAGAAAATCCGTTGGTATGCACTGAACGCGTGCACGTATTGCAAAATGGAGTAGGCGTCAATGTGCAGGGAGCGACAGACAGCGTTTGTGTTGGAGTGGCTGGTAAGAGCAAAGAAATTTTTATGATGTTACAAATAGGATGCAAAAATTCTAGGTGCCCTAACATGTGATAAGACAGTATAGCTTCATAACCGTGGAGCCAGGGTGACTATAGGACAAGACGATAAGCCATGGTTTCCAAAGAGGCTTATTACCCCAATTCGATTTCAGGATTCACCAACGCACCGTCCACGCCGCCCTCTTCGCAAGAGGATGGTCTTCCCAGTGACACAGCCCCGCCCCCGATTGGAACTGACGTGCCTGCCTTTGTGCAAGAATCGGCATCGACGGGCACTGTTCTGCTCATCCAACATCACTCATCTCCCGCCAGCTCCAACTCCAGTGCTGACCTGAATTCCTCGATCCACACGACTGCCGGCAGTGATTCTGGGTCGCTGTTGACGCAAGAGGACATCGACCGACTGGCAGGATCCCCCAACTCGACTGGAACTATAATCCTACCACCGTTTGGTGGACTGGATCCAACGGCCACTGGTCCCGTTGAGGGACTTCCCACCAATGTTGCTAATCCAAATTTTGGTGGATTCAGTGTAGGTAGCCCAAATGTTGGCAGCCCCAATTTCGGAAATCAAAACTTTGGAAGCCCAAATTTTGGAAATCCAAACAGTCCAAGTGGGTTACCGTTCCAAAATGTTGTTCCACCCATCAGTGGTAACCCGAATCCTGGTTCGCAAATCCAAGTGACATCGAATACTGGCCCAAACATTGGGAATCCCGACTTCGGAGCACCAAACCGGGGAGGTCCCAGTGTTCCAAACGTACCCGTAGGCAACTCGAATTCCGCCCTGGGTTCTTCTATTCGTGTCAATCCAAATCCATCTAACCCCAATCCGAGCCTGGGCGATCCCAATTCTTTTGCTTCAAACTTTGGATCGATCAGTAATCCCCACATTGGAGGCAGTACAGTGATCAAAAGTGATTCAGTTGGCGTACCCAATGGCCAGTCCGCAACATTCAACATCGGTACTGGACCGAACGCACCGAGCGGCCCAGGGACGGACAATGCCCATCTTTCGCTCGGCTCGAATGGCAAGTTGGATCAGTTGCAACCCTTCGGGCTGACTCCCTTGCTTACAGTCGTGCCCACATCCAACTCGAGTCACACCCCAGCATCGAGCCCCCACAGACCACCTACTGGCCTCAGTTTCGTACCAGGGATCGTGGAACAAGTGCCCTTGGAAAACGAGGGTCAAGGTGGCGTGATTGGCGCCAATCGACCACCACCACCGAGTGTGGGGCAACCAGCACCGGGGAGGACACCCACTGACTCTGGACCTGACAATGAGGATTTCGACGGTCAAGATTTCCAACCGCAAAGTCCCGAGTTCTCGTGGACATGGCCCCCAGAATTTGGATTGGCTACTCCAGGCCTTCCTCCAACTGGACCCGCCTTGGCCACGCCCAATCGATCACCATCTTCCCAATCCTCCACTCCAACACCAACCTTGCCACCAGACGTGATCACTGCCTCCCTCCCGGCCTGGATTAACACTCGTAATGCATCATCGAATGACCCACGTCCCAGCCCCACCTCGTCGCGTCGCCCAATCCGACCATGGCAAGGCAGCGACTCGTCCGATCGATCGGATACTAACGCCCCGGCACCAGAATTGCGAACGGTTCCTCCCAAGAAGCAGCGACCTAGTGAGAACGAGCTCGGGGCCAGTGGTTCGGACGCAGCGGCAGCGGCAGCTGGCGAGTTCGATGCCAGCAATGCCTCATCGGGTGCCAACGCCACGACGACCATCGCAGTGTGTCTGACAGTGGTGGTCGTGGTCATGATATCGGTCTTCATTACACTTTGCGTGGTCAGGCATCGAAGTCGTGCCAACAGTCGCCAGTCAGTGTCGTCCGCCAGTCGTACCTCGGCTTACGTGGCGGCCCAGGCGGCTCGTATCAACTACGCCACGTCCACCTACGGTGTGGTCGGCCCGTGCACGAGTTCACTCGGTACTGGGGCCTACATACGCGATGTGAACGGGGGTCGTGTGGGCACTTTACAACGTGGTGCTAATGCATCCACTTTGACCCCAGTGGCCGGAGCTAGTGGCAGTCAAGCCTGGATATACGCCCCGGGCACGTATGCCTCGCCATCGGCCTACTACAAATAGACCATCGGTCTGCACAATTTAAAGTCATTGGCGCGGTGAATTTTTGAAAGTTAATGTGAAATGTTTCTTGTTTTTATAAGATGGTGCACTCTTTGTATTATAATTGCCGATTCGTTTTTGTTGCATGCAATTCGTTTGGCCCTTCATTGATCAACGGTTGGTATGCATGCGGTTTAAGATCAAGGCAGCCCCCAGCGCATATACTGTAGACTAATAAGGGCACGCATCGAATAGGTGCTTACTGCCGCCATAGCATGCATTCACATCCACTTTACACTTTCGTACTCATAGTACACACGGTGAATGTTACACTGGCATGCAGGGCCTGCGTATGGGCATCAGCTGGGGGACACATGTTATCTGCACGCTAGACTGTCCTTTCTTGCCTCTTATTCCCTAGTAAGGACACTAACGTCTGCCTCACACTGATGTTGGCGAGCGGGCTGTACAAACTGCCAGCAGATCAATACTGCTCGTTGCGCACCCGTTGGCTTGATGTTTTAGCATCACCTTCGTATAATATAGGGTGCCTAGCAAAAGATTTCCGCCCGGACGATCCGCGATGGTTCGTGGTGCAGGCTTCAAACCTGTAGCTGGCTAACGTCAGAGTGGTTCGATTCCACCTTCTGGGCGGTTTCCTTTTTGGAGAAGAGTGAGGCCTGGGCCCAGCATATTTGCAAAAACACTTTCGATCTTATGGACGAGCAGGCTCTTGGCAAAATAGTTGCAGGGCCGTCTGTGATATGCGATGCAGTAGGACACCACTACACACTCAAATACAAGGGAAATTATTATCTCGAATGGGTCCGAGGAGGGGACACTATTTGAGGGAGAAATTCAAATGTGCAACTCATTTTGGCATCGAAGTTTTCCCAAATGACTGATGTAACCAGCACTCCTGGCGGTCTCTCCCCTGGCTGGGAGACGTCAACCTCTCCGGTTGATGTTTCAGCGGCAGATATAGCCGCGATACTTCCCCTCCAGCTGGTCTCATGTTTGGCTGACACCGTTGATGTACAAGTCGAGTATCTTTGTCTCAAACATCAATGCAGGACATTCGTGGCTATGCCCCGCATTATTGCACACGGAGTAACTATTTGAGGGGATCGGGAATTACCGAGTAGGTCCTATGATGGGTAAATTACGCGAGGGGAGGGGAGGGGAAGGTGCCAGTTCCGTTAAGAGATGCGGGCGTGAATAGAATTATGTGTTTACCCAACATTATGTGCTCGAACAGCATAGCATAGAGCAGGGAGCATCCCTGCCACTTGCCGCTCGAGTAACTCGAGCAATTTAGGAAGGCAACAGAATTACTAAGCATTGCTGGAACCTCACAGAGAACACTTGGTAAACATGAACCCCTGAAGGTCTCCTGACGACCACACGGGTCACGGGGTGCACTAATTGAGCCACTCTTCACTAATTTGTGTCCAGATCATGCTTTATGCGGCCGCAGTGGTGCAGTAGGTTCGGCATTCGTCTCTGTATTGCTTCGGAGCGAGTGGCTACTCGCCCGATCCCAGCTGATTCGGAATTTTCGTGGTTTAAATAGATGTTGTAAAATGACCCTCTGTCGGTCTTTTGGAATGAGAGCATGAAGGAACAAATTCTTTCTCGAAAAATATTTGTGAAGCGCGTTTTAAAATAATGGCATGCTCAACATCGTCAAAACTCCACTATACTTATTGAGAATGTAGATTCGCCTTCTGGCACGCTTCACAGACCGTCAAAAACTATATATGTGTTATGTAGACCTAAACAATAATTATTCAAAGTCGACTTGGCAAAAGATTAGTGCGCTCGGCTGCTCCATTTAAACATGGGGTGGGATAGAAACGATAACAGCATATTTCTTCGAAAATCTGTTATCAGACAACGGAAAGGTTAACCCGGCCATCATACTCTAACCAAATGTAAGGCGATGCTAGGTTGGCTGAGCTCCCTCGGAGACGCATGCTTGAGTGCGTTGTATTTTAATTCGTAGTGATATACTGTATGTAAGTTTGGGTTGCGTACCCTGAATGTGTTACGCAATTTACCTCATTCAAAGCCAGGCTTACCATTGCACTCCCACACTCACTTGTACTGCATGTGCTTTACTCGTATACACGAATTCATTCCAGACTTGATCAAGCATATCTAGTGCGCATCACTCTGATCGTGAGTGACTGGTGCAAGCCGGCTCGTGCACTGCACTCGATTGATGTTTCAGTTGTGTCAGGATCTTTTTACGCGGTTAACTTTCTGCAATAGAACTTATGACTCTGGGTGTTGCCATCTTCCCATTGTCTGAATGGAGTGGCTGATTGTGAGTGGGGCAGGGGTCAAGATCCACAATTTGTGCTTTAGGATGTCAATCACTTCTTGCAGAGCGGAACTTCATTATCATTGCAAAGAGTCATTGCACATACGAGCCCAGCTCTTTTGCCTCTCCCTGGCCTAATAAAAAACATGGATCTACTTTAGAATCTACACTGGATAAGTAGATCCATTTAAAAAACATGCAGAGAAAGAGCAGTGTGTTTGTACAATGCAGAAACTCAGCTGATCCCGCCTCGGTACAAAATGATCGTCAAATATGTGTTTCTTAGCCCTCGAGTGCGCTGTATAGTGCTTGGCTATGGATAAAGTATGGCATGACATGACATGACCCTCACAGCATTGGCAAGTGGGCATTTCGTACAGAAAATAAAACTCAACCCGTCAGCTCTCGCGGTTCTACAAAACTACAATAGGTATCTTACAATACAAACAAAGTGAAAAATGATGACTAACCTAATTATCGTTTGTCTTTTTCCAAACTCGAATCTACCCTCAAGTTCAGTCACGACTGTGCTGTGGAATCATCTCACATTAATGACAGCGCTCAACAGTTCACTCTTATATCTCTACCGGTTGGCACTGCCCCTGGCTCTTTAGGTTTCTTTATGCTAATAATTTTGGATGATATTGGTAATTTCTAGTGAGTCCGGAGGCAGACATGTGCAGCATACTGTACTCAAGTACATTTCGCATAATAAAAATCATTGAAATCGGCTGCTGAAGAGTCGGTGACTAAAACTTTGAGAACGCAATAGGAACTTAATATCACAGTCATAAACAGGGCCATTTATTATACGCACAATACGCGTAATCACAAATCGCCCACAGTACGCGTAATCACAAATTCTTTTTAGCCCTGAGGATACAAGAAAACATTTTTGATGATCTATGGTCGACGTCTACTCACGTTAAAATAGCCTCTGCCAAACAAGTCCCCACTCCCGCCTTCAGTTGTGTGGCTTTGAATCGGATGTGGTTATAAAACGGCGGGCAGAGCCATCTTTAGCCATAATCGTACTTCAGCACTGGCTGATACGCAGATATGCTTGCAAGGTTTATTGCGCTTTCATTCACATTTCCTCCGTTTTTGCTGACAAGATACGTCATCAGGCTTTGCAGAAATAATACGCAGGATAATCGCTTCTTTCTTTGTAGCCCAGCTGTGGCGCAAGTGCCAGCACCGCCCCTGCTCCATCTAGTGCAGCTTGCCTGAGTGGCCACGATGCAAGCTGCACTAGATAGCGCAGGGCGCGGTGCTGGCACTTGCGCCACAGCTGGGCTACAATGCAGTTGCAGACGCCGGGACGAAACGAATCGACCAATTGTCGGTTTGCGACCTTGTAGCAGTTCGAACGTCGAACGAGAGACAAGGTTACGTCTTTGAACCAGTGGATACATTTCTGCACCGCGACGCATCGAAGAATGCTCCTGGGGTTCTCCTGAAGACCACATCGGATCGTCAGTTGAGCGTTTTCGACTATCACCTAGTCCTGTTAGGACCCGATGATCGATCAATGTTCGCTCGCAATGTGAAAGTTGGTCATGTTGGTTGTTCCATTAGGACCAAACAAAACCTACGACGAAGAAGAGGTAGTCAGCGTTGAGCCGACTACATTGGAGGGGAGATACAGTCCGCTGACTAGGTCGGGCACGATCATAGTCAATGATATCTTGGTGTCCTGCTACTCGTATGTGGAAGACCATGATAGCATGCATTTGATAATGCAGCGGATGTTTTCCTGGCTGATGAGTGCCAAGGCTGCTCCTGAACCCAGTGCACCCTTAGCGAGGGACGGGATCCATCCGCCGGCCAGCAGCCTCCTTAACTTTTTCCGCCAGTACTTTCTTTCACGTTTTGCAACCTTCATATAAGGAGCGGACAGGCACTCAGTACAGTGGATACTTGCATACCCTATATGACTAACAACTTCTTATCCAAGTCTTCCAAACCAATGTCTGGCATGGATATTTGCTTACCCGAGGTACAGTATGTGATATTTGGATAATGTACTGTAATGTTCAATATATCTGACATTCGCATTATTAGTTGTCAGAGTATGCGCGACAAGACTACACTGCACGCAAAATGACTGGCCCCTGCCGCTAATTAATCGGTCAACCAAATGGCATGAAGGACACAATGCCAAGACGAATAACATGCACAATTCACAACCCAACAGAATTATGCGAAACTGTCGGCAGGCGTTGGAGAGAATGCGACCAAAGTCGATATTTGCCCAGAGCAAGGCAAGTCCTGCGGCTGAAACATCAGCCCGAGGGGTTGACCATGGCGAGTGAAAGAAAATTATTATTCTTCCCACTCGCGGTACATGTTATTTTTCTAAAATCACGAGCGAACACATTTTAAAAGGTGAATCTCTGCGAGCATCATGCTGGCCACCTGAGCCGTAGAGTGCAGTAATTTAGTCGTCCCCCCCCCCCAATAATTCGCGTACAGATCCATCATCTGTATTTGCGAGTATGCGTTTTACCCGCACCCACAGAATATCTGACATACCAAAGCTGTTGTCGACAAAAATGAACAACGTTCACAAGCGCATTGGACATCAAAACATCGACTTTATCAATAAATTCAATGATCAAGGATCAGCCACACGCGCTCCAATCAATAACAATGAATACCAATCCACGAGCTCCAATCCAATCGATATTTAATTATTACCGAATCGATTAACCCCATTCGTCCTCCATCCTCAGCTTGGACGTCATTGATTCACTGTTCCGCTACCTGAAAGACAAATGTTCAAGCAATTCATTAAAAACCAAAACAATGGCAAAAGTCAATCGATTGCTCCCTTATAATTTCTCCGACGTTTCTTACGACCAGCTTCGATAAGAGCAGCAAAATCGCCTTATTCGTCGGACAGGTTAGCCAAAGTGTTTCAAACGTACGCAGAATCCAGAATATCTTTTTCTAACGGCCAACCTAGACCAGGCAGACTTCAGAGCATTGGCAAGGTCTGGATGCCGAGTGAGTGAGTGGTTAATTGCAAAAATTCAAAGTATTCTCCAATTTTTTCTCCAAGGTGAAAGCTACGTTATGCTGGTTCTCACATGCTCTGTTTTTCCAAACCAGTAATCTTATCGTTAGGCGTAAGGGTGGAAATCGATGCGTTTCCAAAAGAGCCCAGGATTAGGGGGTACGCCGAGGAATCAGGACCCACGAGGGTTTGGCCGATCGACTCAAAGTCTGGAGCCACCCCTCTTGCGCTTCATTCAGGCTATGTGCTAACCTGGACATGTTCACGCAAATTACTGTAGCCAACGACAAATAAGCTTGCAGCACACAATCAGTACCCACTCACGATACTTGGATTTTCCATACCTGTCGTTGCAATCGGTGCAACATCTTCCATCCGTAATTCCTTGACTCTTCAGAAAATGCCGCCCAGTCCATCGATCCGCTAGCCAAACCATTGTAGAGGCTCGACTGGCAGCTGGCATCAGTCATCACAGCGATGGATCAGCTGTAGACTTGGTTGGCTGACCTGGGTTTTTGGCGTGGTGCAAAATCTCAACTGATCACTCGCTCCAGTATTCCACCCAGCCGTACTACACCATGACCGCTACAATCCCATGATTGCCACGCTGTCCAAGCAGCTGAACAGCTCGTTGGACAGTCCCGCCCCAGCATCCCAGGCATAGCCACCATGGTAGTGTAGAAGGGCGTCAATCCCAGTTTATGTCAGCGCTGGAGCCGTGCCCGACCAGGGCTCAATTCCCAGCCATCAGAGCTCGATGAAGTTCTCTACAAGCCTTGCACATCCCTCCGGGCATTGAAGGGGCCTTAGGGTGGGACTTTCGAATCAGAGTTCCCGGGGCCAAGGGCTGCGTTTAATCTCCCCATCACCGACAAAAAGCGACAGACGCATAACCCACGAGGTCATGGACCTCACCTCGATGGAAAAATGCCAAGGGTCAAAATTAGTCCTCCCATTTGACTAGACGAGGGCTGCATGAAAGTCATCACACATATCTTACCCATTACACGCCCAACCCATTTCGGCTCCCTCTCCTGTCCTTCCAGCCCTTCCTCATTCACCCACCAGCAGCTTCATCGTTTTACCTCATTCCTTCACACTGAATGGCGCCTTCCAAAACAAAGTAAGCTTAGAAATCGCACAGTCCCGATTATACGAATACCAGTAGAAACGAGCGAAAACCGGTAAGCTTCAAACATATCTGGAAAACGAGGCACAATTTATGCCATGGGCGCCGACCTCTCCTTCCATTGCTTATACTTGTCGTACGCCATTTGCAACATGCGCGAGATGTGTTCCGCCGGCTGAAACAGGGTTACCACACTTTGCCTCATCCAACTCTCAGTCCTACCCTGACAAACCTACATTCGATTGATTTGGCGACGACCGAAAGTGCCGGGACCGTTCCAAAAATGGCTTCAATTTAGCCTCCTCGTAACGACGTAACGTCTCGAACATTTTGCTAGCCTGAATAGGGAAAACCACCTCAAATAGCGAACTCAAATGACTAACACAACTGAAACCAGCTGCCTCTCCCACAATTCCTACAGCATGGATCCCCTAATCTTCCCTCTCAACCTTCCCCAACAACCCTCACCTTCTGTTCCAACTCAGGCGTCGTCGCTGGAAAACAGCACCAAAAATGCCTCAGTAGTTCATTAGCCGCCACGTACAACGACCGAAGCTCGTCCATCATTGCTTTTGATGCATCTAAAACGTGGGCTCAGTCACCTCATCGCTAATTATGCTTTCCTTCTCTACTTACTGCTTTTTTCAGCCGCCACACCCGGACCAGCCAATTCTGAAATCTCAGTCAGTGTCTTCAAAGCTGCGTTCGAATTGAGGATCTAAAGAAAACGATGTCGTTATGCCCTGTCTGCAGGTACTATGTTCCCCTGAGTTGATGACAATCACCACACTGTGTTCTGATAAGCACACGCACGAGACAGGGTGCCCAAACAGGGAAGACCACGAAAATCGAAACAAACAAGGATTAGACGTCTGCCTCTCACGGACGGGTAAATCATACCGCCCCTTCAACTCGAGTGCACATTCATTCCTGCGCTTGGTAACGCGAAACAGGAACAGTCAGTCTTCTCTCACCCCCTGGTACACTGACCTCATCCGCACTGGCAAGTCTTGCTAATCGTTTATCAGCCGCCTTACTGACCAACGCGCACCATCTGACAGCGTCACTGCGTCCGAATTCTCCACCGCTGTTCCCATCGGCCTTACTCGGACTGCCATAGCCTTCGGGCTGCTGCTGATACTTCTCAGACCGATTCAAATTCAACAAGACAACGTCGTCACTCGCTTCGTCCACCAGTTCATCGCAGTCAACTATTCGCCTCTAAAAATACGAATCAAATAACAACCCAGCAGTGACCCTTGGAAGAGAAAGGTCAGGTTCCTTCCTCTCACGTGAGAACCCGGCCTTCCCCATCATCATTCATCCTATTCTAACAGATCCCTCCCAGGCCCCCAAGCATTTCCATGCCCCAGCCACATCCACTGACCTTTTTTGTTTTGCCAGCCGCAGCCTCGTCGTATTCTCGACTAGTCGTGGGCAAAAGCGAGCCCAAACTGTACGACGAGGTCGGCTGACCATTGGCCATTCCACTGGTCGATGGTCCGTCCTCGCCCAAGCACGCTTGCAACACCCGACTGCTATGGTAATTGAAACGACGCAATAGAGCCGTGTAGGCCGGATTGCGCATCTTGCCACGATCGTCGTCATCGATTTGAGTGATTTGCTAAAATCAGCGAAAGATCAGGATCCTTAACAGTATCAAAATTTGCGATCAGTTGATCGATTTCAACATAATGATCACGTGATCAGCTGACTGACAGACATCGATCTATCGAGTTATCACGACTGAAATAAACTATCAATTGCCCATCATGCTATCACCAAAAGCGAATTTATTTTTAATAGTGGGTAACACAATCGATTCTCTCAACAAGATTTTCTATTTTCATCTAGAGGGAGAGATAAAAACTTAATTTTTTAAATGGTCATTGATAAAATCAAAAGATGACTAATGCTCTTCGATTCATACTCGACATCTGATTTAATCACTATATTCCTTATCAGTCGATATCATGATCAATTTTAGGGACCGCAGGGTCCCTGACCCATCAATGAATCACAGATCAGACCAGTTTAAGTACTGGACATGCACAGGTAGGAAGATCGTATAGATAATCAGGAATCCATACGATCAGCTGATCACACATTTCCCTACACTCACATCTGCCAAGCCACGATCATCTTCGAATGCCGCTAATCCACCTCGCACTTTCTCCGTCGTCGAACGTATCTGCGATTGTAAATCTGAAACATAATCACACAATCTCGGACATACGTACACCTCAATAAATGAAAAACAAGAGAAATCAAGTTACAAATCTTTTTCATATTCAACAGCTTTCTCAGTGCATCCAGTAATAACCCAATCATCTGGATTTCTCTTACTGCACTGCTACTGGAGTCTCTAGCGCACATAAGCCCGCCTTCTGCATGCAATGTGCGAGCTAGCAGTATAAATGGGAGGTCACATTCAGAATCATCCAGCACATGTAGGACGGCCACCGCATCACTTCGGATAGGACTTCATAAGACGCCCCAATATAAGGGCATGTCTAGTAGTGTAACCAGGGGGGCAGTACCCATCCCAAGTCCTACTGTACTGGAGCTGATTGTGAAAGTGACCCTGACCACCGTCGTTCAGGCTATGCTCTCCGCCTGATCCCATTCGACTGCATCACGTGCCACCTGGCAGCTCACCCAACGTTCACCACCCCCTTATTACAAATGGACCTGATCTTCAACCTCAAATCAGTACATGCTTACTCACAATCAGCCATCACATCACTCGTGAGAATGCCCCTCTGCATCATCACCACTCCTTCACTATCTAAATGCTTAAAGGAAGTAAACATGTCAAATGCGTTCGTTGATTGGCGCAAGTACGAGTAGGAAGGCTGGCCAGCGAGCGTGAGTAAGCTACCATTCATCATACCATGCCCATGAAGGACCTGGACTCAAGTCCAGCATCGACCGACCCACCCGCTGATTCCGGCGGGATCGACTAAGGGGAGCCGACCCCTAAGTCGATCCCTCCCGATAATTTCGAGTCCCCGCCAAAGTATCCCTCCCTCTGGTGTTGTATCGACTATCTCATCATGCAGGCAGCTAGTAGTCCCAGACACCCCCGTCAGTCAATGCCGTCCGCACGATTTATGAAATTTTGAGCCCTCCCCACGTTCTGTCCGCGAATGGTCATCCCTTCGCTCCATGATAACGTCCATTCCCAGCAAAAGTGAGTTGACTGTTTCTTATCAGCGCCCCACTGAGCCAAAAAAAAATTAAATTACAGTAGCATGCTCAGCTAATAGGTTCAGAGTCCCTAGTCAAGCGGCGTCCACATATGAAAATTAGGTATAGAATACTGCAGTGTCAAAAATTCAATCTTCGTTTTCTCAAAACTAAGATTTTTGCAGCTGACTTATTTTTGCAGAACGCCATCGATAAGCAAGACCCAAACAACAAGCGATATTGTAGATACGGTGCATCTGCAAAAATTTGCGAAATTCTACGCCATCAGATCAGCAACAGCACAAGTCCAAATTAAAGACGACCACGTTCACTCACTTTTGAAAGACTATTTTAGACATTCTGACTGGCGGCTCTTGCATGCAGGCAGAAGCCCAAGCGGGCATCCTCTCTTCGCTCTCTTTCCGTCCAAAATCCTCCTGCCCCTCTCCTCTTAACTGCCGATGTCCTTCATCAATGAAAGAGAATGCATTTTCCCAGATGAGCAGCCGCAACACAACGTTGGGTCCGGAGGATCGGTTCAGTGGCCTCAAACCCTGCTCGGTCGATGCTGGATTAAGACTGTACCACCGCGCGTTTCACGCATTCCCTTTGTCCCTCAGTTCATGCTTTTTGTTCTTTTTAGTTTGCCGCTTTTGACTTCAAGTATTTGAGAAAAATCACTCGATCGATCGATCGCTACCCAGCTCTCGCACCTCTCCCCTAACAATCCACCCCATCCTCACCTTCTTCATCCATCTTCACACAATCGGCGAACAATTCTTTCGGCGTGGCATTCAGCGTTCTATCACGATGAAAATAATGAGATTGAAAAAATTGAGTCCAAAAATCTTTCTCCGTCATTTCGTGCGGTACTAATTCCAAATGCTTTTTTCTCACTAAAAAAGTCGATCGAATCAGATCAGAAATTCCACAAATCGATTCCCGATATACTATGCGTACCCGCTGGATAGGTACGAAAAATGGCTTCCATAATATCAGCAGTCAAATTCAATTTAATCCCGTTACACCCGTCCGCTTTGGCCACGTCAGACTGAAAAAGTTTTCGTTAGCTGCTTCAGAATCGCTCAGAAACACTAAAATTTGACTTTGATCCTAATTTTTAGTCAAGACCACTCTCAGACCGAAATCCAGGAAATACGTACCAGAAACCCAGTCGCAACGCCAACTTTCTGCACGCTAGTATTGGTCGACTTGTGATTTAATTTCTAAATTCAAGTCAAAAAAAACTGACGTATAAAAACCACAATTTATATATTTTTTACCTCAGCCGCGTAAGTTTGCCAAAATTCATCAGCCGAAATAACAGACGTAGTGACCAGTTCCTTGTATAATCGAAATAATTCCTTGTTTTCTTGTAAAATCCTAAAAGAAATATCACTGTTGAACAATTTTTGCGAGTTCTACTTTATCACGGATCAAAAAATAGGTTTTCTACTCAATCTATCGACTTAGAATGAAAATTCATTTTTTTTATACGAAAATATTTTGAAAATCCATCGTTTCCACAATTTAAACTTCTCTAAGGAAAAAACTCAGTTCATTTAAAAGTCGAAAATCATTGATTCGCCTGTCATTCCTAAATTATTACTTGATAGAAACATAAAAAACTTACTTTTGTTTTTGCTCCAAGTCTTGACTCAATTTATTTCGAAATCGAGGTAACAATTGTTGCAAAAGTTCTTTGACAGCTTCACGATCTTGCAATTGTTTCTCCGTCCCATTATCGTTGACAAATTGAAAAGTGGTACTATCGCCGTTATTCAAACAAATTTGCAACTGCACTTTTGACTTGCCTTCTGGGGAAATCTTTTGCACTGCAAAGAAAAGATAAGGTTTTTTAGGTGCGTGCCGAGAAAATAGCAGATGACATTAAAAATCAAAAAAACTCAAACTCTAAAAAGCTTTCGCTTCATTTTTTGGAAAAAGTCAAAAAAGTTTAGGCGCTTTTGCAGTTTGTACCCTAATCTCTTAAATCCAGCCTATCCTATCCTAACCTAAGCCTAAGCCTATATCCAGCCTATCGTAGCCTAAGCCTAAGCCTAAGGCTAAAACTAAGCCTATATCCGGCCTATCCCTAAGCCTATTGGGGGACAAAGTGCAAAACTGCCGAAGTTTAGTTTCAGAAATCACAAATCAACATTATTTCCTTACATCTTTCGGACTTGAAAAATTTTGGTTTAGACGGAACAGCGTTCCTCCGCTGCAGAAATCGCGCGAAACAATAGGTGTACACTAGACCCAATCATTTTATCAAGCAAATCAGCCGCACAAGGCAGAAAATCGGAATTACCTATAGGCTGCTGTTATTCCGGCTACTTCGTAACTTTCAAAAACCATATCTAAAAGGCCCCAAGTCGAGCTTTCACGATATTGTACGGACTGTTATACTGTATATGTGCAGTAGGCCTCTCAAATCTGAGGTTAGAGCGATGTCAAATAATTTTAAATGCTTAGTCAACGGTGCTGTGTGTATATAACCTACACAAACCCCTTCACTCACCCCGTATATCTTCGTATCCATGCGATACGAAACCGGCTCCATTTTTTTCATCAACCCATAATATACGATTTGGCAAGACGTATAAAACACCTAAATCGTTTCCTTTTCGACATTTCACTCGGTCAACACGTAAAAGGATTTCTTCATTTTTTCCAATCGTAGCCGACATTTTGATTTGCATTGATTGATTCAAATCATTGCAAATAAGCCGTAGTCATACGATAGAATATTCTGCAAAGGATTTTCGATGCTTTATTACTTATATTTACTGACTAATTTCAGATTCCAGCAGGCCAAGGTCGACGAGAGGATAATGGTAAGTAAACCAAAACAAAGTATACGAAAATCTTACATAGGTGCAGCGCGCACACATTTGTCATAAGCAGCAAGATCTTGGATGTTGGCGGTAAATTTAAATTTCAGAAGATGAATCCGCTTTTTAAATGTCACGAATCGCGAATAACACAACTCGCTGCAATCAGTGACAACGTTAATGATTCCTGTACTTGACAACGCTTAAACTATCCGCAATCCATTTGCGAGTCTTCCTTTTAAAAAGCAACATGACGTCCAACAAAGTTACGACATACTCGATTAAAAGAATAGTAATATACCCCAAGTAAACTGACATCGAAGTGAACTCGCATTATCATGACACACACGTACAGCGTACCCTACACGCCGCCTGTCCCACTCACACCTTCTCCTGGAACAAGTACAAGTTATTGGTAGCAGCCACGGCCAATATGTTATCATTGGGATGCCAGGACGTGTGCAGTATCTTCTTAGTGAAGTCCAGGGCATCCGGGGACACGATTTCCTCTTTGTGTTTCTTCTTCGATCCCAAAAGTATCTTCTTTGTTCTCAGCACCGAACGAGGTTTGGCAATATCGGGCGTAGCTTCCAAGGTCAGGTCGGCATTGGTCGAGCGATTGAAGGTACGAAAGAAGTTATTGTACGTACCCGTTATGATGTGCCTGAAACAAAGGCATAGACCTTAGTCTAATTCACACCAGAAGCATTGTCCCATCTCCTCTAGGACGCACTGTATTCATGCACTAAGCCCCTACTATTTAGATGACCAGCACTAGTCAATACGAGGGTATTTTCTACGGCCATATGAACCAGATGGACATGTTTATTATTCTAACTTGCCAAAGACATACTTGTTCATGTCTTTGGCATGAACACTGGGCACTGGAAGCATGGGTCTAACCGTAAGTGAGGAGCTCTGCTACTAACTCTCAGGCCACACACCCACGAAGAGTGCACTTGAACGAAAAAGACCATACGAGTACAAAGTGAACAAGTGCAGGGCAAGTGGACCGCACCGACTGCCCACCCCCATCACTTACGTGTCATTCCGACTCCACGAACACTCGAACTTATCGAAAATGCAATCATTCTCGTACAATGAGCATAACTTGGATCGCAGATACTCGTGGACATTGTAAGTCTCCACTGGGCGATTCTCCATGTGCAAATCCCACACCTGAAATCGATTCGTGTAGTCTACACACTGATACAGTGCCGCCCACCTCGTCCTCCCGGCTCCCTACTTCACTCCCATCCATGGCCATATCATCTACTCTCCCCTTTACTCCGGCACATACCCTTACCCGATCCTACTTCCACCTCCCGCGCCTTACCTTCACAGTCAAGTAATCACGACTCAAAACGTATCGACCACTATTCGAAAATTTGATATCCGATATACTCGAGATGATCTCAGAGAAGAAAGTACGATTGGCTGGATCTTCCGGTTCTTCAAACACTAAAACATTTTTTATACAGCAACCTTCTTTGAATCACCAAACGAAAAAACGATTACGCCAAAAGAAAAGAAAGACGAACACATTAGAAAATCATAAGCAACATAATTTTGCAGTGTTCTCATTCGCGTTGACTTATAGTACCCACAATAGTGTCACTGAAATCCTTCCCCCCCCTCCCCCTGCCACTTACATTTGGCGTGTTGATCGCACAAAGCTCGTTCACGCATATCGCACAGTCGAATCACCCCTTTACTGCTACTGTAAGCGAACCAATTGCACTCGTGCGGATGGAACTCGGCCGCCGTGATCACCTCCGTCAACTCCTCCATATTCGACGGTTTAATGTCCGATATTACTGAAAATACAAAGTTCTAGCATTCCTATCCACCGCGATTCCCGCTCAGACCAGATTCCTAGCTCCGCTACGTTGGCCAGCACCCCAGTAAAATTGATTCACTGTTAGACTGACCTGACAATCAAACTTTAAAATTGCCCACAAGCACGTACCCCTTTTTTAAAGAGAAAACTTACCCCGCACTTCATTGAAAATTGATGAAAATGATAAGCTGGCGGGGCAATGACACACTGCCTACCCCCTGAGGGGAAACAGACCATTTCACTGGCATACTGACCCTGTCTCACCACAGGCAGATTCGATTCGACTCCCCCTAACTACAACAACCCCTTCCTCTGCACCACCCTATCAGCTGCCATTGCCTGCACAGATTTACCGACTTCCTCAACTAAGCACTATTTAATCCCCAATCAGCCCGCCCACACGGCAAATTCCATTCCTACATCCCTTTATGGAATTCTCAAATCTCAAATCATCGGCCGATAAAAATCTTTCCACGAACCCTTCCATCAGCAGGATTCGAGGAATAAAATGCTAATTATGGCCCCAGTCGTCCGTGACTTCGTGCCAATCCAAGATGCCACTTACTAAAACTTTGATTCGTAATTTCCAAATGCCATAAATTAATTCTCAAATCATCGGCCGATAAAAATAATTCTTGGTCCGAATTGGGAGAAATACTGTTCACGTGATAAGTATGCGCATTGGCGTAAACTCGACGCGGCGACGCCTCGACTACCAATTCCATAGGCACTAAACGGGGTATACGTAATGAATCTGAAGATGGCGGCACGTCCGTCGATTGGCCAACATCATCTCGCAAATTCCATCCACCGTCCGCTATACGACGCTCCCGTTCCGAGATTTTCCATAATTTAATCGTCTTATCTGCAAACATTTTTAAAATAATTAATTAGTACTACCGAACGTTTGACTCTTCCATTCCCACTCGCTGCCAGCGTCCATTTAGCGTTCGTTCGGGATCCCGATCCCGATCCCAATAAAACATGGCTGGGTCGGGATTGGAGGTTGCGCAGATGGTGAAGAAGGGGAAGAGGGGAGTGTATCCAGCATCCCTCACGGTCGGGAGTAATCCATACGCTCCCCGGCTGGGACGTCAACCTCTCGGGTTGATGTTTCTGGGGCTGGTATGTATAGTCGCGAGACTTGCCTGTCTCCAGCTGCAGTTTTTTGCTCAAAGACTTCGGTCTCGACTATATCCCGCCGCCTGGGCGCGCTGGTTACAGGAGCAAAGGATTGGGACGGGTAAGGAGATGTTCCAGAAGGGAAAGCTAGAGAAAATTTGGCGGATGATTGAACTGATAAAGAGAAAGGTGTTTGCTAATTAGTGACTGATTCTCCACTTTTTTCTCGGCTGATTTTTTAAAAATTTTTGTTGGTTTGGCCCCGTGCCGCCCCAGTTCCCCCACTGGACTTCCAGCCCGTTCTGCCCATAGCCGCCCAGCAGTCTTGATATGATGAGCGAGGCCGAGGGATGACCAGCTCTCACGGCAGCTTCCCTCTGTGTGTCTCCACTAGGAGCACCTCCACAGTGGAGGTGAGCGTCCCATGATGATACTGGGCGAGAAGGGAGAAATCTTCCCGACTGGTGTTCGACAGTTCCTGATTTTCTACTCGTTTAGCGTCTGCCACATGATGGTACTGCGTGAGTCGCCCAGAGCCAGGTGTGAAAGGCCAGAAACGGACTTACTAAACTGCCGTCGAAGACTGCTTCCCACTCTGAGAACGGGCTTACTAAACTGCCGTCCCCAGCTGAAACAGAACTGCGGCCTCCTGGTCAGTGTTGCTGGCCCAAGCAATGCGGGACCAACTCCTTAACTAACTAAGCCACCGTGGCTCTTGCTTGGCTGATTTTGAATGCAATCATAAATACTGCACATCATATAAGGAAAAGAGTTTTTGGCTCTATATTTGCGCTACTCAAAAAAAAAGTGGAAAAAAAAACATTTTTTTAAAATTCTGATCCTGGTCGGGATTGAGCGAATCCCAAACAACAACTGGCGAGCTCCATTCACTCTCGTACCTGGCGGGTCAAGATAATTGGGAGAGAATCACTGATCCCTCACCCCAGGCTGGCAAAGGCCAACCATTCCGGTTGATGTTTCAGCCGCAGGTATAGGCCAAAACTCACCATCTTTGAGTTGGAGTTTCTCTCCTACTCCTGCCAGGCCAGACTATGTTACACACTTCATTGAATCCCAGAATTAAGTTCCTTAAGCTTGACCCAGCCCCAGCACCGACCGTTATATCGGTTGTCGATCTTATCCGTTCATAGCATTTTCGAATAATTTATTCAATCGATAAGGCCGATAATGGAAATTTCAAAACTTAACAAAGATGTATTCTGGGTGAAGCAGTGTCACAACGACGTGTTACAATGTGATCTAGTGGTCCTTTGATTTCACACTAATTCGAACTGCTTTTCAGGTGAGATTTGGCCTCAGAAGCATGGCCATCGAAATTCAAATTTCCCGCCATAAACCTTTCTTACAGAATTTGCATTATCGGTAATACCAGTCGATAGCAGCATTATCGATTATCGGTCCATATCGATAATTGCCTTCTCGATCGGACCTGTACATACCCCTTGCCACTAGCCCTCAACCCAGTCACTCCTTACCATTCGTCGACAACAAGAAATGCGCGTTATTCTTTCGTTTCAACCATTTGATTTTGTTGATTTTTTCCTCGATTTCTAATGACTTCAAATAATCGAATTCCGGTTCGTGACTTTGGAACGTACTGTACACATTGTACTCGCAGCTACGACGTCCGTTTACGTATTTATTCTAAACGAGGTAAAAAGAGCGAATGAACAGAAGCAGCCCATACAAATTACGAAACTAACACCTCAGTTAGAAAAGAAATACGTTGACGGAATATCTGTCTCCTCACAGTGCATGTGACCAATCACACTACACGCAGTGCAGGGCCTGCACCTCTGCTACACAATGGGTTCATCGATCTTCACATTCTCCTGTCCTATAGTGTCAATTCACCTCATCGATCGATCGGCTCTTCGCCCCCCCCCACAAATTTGACAAAACTACCACCACACAAGCATTCTGCAGATTCAAACACTGCCGTGCCCAGTCCCAGTCAGTCTAGTCACCCCCAATCAATTCGGATTTCTACTGTAAACTTGCATGTGCCACAAAAACGATCGATTTCGTTGAAAATGAATTAAAATTCGATGAAATGACCCCTTAATTAATGGAAATCCTGACTAATTAGAAAAACCCCATATTACCCCCCCCCCCCTGAAAGTTCATCCGCACTCGCCCAAGCTCCTAGCCCATATCTCCCCATCTCATAACTGGCATTTCTGTAAAACAAGCAGGTCCTTGCTTGTTCCACGCTTATTTGCAACCTTGCAAAGATGAAAGCCGATCCCTAGCAGGCAGTAGTAAAAACAGCTTTCAATACAATAATGTCACGTTGGCCATGAAGTGGCCGGAATTTTCCATTCGAAGCAGGTCAAACTAGTTGATATTTGAGAATGGGCAAAATAGTTTTAGTCAATAAGCAATCACCATAAAAAACTTTACTTTCTGTCGACTTTTCCTCTGGCCTTTTTGTCCTCAAAATCAAATAGCTTTCAAATTTACAAATCACACAAATTCTCAAAAAAACCTTCATGAACTTTAGGAAAAAGTAAACTGAAACATAGGAAAACCCATCTAAAAAAGAAGTGAACACAGGAGTGATCCCCATTTCAGTCAGACTCCTTGTTCCAAATGCCTAAAATTACAAAAACAGGTACTTTCCCCAAATGTACTCTCAAGTGATAGAACCTAAACACAGTCATTCAGACTAGTGAACAAAAGGTCCCCGATTCCTTCCACTTGGTCTTGGCCACTTCTACCCCTCACATTCGAACCGCCCCATCCCGATTGGGTGAACTTACGCTAGGATCACGCTGAAATATCACAACGCGTCCACCTTTATCTCCAGTCGCCAATAATTCACCGTCGTGATTGAATTCAATACACGATATCACGTCGGCTAAAATCAAAACAAATCAATTAATTCTTTTTAATAGCCCATCCTTTTCTCCAAGTTTTATTAAAATCCAACCCTCTTTACAATTCCAACACCAAAAAACGTTTCACACAACCAAATTTCAACCCCTTCTAGCAGCCCTTCAGCGGACTGTCATATCAACCTACTCTGACTGGCATGCTTGCAACACTTCCATTCATGAGCGCCACTACTCATTTCGCCTCGTTTCCAATCATCGACTATAAATCCACAATCACCGCCTAATTAGCATACTCCTCGATTCCACTCAAATCAACCAAATCACACTCTACCCGCCTTTCAATTGTCCACTATCCCCTTCCACACACTCGAATTAATGACTCGCCAATTAGAACAAATCCGAAAAGGACCCAAAACTTGCCAACCGTCAAATACAAAGGTGACTAAATACAAAAATTGCTTTTTAATTTTCAATGTAAAGTCGCCTTTATTAGAGCAACCCGGAAACAGAATTCTTCACTCAGCTGTTTAAAATTCGGACACTTCTTCGTTCAGCTAATCAATACCGCCAATGCAGCAGCCAATGTAGAAGATGATCCGAAGTGAAAGTATTCTTAATTCCTATTTATATCGATTCGATTCAAGTACAATTCAAAAATCCTTCCACAATTCCACTGTCAAAGGCTTCAAATTTTGCACGTTTCGTTAATTTAAATCCCAAACTTGCAATAGCATCGAACCGTTTTAAATTTCTCCCGTTTTTTCAAATCAAATCAATTTTTCAAAAACAAATTTCGTCTCCTTTTCTATTAGCTAGTCCCAAAAGCACGACCATGAGCGCGATAAACTTAATTCCACTCTCGACCCAACCTTATCACCAAAACTATGATACCGTTGTTGAAAAACTTTCCACCCTTTTCATCGCCAGTCCACAACCAATTATATTCTACAAGCTCGTTTTATCACTTCACCAAACGTCGTTAAAACACAGGCACAGTCCAGTGTGCAAACTTTGTAAGCTCGCAACACACACCAAAGACGACTAAAATTTCACAACGACCACGCAAATAATCATCTTCCTACTCGACCTTGCCCAAAATAAACAATCGTGACAAACCAATAAAAATAGGCCGATTCGACGCGTTAAAGTTTAATTAAAAATTCTATTCAGTTTTGTCACGCCTTCCATCCCGCAATCTTCTGGCCTCGAGTACCAAAAAAATAGCATTTTTAGCGTCAACTGGCTTACGTTGCCCGCCCACCAGTCGCATTGTCCAATCCTATGCACTACCCGCCGAGTCATTGCGTCAAATCCTAACCAGGCCAGACTAGGTACAAAAGGTCTTATTAGGGTAGAAAATGGACAAGCTTCCGAGAGGAAAACATGCAACCGGACTCTCCGTCTTCTTCATTTCACTAAGAGCATAGACAGCAATCGAAAAAGGCAAAAATCCTCCTCCTAATCACAAACTTTGGCTTTTTCCCTTCTTTTGAGCAAAACTACGCTCTCAATTTCTCACACACCCCTCGTCTTTTCTTCCCGCGCAAGGCATGGCAGCACTTTGGGAACACGCATTTAATAAATTATTCCACGCACGAAGAGCAACACGACCGTCTTTCATTCTATCCCCCCTTTACTCATTCTTACAATCAATAAAAAATACAACGAAAATGACTCGACTCGTCCCTCTTCCTGTCCACCCACTGTCTACTCGCATCTACTGACCACCCGACACATTCCACCTCTGTCCCATCTCCTCCGAGAGTGGTTATTGCACAAACGCCACTCGACTTTTTCTTCAACCACACACCGACCGACTTAGGAAGCTGCAGACCGAGTCGCAAAATGTTTCTTGCTTGTCGTCCTACTTGAAGCTTTTTAATAAAACCTAGCTTCATTCGCTCCCTTCTGTACGTAACAAGATATTCAAGACATAGCTAGCACATAAACCCGATACGAAGCCCCCCCCCATTCCGACTGCTTACTGTGCCTACCTGGCCGTGCAACTACACTCTCGACTCTTCTGTTTTCTTCGGTCAGCCTCTGATTGACGTAAGTTGGATGGAACGGGCAAATACAAAACCCATCGTCGCTTCATCTAATCCTCAATCCAAGCATATCAAAAGGGACGGGGCACAAATACAATCCAGAGACGAAAGATGCTCTAGTAATCATAAAAACGAAACCCCGCACGCCCTGCCGATGGCCATACACATAGTCAGGCAGAATAACCAGTCCATGAAACTGCCTAGCCATACACGAGCCCAGTCAGAATATGGAGCCCGTCCAAGCGTAATCAACAATCCGCCTCTCGCCGACACAAATATGCTGCACAGCATTACGTACCCACCACCCACCCAACTCCATTTCCTCCAACCCTTCACACGTCGACACAAGACCAGTGTTTTCTGATTTAGAAGTGACCTACAGTAGAAAGGAGAAATATTCTACTCCTACTCTGTCAGGGTCACCATGACAGCCTTGAAAGCTGTTTTATTACCGCCTTCTTCATTCACACCACCGCCCAACCTCCGCAAGCCACTAAGCCAAGGCGCACTGGTGCGATAATTACTTCAATCGACAACGACCACAACGGCTCGACTGCGCATAATTGGATGCGAGCTAACTTTGCCATCACCTTCCCCAGCCATTGTCATTACCCTTCCAAACACCTTCATTCCCCAAAAATCAATCATCCGATTTCACAAAAAACAAATCGCCGAGGAAAACGCGATTGCGAAAAACCAGAAAAAAACAAATCAGCTACCTCAAAACAAAAGTATTTCTCGTTCGTATCCTTTTTCTAGTAGCCCTACCACCCTGGCCGACACGCCGAGTAGGCTCGTCTGAACGCACACTCGGAAGAAGAAGCGTAGTTCATGTAATTAATTAATTCCCGCGCGCCCTTTGCCTCGCTCTCATTCAAGCTTATTTGATTTATCGAATAGAATGCACCAAAACTAACGACTAGCATCAGAGAATAAAAAGAAAATAACATCCGTTATACGAAAGAAGGAGAATTAGAAAAAACTATGCAAAGGACGAGAGCTAGGGTTCCATTGCAGACGCGATTTGCACTTGAAAAATTGCCGCTGATTCTGCTGCTCTTACTCCTCGTAGGTGGCAATATGGACAGGACATTTATATGGGTATATGGTAATTGATAGGACAGTGGATGGCGAACAGGACCAACAATCAATATGATGAGCAGGCCCATCTGACAGGCTGCAGCAGCTTCATTATCATTTATACTCTGACAATCATTGCCCTCTCCTGTCTGAAACAAAAGTAGCTTTCCTTTTTCCTTTAAAAATTGCTCACAGCAAATAATTCCAACTTTTCATGCAAGAACTAATCCTTGTAGCAATATCGCCTTAGATACGTCTGACTGCACGTTCCTTATTACGATTCCTTGCTCAACCGAGTAGTCGCCTTCGCTTTCTCTAATCTGCAGCCACCATTATAGATTCGATTTACTACGGCTAGAGGAGGTCTGTGTCAAACACCCACGACACGGCAGCCAACGAAATCTTCCGACCTAGTCCATAGCTGAAACATCACGATGACGGGTGAAGCTCCCAGCTACTAGACGGTAGAGGGTAGATTCCAAGACGACTCCTGTATTACCTAGCATATTAAGTCAACTGACAATCTTTCTGATCGTGAGATTAGTTTAAAGTGAATTGACAATTCTATAGACACTTTCTATCCAAGTTCCAAAAAATTTCTTTGTTGGATGAGCGTGAATTACGTTCTTCGTTCATTCTTTTCCATCATTCAGCGTTCTCCGGTATTCTTTTTCGTTACTTTCAAAGGCTGGTTTTAAAATTCTGCAGCCATTTTTCAATAAATATTAGCGATTCATGAAAAATTCAACACGAGTTCAACGACATCGCCCTGTGATAGCGAAATTTACTAGAGCCATTTGGATTACCAGACGCAGTCGCAGTCCGTAATCGACGGTCGTTCAGAGCAATACGCTGGCGATTGCAGCCGTGTCCCCCTCCTGCGGCTGTGAAGTCCAAAATCAGAGCACATTTCGCTCATTTGGAATCAGCCACTCCGCACGGCAAGCAGCTAATTGGTTCGCCCATTTCACTGTTCTTTTGCAGATTCGTTGAGCCTCGTCCAGTCTCATGCCAGCACCTCGGTACCCACAAAACCAAGGTATCGATGATTACTCCTATCGCTTAGATCCAAGACAAAAACCTGGCGATTCTCGAAAATCCTCGATCTCAACAGCCCGTAAAACACTCATTATCCACTTGTGGAAACCTGGTTCTTTATTTTATAAATGCATCATTTCATAAAAGGATATGCGTATTGGCTAATCAAATATAGAATTTTAGGAAACATTTACGGCCTATTTTTTTAATTTCCGAAGACTAAAAAGCTGATCCCTTCGCTATCTGTCAGCGGCCAACAGCGATCATGCAATCACAAATTTTTAAGTGTGGTTCCAAAAAAAAGAGGCTAAAAAGCTCGGTTGATCTCCAAGGACGTTACTTCAATTTCTCGACTTTACCGGTTTTCATACGTAACTTGGAAAATTTTCGAAACCAAGTCCCCAAAAATTCTATAGAACATGAAACACCGATGATCTCAACGGTTCAAGAAAAACTAGCAGCCGAAAACATGGTTTCTAAACCCCCTAGACACCGTGCAAAAAAAGAAAAATGACTGGATCCTTGACATTTACGTCACTTACCTTCATTGACATCGTCCGTGTCAACGGCTCCTTTGACCTGAGAAAAACACCACTCGATATCTTGCGTCTCGTTCATACTGTCGTCCGATGCCGCCGAAGACGTCGACGCCTCTCCGCTATGAACTGGTGACGTATCCATCGTATTTTCTTTGATCGGCTTTCAGGCCTGAATGAACTGCAGAAAAATTAAATTAGGTATATTCAAACATCGCTTTCCCGAAAAATGTCACCATCCTCTCAACGTTTACCTTTTCTTTAAAAATATTTAGTAAATTAAAATGTGAAAAATGATTATCACAAAAAAAATTATCGATAGAAAACTTGACTAACTTCAAAAAATCGATTTTAAAAACGTGATGAATTGGGATAATCTGCACGGATTGCCTGCAAATCGAGGATCTGGGCTACACGCCCCTCTGCACACTTCCGCAACAAATCAACTGCTTATAACAAAATATCATCGGTCGGATCGTTTCGCGCTAAATATATATCCTTGAATAGTTTATCAAATCGTCATGCTCTAAAATAAAAACCTTGTTTTCCTGCGTTTTTTCAGTCAAATGCAACTCTTGCTAACTTGCACCAGTTTCTGCTGCACTGAGAATTTTCAACAGGTGATAAATACTCGCGATTGTGGGCTGGTCTAACGAGGCTGCTAGCCAATCAAATGCTTATGTACATTAACACGACAAAACAAACATATGCTGTCGACCACGGATGTACCTGTGCTGTCGACCTCGATAATTGCAACAGCTCCAGACGCCAAAAAAAGTTGCACCTAGCCGAAGTAGCTTATCCAGCTTTGCAATTATGCAAAGTGCAGAAGCGTTTCTTTAAAAAAGTGGCAAATGCGAAGTTTTCTTCGACATACACACCAGAAATTTTTTCTCTACGCGAGGGCACCCTGACAGGACACTGACTTCCTCGGACGATGGCGGGTGGGCTGTGAACCCTGTCGGTGTTGAACATCCGAGACTGTCCCCTCGTTTGGCTCCCGTCTCCCCACTCGGAGCAGCTCTAGAGTACTGGGTGAGTCACCCACGGTCTGGCGTGCAAGGTCATGGTTCGCAAACCGACCTCCATCACCGGGGATCGAGCCCATGACGAGTCCAGCCACTAGCTCTCAAGCAATACGGAGAGACGAATGCGAACCACTGCACCACCGCGGCCGCTTATTCGCAAGACCTGAGAAATGCAAGACCAGGTCAACTGCTGGTCTGATGCTCAGAAACGATGCGGATGAGGCTTCAGAGTTCCCTTAAATAAGTTGACCTATGCTCTTACTTAACATATCTTTGGCTTCATATGTGTACACCACAAGTGGCGCAATATCTGCGGGGTCATTGCGAGATGAGGGCTTTTACAGTCATAAGGGTATGATTCAGTACGGGCACCAGAGACACTTTTCGGGTAAAAAGTCGTTGAGGTTATGAAGTCGCATGGCGTACTTCTGTAAGACAACGTCATACATGGCTTGACCCCAGCATCGACCGATCCCGAACCCGATCCGATCCGGCCGATCCCCTTCAAAAAATAAAAAATTGATGGGGATGACGTCTTTGGCACTGATCGTGAGTCCTCACCAACCCGCTCTGTTGCCTCGCTGCCACTCTCTGTCAGACCTCTCCAAAGAACACAGACACGGGACGAGCCGCCACTCGCCACCAAGCAATACTGTTGGACAACTGCTAAACGCCTGCACCACCGCGGCCGCCCGTTAGTCCTGCGTTGGGTCGGCATAGTGGACGGTTGTCTCTCTTATGCTTGCCTGCCCCGCCATCTATCCTTGCTCTAAGGGTGAGTCAAGTCTGAATTTTCTGGACGAAATTCAACTAACCTTATCGCGGGAAAAATAAAAATTGCGCAGTAAAATACGTGTTTTGGTGTTGAAAAGCGTTGCAATTAAACGAAGTTGCATCTTGCAGCTATCCGAAGGGTGGAATACACGTAAAAGACTGCCAAAAACATCGGGGAATGGTAGGCTTGTTGCGATTACCCGAGGTCGACTGTAATTTTTGTTTGCGCAGAATACACGCAAAGTCCTATTCCGCAGCACAGGCGGCAGACTAATCTTTCCCGCCGTCACTCTCTGCACTCGCATCCTGCCGCCTGCGTGCAGTGATGATCGGTCAAGTCCGCCGGCGTGATGCGTAAAGCAAGTAATGTAGGTCGAACTGAAAACATTGAGGTTCATATGAGGTGATAAGTGGTCGGGAAGTCAGTGTTTGATATTGCGATGGGGAAGCGTGAGAAATGGATAAATCAAATATTTATAGCACTCGTAAATGAAATGATTCTGGCTGATTTTTCAAAACTGTTCTGCTGTGTATTTATTGCAGCGGAAAACTGCAAGAGTCTTGGATTTCAGTCCCAGCTAATCATTACTATGACTGCTCAAAGGGTACGCCTTTTTGCCTGCTGCAAGTAAGTGTTATGTATGGTGGTTTAGTCAGCAGGCACGGAGTTCTAATCGATTTTACCAAACACCAAACTACTAGTCGGAATGCAAAGCAAGTGCGCAAAATCATGCGGGCATACAGAATATAAAGGCAAAGTGCGCGGTAGGTGGAGCTAGCACGACTAATCCAAAGTAACCATAGGTGTGGTCAAGCTATCAAGCGCTGCGCACGTACAGTACATATCAGTAAGGATAGGCTATAATAGTTCTCAGTTCATCATCTAAAAGAAAGGGAGCCTGTTGGAATCTTTTCCAAAACTTGGCACTTGACAATGTCGTAACCCTTGTAACTGACGATGAGACGGGACGGCCTCTAATTGCGTATGCTAAAAAGTGTCGCTGATCAAAGTCGTATATTTTCAACAATCCACACTCACAGTCATGTGCAAAGTTTTGGAGCCCCCCCCCCCCCCCCAGTGGTCATACATACAGTACACTCATTGCATACTTGCATGGTACCTCAGCAAGGCCTTACCGGGACGGTTCTTGCAATCGATTCGACCACTGTAATAAGACGTGCCACAGCCAAAAAGCCATCTCATTCTTCGCTGTGTTCTACACAGGATAAATAAGCAGGATTAACCGACCGAGTAGCAGAGATGAAACAAGAAACGTGATTCTCATAATACTAAGAAACCTCACTTTTCAAAAACACGCACATTCCATTCCATGAATCTCTCAATGATACACCATTGCTGTGTGTGGGGACTCGAGCATCTTTGCTTGTGTTTATCCTTTTCTCTGATTGAGTTTGCTAAACTTTAGTTGCTGCAATTATCCAACTAGAAAAGTTGCAAAATGTTGAAGAACTATGTGTAGCTTGTACATGAACTGGGATGGCCACCACATTTGACAGGGGAATGGCGACGGCTGCTGTGATGTCGAGGGGGTCAACAAATTGCATCATGTGAAAGGTGGCGAGTGAAATGGTGATTTCGATTTACAGAGACGGCACAGGGAATACGGACTCAGTGGCACTCACATCATTAAGGCAGGCAACAGACGCAGGGCTCAGAAAAGAGATTAGCAGGGGTGCCTCCCATCCATACCACGACTAACGGAACTGATGGATAGGAGCAGATAAGGGCAGTGCTGGTGAGGGTGCGCGCCCAATGCAGCACTGGCTCTGACATGCAAGTACTCACCTGAAACTAGCAAAGACAGGACTTGGCCACTGTGTTGCTGACATTTGGAGACGGGTCATCGCATGATAACAATGAAATGTGAGCAGGGGTGCTCCGCATGAGTGATTTGATGATTGCTAATCGTAGCTAAGTGAGTAATAAGGTGCTCTGCATGAATGGCAGCTGCTTCAAGCTTACAGTAAGTCGACATTTTGGGTTTGTTGTGAGGCACAGTACAGTATGAATGGGGTCACTCTGGTAGGGCTTGATGGTAGGGTGTCCTCAAGTGGGAATTGACGACTAAACTGCTCTTGAGCGGTCGCGTCAGGCAAAACCTGGGTGATGCAGCGGTGGCGAAGGCGTGTGTCAGAGTTTGCTCGGCAGAGCTTGAAACGGGTCGTCCCTGATCGTGAGTTCAACGCTGACTGTCTGAGAACTTGGTGAAGTCCTCTCTGCGCGCACGCCTGGCGGTGAGTGACTCACCCTTCATCCCTCCAGGAGAGGCCTTATGAGATGGGAGCCCCTCGAATCTGGGTCCCCTCACAGGGCAGAGGTTGGGTATTTTTGCCCCACGGGTAACCCCCGACATCGCGGGGTAGCGACTAACACGCGCCCTTTCCAGGCATGCATCCGGATTGACCCTAGTCGATGGAAAAATAGGGTCAGCTAACGCCCCCGGCCCGCGGGAAAATGACAGCCATAATACCAAGATCGTCCTGCAGTACAGGACAGTCACGGCAAGGGAAAACTTCATTCACCAGGTCCAGCACTGTTTCAATATTAAATTTTTAACTACTGTATGCTTGCGCGGTCGAATTGGTCGAATTTGCGGGCCCAGATTCTACAGTAAAGGACATGACAGCACACCAAATCACAATAGAATGCACAGAGAGTTCAACAAAGGGCATCAGGCACACTCAAAAAACCAGAGCTTGTCTTGTTAGAGCTGACACAACACAACCTGGTCGTTTAAATCAGGCAATAAGGCTATCAGATCGGCCTAAAAAGTCTTCACCGCGTTCGCAACTCATGTTTCACATTCTTAGCATCTACCCATTTCAAAATACATATTTCCCGCCATTATTCACACGCGTTCTGTATCAGAGCAACCTTTGCCGTGCGTGCGGACATTACAGTATGATGTTCAAACCAGTACTTCTTCGCTTCGCGCCCCGTTTGGGTTTCTTCCCGTTTCATTGCGCAGCTAAAAACGTTCAGATTCTTTTCTATACTTACGATTAGCATGTAGACAATCAACGATTTAAGGGTATTTTCCTGTAGATTTAACCTTCAGGACTCGTCTTCCATTTGGTGCATGTAAAATCTTTTCCGTAATTTCTTATCTTTATAATACACGCAGCTCTGTTGCCGGTGGTTTTTTCATTTTTATACTCACAAATTTCGAATAAAATTATGAATTCCTCAAAAGCGAACCTCGCTAATGTCAAGAGCTCGAACAAAATTTTTGAATCTACCTCTTCCAATAAAGCAATTACTTCGAACAATGTCAAACAACCGTTATCCACCACGCCCGTTTATCAGGTCTGTTGGGCAAAGTTAAACGCGTCAGGCATTTGGTGGCCTTGTTTACTTGCATCTTGCATCAATCCCGACTCCGCTCGCACAATATATTGGCTCGGTACTGGTCAAGAATCGCCGAAAGTAAGTCCAAGTCTGACTTTTCGCACCTGTTTGACTGACACCAGCACGTAGGAGTAGCCTCTGATATACCGGATCAGTGAGCACATAAGTGCTACTACTCTACTGACAAGTAGCCTACTGTAAGTTTGATAAACGATTTCCTGGTTTCCCAAGAAAAGCTCTTCATGGTTCCGTTTTCTAAAAATTCTATTATTCAGCCTTTCATTTTCCGAAATTATACGCTTTCTCATGCTAAAAATAACCTTGTTGATTCGCGTATACGGGAAAAATAAATAACTTCTGCGATTTAGGCAAGAATAAAAAAAGAATTCATTCAAGATTTTGGTCAACGTTTCCGAGAATTTTATTTGCCCGAAGAACAGAAAGTTTTTTATCAAAAAGCGTGTTTTGATGCTGTGCAGGTGAGTTATCAAGGGTTTAGTGTCGTGGTCCCGAGTTTACCAAAAGTTAACTTGTAAGACCCTGTTTGGTTATTTCAGATTATCGCAAAAAATGTTGGACGCGACTTGAAACAAACCGACAATTGGCTAAAGTGGGCAACCGAAAACATGGAAACTTGCCAAACTGCATGTGAGTATTCTCGATTATTTCTAATTTTGCAAAATGTTTTTCAGGTAAGATTGTTTAGATATGACAGAAGAAGAAGCGTTCGACTATTTGCAAGGTATACTCGAATCGAAAACAACGAAGATGACGAAACAATCGCCGATGAAAGGAGTGAGTGCAGTGTGCATGGATAACTTCAGAAAATGGGCCAAAACTCCCTACCAGACCCAAAAACCATGATTTTGTACAGAACACGTTTTACTTCAAATAAGACTTCATACGCACAGTGTCGTCGTCAGATCTTTGGCGGGGATTCAAGATTGGTGCGTCGGCCGATGCTGCAAAAGATACTACATTTAATTTTTATCGAAAGAAGATTTAAAACTATTTTTTTAGACATTAAAGCAAGTCTTTTCGCCATCGAATCAGCGCAACGACGGTTCTGCTTATTATTGCGAATACTGCCCATCGGCGCGATTCTGCAGGAAATATAATCTCGACGTGCACATAGCCGCAGTGCATCAAGGCTGGCGAAGGAAATGTCTGGGATGCGGCACAATCATTTCATCTGTTTATGGGAAAGGCCATTTCAATCGATGTAAAGCAGCTCAAACTTTAAGAAAAGAAGGGCGAAATTTTTGTGCAGAGGTGAGAATCCCATCTTTGGCATCTCCTGCTTTCAATAATTCGAAGCGATCGATTGAAAAATCGATATCGACAATCGATGCAACAATGAATGACGAGGCAAACGATGGAAATCTTGATCCAACAACCTTGCTAAAACAATGCTCAGTTATGATTGGCTTTAATCGAAGAGCCAGAAAATCGGTGGTTTCAACCATCAGTCGTGATCCGAAGACATCAGTTTCGAATGTGTCCGCTGAAACGTCTTGTCACGATATCGAAAACGACCAGAATTCAAATTTAACGGCAACGTCGTCGATAAGTGATGGTCGAAACGAAGCAAGTGCTAGTCAGGTTGAGCAATCTCGATTCACTTTGCGCCCATCGATACGTCGGTCAAACGTTGGCCTGGTGCCGCGCTATGAATCGATAGCGTCGAACTGCGGGAAGAGAACGGTGGTGAGAAAATCGATAGCGCGTGTGAAGAAAATACCATTAAAATCAAGTAAGTATTTTCGAGACCCCAACAAGGTCAGACGTATTCTCCCATGAAAAAATATGTAACGATGCATCCAACATTAGCGAAGGAAGTCACTGATTAACACAGTAAATGGGAATGCCATTTTTGAAAACGCGGGTTAAAAATTTATGACAGATTTTGAAACCTTCTCTTAATTTGAAACCTCAAAATGCAACCTTCCAGTTTTCCCTGGTTTTATCTGCGAAATTCTCATTTTCCCTGGTTTTCCATACTTGAATGGTGTTTCCTTGGCATTCTTCTGAATGATTCTTGTTTTTTTAAGTCGCCGCACGTTTTCGAATTCTCAACCTTCCGCCAGCGCGAGGACTGCAGTCAAAAAAGAAGAGATCGAGACGAAAGAAATGGTACAAAGCGTCGAGAAAGAATGCAAAAAAGATCAGCAACGAATTAATACGTCCAAGCTATCCTGTCGATCGAACGCCGCTCAAACCACCTGCAAGACGCGAATTACATTCATTAGATGCCATAAAGAAAGTTTTATCAAACGTTTTTTTACGTACTTGCGAAAACAACGACAAAGAAATTAGCTCGTCGTCTGATTCCGGTGGAATATTAGACAATTTATGCGCTGAGAAAGAATCGATTTTGAATTCAATTTCTTGCCTTTATTGCCCTTTTACATCGAAATCAATTCAGGAAATGCGGGATCATGTTCAATTACATGGACAATTATTGAATCAGTATTCGTGCCGATTTTGTTCGATTCGAGAATCGACGGAAGATCGATTAGAAAAACATATCGATTTGCATTTTATGCCGAAGAAAATGCCAGTTGAGAAAGCTCGAGTGAAAAGAACTGGCTTTCAATTATCGTCGGTGGATTTTTCTTGCCTTTATTGTTCGCGAGAATTTGAAACTTGCTCGAAATTATTGAAGCATCAAGAATTGCATGTTTTGGTGACCAAAGAATGGAAAGGAGCAGCCGAGGAAGACAAACAGGGTCCAATTGGTGCTGCCGAGTAAGTTAATTACTGTGCTTCATTTTTTTCGCTGTTTTGTATGAAGATCCAAATACTGTACCGTAGAGATTTTGATTTATTGAACAGCAATATGGTAAGTGTTGGACACAGGAATGCGGATAAGGATAAGGAAATTTTGCCCATATATGTATAACCTGCTTTTCTGCATTGTCTTGAATTGGTTTGCTTTTTGTCGACAAAATTTGATGTGGTCTTATCTTGGGCGGTAATCATGTCAAAGTTTGATACGATTCCGAAAATATGCATAAGAAAATAGTGATCAATTTTCTGTTATCAGTCGCAATTTTTTCATGCGTATTCCTGTTTTCCCACATCCAGCGCACTCCGGGGTGAAGATACATTACACGAAATAATTGGCTCGGCTAGGAGTCGAACACTCGAGTGTGGAAAACAGAAGCCGGAGCCACTCGGCCATCGATCAGCAAAGTGACTATCCAAGGAATATCGTAATCCAGTATCGCCAACAAGCCACCACTTATCAGTTGTATTCATAAATTATCCCTTCAATACTTGAATTCCAAGAAATGCCGAATATTTCACTTCACTTCAGTACACACAACCAAAAGAAAAATTAACACAGTTCAAATAGCCCATAACCACAAAAATTCTGAACTGAATCAAACAAACTCCGATTGCTATTCTTTTTGTCCCATGCGAAATCCTACACTTGGCATCTACAGTAATTTAACACGTCATCAATTAGAGAAAAGCCAAAAATTTTCATAAAACGCTTTCCAACAATCTCTCTGTCGCAGAAAAAATTAATTTGGAATCGAAGAATTCACTACTGTCCTACTTGAGTACGAATCGAACTACTGCCTACATCCCCGTCAAGCAGCCGTACTTGTACCTCGTGCGTCCACGCGACAAATTGGACACGTGCACTTTTGCTGAAACGAGAAAAATGTTCGAAATTGTACACATTTTTGGAAAACCATTCTTTCCTGAATCTTATGTCAGACCGCTTCTTTGAGGTTGCTAATTTGGGCTTAGGCTTAGGCTTAGATCCAGATAGGGACCAGCCAGATAGGTTATTCAATTTAGAGATATCCAGGCTGGTTGACCTCTATGCCCATGCGCGCTATCTGGTATCCAGCCAAGATAAGTAGTAGACCCCTTTATTTGGGTAGACCACTAGTGCTGGGCCCAACCTGTTGACACATCCCTCATCTGCATTCCACCACTCAAGCTGGAACGGAAGAACTCTAAATCCAAACTTGTTTTACGCATACCACATCGTTTCAAAATACGTCTTTCCCAGTCTTACCAGCCCTGACCACAAGATACCACATTCCTTCTGGGCGAGTACAGAAGTCATCCTTACGCCTGTCTGCACAGCGAGAGATCGAAACACCCTAGAAACCTTAAGTTTCAAACTCCACTCACCTTCAACCACACGTCGATGCAATTCTTATGGAACGAATGCGCGCACGGCAAATGTCGTTGTACGTCCTCATCCACAAAATCGTCCATGCAAATTGTACAAGTAAAATTGGTAGTCGAACTAGAACTAGCATTCGACGACTTGAATACATCGGTCGGCAAACGATCGAGCTCCTCGTCATTCAACGCCTCGCCCAGCGTCTGCGCCAAATCCATCAACGCCTGCAAATAATACAGTATATGAGATATGAGACATAGAGGCACAACTGAAAACACAAGCTTTGTATTCTCGAACGGGATTCGAACCAGCGCTGCTGGGATTACCAGTCCGTCTTGACCACTGCGTCATGAAGAGCGATATACGGTCGCCTTCAAACTCGAACAGTTGGCACGCTGAACCGGTATTCACAGAACTGCGGGTTCAAAACCCGCTCCAGGCTCAAGTTTTTATTGCTAGTGGCGCAGCAAATACAAAACCAGACAGGAAGATACAATACGCTTGGTACATCATCAGTCCCATCAGACCCTTGTCACCCACAGCACTTGTCAGTCCAAAGCAGCCCATTTTCGTTTGGTCATCTACCGAATGACAACTTGGTTTCACCACAGAATTAACTCTAATACTCTGCTTTTCTGCATTTTAGCTTAGTTACAATCCCCCTTTCATTGTTTTGCTCCTGCTCCATTCCACTCACATTAACATTACTGGGCTTTTTTGCCCCTTCCCACTCAATTCTTATCACCCAATCTCCTAATCCCCGTCGCGAATCCAGTAGAGAAATCCCCCTTAAACCCAGCTCACTGCATCCAACGGTCCAAAATCACCCAATCGTATGGCTCGTTGAAACCAAACGCGGCGTATACGCATCAAATCGACCAATGTCAGAAGTTCGCCTAAAAACTCGCCCATCTAATCACCCTAAACAGACGAAAATCCAAACCGCCTTACGTTCTTCAGCCAAAGTCCGTTCACGATTATTACCACCACCGTTCGAATTGGGGTGGGGTCGAACTCGCGTAAAATGACCGGAGGCTCGAATTCTACTATCGAAATTTTCTTCCGGCACCTACAAAGAACAACGGCCTGCATTTGGACAGACAGTGCAATACAGCTGAACCAAGGTAGCCTACAGCCCTGAAAGACGGACTGCGACACGAACTTACTGGTCTGCGATGAAATGCTGGAAATCCACGAGAAATGGTCACTGATGAACCCCCATCGACTACTTCTTCTGGCGGTGGTACAAACAGCCAATCAGTCGGCGAACGATTCCGTACCGATCGATTTTGCGTCGATTCCTCCAAATTTCGCGCTGGTGGGTGAGCGCTAGGTGCACTCTAAAGGAAGAAGACCCAGTAACGATAATGTAAAACACCTCGTCGAATTCAACTCGACAATTCAAAAGATCTGAATAAGTATAATTTTTCACAAAGAGGCATCTCAAATGAAAAAATTGAATCAAGACTTCTCGCATATAACATGCGACGTTCTGCTGCAATTCACAATCGATGTTACGCGAAACAAAACTTATGAACGTACCGTATTCGTATCCGACGCTCGATCACGTCCCATGAACAGCGCGGATAGAGCGATCAATCGATGACTACGACGTCGACGGCGTTCGCGATGTTCACTATCCAATTGCCTTTGTAGACGACGAGCATAGGTTTCGTCATCTTCGATAGATGCGTTGACACCGGTCTGAGTTGATGCTGTTGTAGTATTGCCCGATGACTGATCAATGGTGATCGAACCTGAAATGGCAACGCACATGTTAGACACAAACGATTAGGTGCTCAGAACTGGATTCGGCTAGCGGCAGATGCGAGAGCATTCTTCCGATGCGATCAACCCCATCCCCTCAAACAAATCTTAATGACTAAAATCAATCAAAACATTATACAGAATTAATGAAAAACATACCTCCTTGAATTCCGCGACCTCGTTCCTCTTCGCTATCGCTCAGCGTGATTACTTCAGGCTCGTCTAGCCTTTGCCCTCGGTCCTGACCCGCGAATAAGAATGGAAAATTTGGTTCGATTTCCGGTCCTTGTCGTACACTGTTCAAAGGTGATTCAGCCGTCGTTCTACCATTCGATTCGCAAAGACGCGCTGACAAACGAGAACGGCGACGAGAAAAGAAATCAGCTCGTATTATTGACGTGAGTTCTCGAGCTCGGTTCGAAGAAGCCAAAGCATCAATATCGACATATTCCGAATTGATACGATTTCTCTCCATGGCTATGGTCGGTGGTAGTGGCGGCATAGGCCTAGTCGGAGATGGCGTTTCCGACTCGTCGCTCTGCATATCATCATCACTCGACGAATCCAGCGGATCTCGAGACGGTGGCGTCGCATTTGTCTGGGAGATTCTTCGCTTCCGTTTTCTTAAGGGTCGTAAATCTGCCAATATTTCGTCCATACTATCATCATCATCATTCGATCGATTTGTTTCGAATATAGGCCAACTCGGTCCAACAGGAGTAGATGGCTCACTACCCGTAGTTCCTTGATGTTCTCCGTCAACATTGCTTGAGCTATTCGATTTTGGCGTCGACCTCGTTCGTGCGCGAGTATTATGAATATCTTTGGCGGTTTGTCTTGATTTTGGTCCCGATGACGACGATGTCGCGGGCGAAGACGACGTTGACCTCCCACCGCTTTCCAATTTTGGTACCTTCATTCGAGGTGAACCCAACTCGGAATCATAACTACGATCCATTACTGAATACGGAATAGTGAATAAAGAGTTGAACAATGACGGTGGAATCGACAAAAATTCTAGTCTAGGAACAGAAAGAACGCGCAAATAGCCGGAAATCTGCGACTTGCCCCACAGGGGCACGTGCGACCGCGCACAGTTCTCGTCGATGCTCAAGTACGCTTTTATGTCTGCTGGAAGAGGTTAAGTAATTTGTCTGCCAGACGCGGGAAGTCCATCCATTTTCATCAGAGCCTAAATTCCTTTCCTTGTTTATTGTGTTTTATCAAATGCCATGGGCTTTATCTATAGCAACATTCCTTTGTGACACATGCTGACGTGAGATTTATTGCGTCTCGGGATACCCTGGATATTTTATTACTGCCGTAATGGCACGTGTCTTATCAAACTTGGTGCTACGCTTTTCATTTTCTTCGTACGGGTACGGCCAGTCTTCTTCCTCCGTGTCCCTGCAGTCCGGTCTGCTCGATCAAACACAAGGAATGGTTATTTTGGATTTACGTTCAGACACGGTGACCAAACCGACACCGGCCATGAGACGGGCGATGGCCGAGGCTGTGGTGGGCGATGATGTCTACAAAGAAGACCCGACCGTCAATGGTAATGTTTATTGGGCTGAGGAGGGGACACGAGATTTGGGATTTTATTGCAGGTTTATGAAGGTTACAATTTTTTACTTGAGAACCGCTTCATTAATTTGGTCGACTTGTGAATTTTGTAGACTCAGCTATCTTTTCCTATCCCTCCCCCCCCAGAAAATTTGGCACTTTTGCAGTTTGTCCCCCAACAGCTTAGTGATAGGCCGGATATAGGCTTAGTTTTAGCCTTAGGCTTAGGTTTAGGCTAGGATGGACTGGATTCAAGACATTGGGGGACAAACTGCAAAAGCGCCGAAAATTTAAGGTCTGCTTGAACTTTTGCTTCGTTCTGGGCCTTGTACTAGGATCTGGCGAGATAGGCTTTTGGAGAAAAGAAAAACTTTTTAGAACTGGAACGACGCTGTGCTGAATTGTTTGGCATGGAGGCAACGTTATTCGTTCCGAGTGGCTCGATGGGGAATCTGATTGCGAGTAAGTCTTCAACTTTGCACCATCCTAAAATAACGGCGATATGTCTCGAGTAGAACTGCAGCTGGTAATGGGACGAATGGAGACTAAAATTTTAGCCCAGGATTAGCGTTCGACCGGGGCTGATTTTTTCGGGGGCGGGGACGGGGACGGGGATGGCCATCGGGGTCTTTCGGGGCTGGAGATAACCCCAGCGGGGACGGGGATGACAAAAAGCTTCCAGAGTGTCAAAGTCTGCTTACACATTCATTTCTTGACGTGTTTTAAAAACTTCATGAAATTCACCCTGCATTTTTTACGATAAGCTTTCACATACACCGTAAATCCATTGCGGATTAGCGGAGACAAGAACACTGCTAGTGAGGAACTTGGCGAAGCGATTGCATGTCGATCTCTTTTTGCGCCTTGGATTCATCAATGGTGTCAAGATTTTCATTATAAATTTTGCTCCCTGAAAATTTCTTGTCAACTTTGTCAAAATAGAACGACGCTTCGGATATTTTTCTATTTAGGGAAAAATACAACATCGACAGACAACTAGCCCCAGCTATAGCCTGTCTTCTTTGAGAATATACACACCGTCGCATAGGCCGCGTGTATATTTCCAAAGAAAAAAGATAGTACCAGTACTGACCTGATCCCACTGGCCAATACATGCGCATTGCACAGTCGTCACACCACGCAGACAGCATAGTAGTTTTTAAAAATCTCACAACATCGCGCAAAATGCTGACGCTGCGTTTAGTGAGTCTTTTCGATCGTCGAAGGTGAGAAAGTTTTCGGGGGTGAATCCCACATTTTTGCGGGGACGGGGACGGGGATCGGGGTCAGGCCCCTGGTCGAACACTACCCAGGATCAGTGTTTTGTATGTGTACCTTCCCAGGAATGCAAACAACATGTTTGAAAGGGTTTGGAATTTAAATTTCAGACTCATACATGTGATGTTTGTGAGTTATGCAAGAGTGAAACCACTCACTCTGAAAACATGTGTATCAGCACGTCATGTATCGCCCCTGGGAAGGTGGGAAATCAGATCGAAGATCAATTTATCGGAGCCCTAAAATTTTAATGGTGGTCTGTTCAGCAGGAATATGGGATTATTGTTTGTCTCGCAATATATATAAAAATTGTTCAAAATGTTTTGTGCGAGGAAATGGACCCTAAATGCGAAATTCGAGTTCTACTGGTCGTGGCCTGGCGGTTTGAGGCGTCTGCCTCTCACGTTGTGTGCCCACTGAGAGGGAAGGGTTCGACTCCCGCCTAGGTTCAAAATGATTGTCGATTTGAGTTCCTTAGCCCTCCAGTGCGCTGTGTTGCGCTTGGCTATGGATAAAGTATGACACGACGTAACTGAACGTGGTCGATTTGGTGTTATCGGACACTTTTCATTAACAAATGGATGTCCGAAGTGGTGTATCAAGGATTTGCCCTGCTGAAAAGTCCACACTGTGCGTGTTGTTATGCCAAACTGACTGGTCTGGATAAGCGATAGGTCGGGATTACTTTTTTCGGGATCGAATATTTACATTTCTCTGTTTTTCGAGTGGTAGCAGACTACTTCTCTTACTAAGGCTAATTTGTCAGTCATACAGCTTTTAATCTGTCGTGACGTTCTTATCAGGGATCGTTAGCTCATTCGGAAATACCAATACTTTTTGCAATATCAAAAAGTTTGTTACTTTTAGTTTTGGTACACTGCAACTCGCGTGGTAGCGAACTGATCGTTGGAGCAGATCATCACATTCACTTGTACGAGCAGGGTGGATATGCTCAAGTAAGTCATAGTTAATACTTTTTAATCAAAGACAAATTGGGGTGGCCAGCCTTCCCAGGGGTAGCTGACATGACAGTGCTTTTAGTTTGCTGGCGTATCTTCGACATGCATTAAGCCAGGGATCGACGGCACCATGGACTTGGATGAAATCAGTGCGGCCATACGGCCTGATTACGATGACCCACATCTGCCGAAAACGAGGTTACTATGTTTGGAGAACACACATGTGCACAGTGGCGGCCGATGCTTGTCTTTGGAGTACATAGAGAAAGTGAGTTGGTGTGATGTTTCTCGTCAGTGCTAAGAGTAGGCGTGACAATATGAGTCGTTTGATGCGCTGGACCGTTTTCACATACTCTTTGTATCTAGTGTTGACTCTTATGGATCGTTATATCATCATTGCCACAATGACCTAGATTTTTTTAGGTGCGGGAGCTTGCTCAAAGGCACGGGATCAAAGTGCATATGGACGGTGCACGACTGATGAATGCTTGCGTTGGGTTGGGTGTGCGGCCGAAAGAGATGTTGCAATATGTCGATTCGGTATCGATGTGCTTCTCGAAGGTAGGCTTTGAACATGTTGGATATCTTGAAAATTTTTGTGAGTTCAGCCCCGCGTCGCCGCAGTTCCCCACGGGCCTTGCGACACGTTTTGCCGATAGCTGACCAGCAGTCCTGATACAGTATGATAAACGAGGCCTTGATGTGACGGCCGCGGTGGTTCGGCATTCGTTTCTCCGTATTGCTTGGCAGCGAGTGGATGGCTTCGTCCCGGGTTTAATCCCCGGTGATGGAGGCCGGCTTGCGAGCCATAAACCCTCGCTGACCTTGCACGCCAGGCTGTGGGTGACTCCCCCGGTACGGTCGAGGTGGCCCAGGTGACTCCTGCAGAAAAATAAAGGCTTTGCTTTCTCTCGTGGTCAACAGGCCAGGCTCCCCAATGCAACGGCAGGCCCTCCAAATCCGTGCAGTACTGGATACATGACCAGGATGATCTGCGAGCCACCTGTAGGCAGCTACAGTAGGTGTTTCTAGCCTGGATCGTCGAGTTAGCCAGGACAATATGCGGCACCCACCCAGTGATGGAGGTCGGTTTTCGAACCATAAACCCTCGCTGACCTTGCCCGCTAGGCCATGGGTGACTCACCCGGTACCCTAGAGGTGCTCCCAGTGGAGACACGGAAGCCAAATGTGGAGACAGTCTCGGCTGTTTAACACCGACAGGGTTCAAAGCTCACCCGCCATCGTCCGAAGAAGTCGGTGCCATCGCGTGGACGATCTCGTCGTGGAGGTGCTTCTGGTGGAGACAAGCAGAGGGACGCTGCCGTGAGAGCTGGTCACCTCGTATCCTAGAATTAAGGTTTGACTGCTGGCTGGCTATCAAAATTAAAATCTTCCCTCTGTTCGTTCCCACTATGTGCGCCTCCACACGAGGACATCCTGTGCCAGCACCAGCGTCCCAGGATTATACTGGACCTTCTCGACTGGTGTTCGAGGACCAGCTGCCTGATTCTCTACTGGTTCTGCGTTCGCCACCTGATGGTCCCAGGTGAGTCGCCCAAAGCCAGGTGTGCAAGGCCAGCGACGGACTTACTAAATTGGCCTCGAAGACCAGTTCTTTATCTGAGAACGGGCTCATCTGGAACGGAACTGCGGCCTCCCAGTCAGGGTTGCTGGCCCAAGCATTGCGAGACCAACGCCTGAACCAACTGACGGTGAGCCACCGCGACTCCTGATATCTTGAAATATGCTGTCTGTGGTGCCGTGTCGAAAAGCTTGTCAGTGGAGCTGATTGGAAGGAAGATATGGAATATTCACTATCAGAAAACCTCTGAAACTTGCAACATTTCATGCTGTCTTGTAGGGTCTCGGATGTCCAGTAGGTTCAATTTTGGGCGGAACGAGGGAGTTTATAAAACAGTAAGTTTATACGAGTACTTCCTGCTGCTCATATTTGAAAAACATGTTTTCCCAAAGAACGTACAGCTTTTTCAGAGCTCTGAGGATGCGCAAAGCGTTGGGTGGTGGCATGAGACAAGCCGGCGTGCTGGCCGCAGCGGCGTTGCATGTATTGGATTCGCCGTACGAACAAATGATCGGGCAAGACCACCGGAATGCCAAGAAGTTGGCCCAAGGTAGGGCATGGGAACTATAGGAAGAGCATAGCACGTGATAAGGCCCTGACGAATGAGAATTGAGGTTGCTTGCGTGTGCATGCGACACAGACAGCTAAATGCAGGTACTAGACAACTGAAGAGCATTCCTTTGCTTGTCACAATCAAGGGGGTGCTCTGTACAAACACACATACAAGAGGGCACCTGATCATGTACCTACCCGTTTGTGTGAGTGGCATGTAGCGTTACGCACATGTGTGCGCATACTTACAGCGCATATTTAGGTGCTGTATGCCTGCATGCCTGTGCTCATGCATGCGTCACTGACCTTGTACGTGCGGACATGCATAGTCATGTCCGCACGCACAAGGTCTAGCGTTCGTTCGGGATCCCGATCCCGGTCGGGATTGGCCCTCCCGAACCCGATCCCGAGAAAAAAAGGTCGGGTTTTTAGTAGTGTATTGGTTTCTTTTGTTCCTCTGGAAATAGACATCTCAATCTAAACTTAAATGCGTGAAGCTGACAACAAGACAATCTAAACCCTTGATCAAACTGCACTCATTTCGCAGAGAGTAACGAAGTTCAACTTGACAAGGAATCCTTTTTTGAAATGTTTAGCTGAAGGCATTTTTGGCAGTTATGGCTGACCTATGACCCAAAGGTGACCAATGCATGTATTCTACCAAACGCGCTAGTGTAGCTTGTATGCAGAGATCAACAACAACTACTGTAGCTGAACTGCTACAAAACAAGCTAGTTTGTGTGGAGGAGACAGTTTCACAATTAGATTAGACGTCTGATGGTGAGTCGCAGAGCATCTATTCAAGAAAGTCCTCTCCTACATCACAGCGACATTGTTGTCCTAATCTAAGGACCCGCTGACTTTAGAGTGAAAGTGACTTGGATCCTGAAAAAGGGTCGAGGTTGCTGCACTGGTGCATATCTGTCATATACAAGTATGGACTCCTCCTGGTCCCCTCTTAGAAGCTCGAAATACTCGTTCATCTTTTCTTCTACCTTGTTTCAAAGTTTTCTAACTGAAGATGCTCTATGTATACTGCAATTTTATCTCTCAGAAATATCCACTTGAATCCAGCTTTTATAGCATCATTTTATCCTTATTTCTTAAAATATTTTCGACGCTGCTTTGATAGGAGCTCGGGCAGATAATCAACAAGTCAATAAGTCAGTCGAGTCCCACCACAAGGGGTCATGAAGTCCTCCACGGATGGCGCCATAGCGACACAAACCAGGTTCTTTTTTGCAGTAAACAACCATTTTCGAATCTCGCTTTAATATCGAAACGCTTTAATATCCGTATCTTTTCATCGATATCTTGGCTGTCAAAATATAATGTTTAACCTGTTTTTTTTGAGAATACACGCCCTTCACGAAAACAGATAGTTGATATGGATATGGAGACCCCAAAAGATATGGGTATGGGTATGGATATGATTTCGATATCGCTATGTCAAATGATATCGATATCGATTAGACATAGATATGGATATCTAATATCAACAGTCGAAAAAACTAGCCTCAAAATAGCAGACATGTGAACTGTTTCGTTAAAAACAGTCACAAAATGCACAAAGATCTAAATTTCCAGCTCTGTCAGGAATATGAATGAAAAAATTAAACAAGAGCGGATACCCGTACCCGGCGACCCTTACCCAAACCCATACCCGTACCCGTCGCCTCTTACCCAAACCCGCCTGGTATGGGTGGGTACGGGTACGGGTACGGGTATGGGTACCCATGCAGGACTCTGATTTTGACTAATATAGCGTCTGCAATACATTTTATGAGTTTGCATTATTAGAACACACGTGTACAGTAGTTCTAGTTGGCTTGAAATGGATACGTCTTGATTTTTTGGGGTCATTGTAAGAATTTTTCAAACGTTTTTCTAAACTTTTGTAATCAGCCGTTACCTTTGATTGCAAAAATCCAGTGCCAACAGCTTATCAACTTCTTGCAGGTATCTCCAGTAAAAAATCAAAATTTCTTGTTGTGGATCCAAGTAACGTGCAGACGAACATTATATTTTTGGATACAGGCGACACTGATGCTCAAAAAATTGTGGATCTTTTAGCCGAAGTATGTTTTCTGAGGCTGATGTTATTGTGGATAAGGATAAATTGAGGATTTTTTTGAATTTTCAGAATGATAATTCGGGCGTATCAGTTTTGGCGTCAGCATTCGATGCAAGGACAATACGCCTGGTCACGCATCGGGATCTCGATGAGCAGGATATCGACAAGGTGGTCCAAAAGTTCGACTATGTGGTGGAGAAATTAGGTTAGTGGTGCGATGCAAAAGCAGCCAAATGCTGTTGATTCAATTTTTTGCTCATGGGTTGGTGATTAGTGATGTGACAGGATGCCCAGGGGAGCCAGTGTGCTGGTTAGACATTGATGAAGGAAATGTTATACGTAGATTGGAGGCGATGGGTCAGTGCATGCATGGAAGTGATATCAGTACCAAACAGATAAGTGATAATTATGCTAATAATTGTTGTAGAAGCTATTTGAGTTTTATGATCTGATGAACTGATTACGAAATTCCGTGCGTATTTTTCCCGCAGGATTCAGTAACCTTGAAGTCTGGTGGTCAATGAGGACGGGAGGTCTTCGGTGGCTTTGCTGTAGCTATTGACTATATTATGTTCGAATGTGTCTAGATTGATGCTACTGGTGGAAAGTATCTGGGCTCTTACAGAGTCTGATTGCATGTGAGGTTGTGTGTGACCTAAAGCTACTTCTCAATCACCCAAGCCTCAATCGGGGCACTTAAACAGTCAAGGCAAGCGAGGCTGTCTAAACGAGGCTGTCTAAGCGTGGCATCGAAGTGTTGTGACCCCGTTAGACGGGCTTATTCCTGCCGAGTATCGATCACCAAGACCCTGATTCCTGCAACAACCCCTCAGGCGGTGTATTCCGCGCCTCTGGGTGCCTGTAAGTGCTACGTGCAAAGATACACTAGCCCGACACGGTCCAAAGATGCCCACCCTGGCGAACAGTTGCATTGTCGATGGCGCAGTGAAGAAAAGTCAACTCCAGAGGATCCTTTACGACCACGACAACGCACGGCGATGTCTCACCAGTCGTTGATCTTACCCACAGATAAACCAAGTACTCGCCCTGGAGTCAACTCCTGGGCTCTCCCGCCCATTGTGAATCACAGGGAAACACCGACCGCTGAGGCCCCTTGAAAGGATTCTCATGGAAGTCGCAGGCTGGCTGGATGGCTGACCCTCACCACAGTTCTGCCAAATGGGTTGGGCAGATACGAAGCGTGGAACCCCACATATTCAGAGCAATTAGATGTATAAAGGAATCACTTGCCGTGCGGACAGGCGGAGAAGGAACCACTTGCACGGAGAGATGCAGGTTACACTCCTCTGGCTCCACCGAGGATTGGACCCCATGCCCTCGAGCCCTCTAGCACACCCCAAAAGCGGTCTCTATTTTGTATCTAATTGCTTTTCCAAGCTGTCGAACTGCTAGCTGTTGGGTGCCTGGGGTTCGAACCAGGGGCCTCCTGAATGGCAGGCCGACGCCTTATCACTGACGACTAATCATGAGCCAGCTGCCAATGACTTGAGGCTTCCTGGTCTCAAAACCGAGCAGATCGTCTCATTCGAGCCCCCCCCCCCCCCCCGGCATTTGCATGCACGCGTGTCTGTGGCTTCACGACACACAGTAAAATTATGTACTAAATCAGGGACCTCAAAGGGGCCATTGCCACAAATAGTACCTTATTTGGCAAGAATAAAATACAAAATCAACAAATGCAGACTCGAATGCAAAGAAAATGCAACAAAAGAAAGGCAGAACTGCATATGAGCTCAAATGAACAATGCGAGCGCAACATCGCACGCAATCTTGAACAAGTTCTGTTAAGCTAACCTTATCTACACGAGCATGCACGAGCATAGCACTCACTTTTCACAGATGTGCCTACAGATTTCATGGGTGCACTAGGCGCCCTACAGTCCATGATAACATTCCTAATATCACTATGGCCCAGGTACACAGGCAGTGGTTCGATCGAGCGCTACCCGCCCACGGGTACCTCCAATATGGTTGTTGCTGATCCCACTGAGCCGAGGGCGTACGGGCGTTCAAATTGCAGCAGTCGAGGTTGCAACATTTTTCTTGGAATTGCACACACCTGATAAAATGATTAGTCATTTTTAAAAGGCTTTTCCAAAAGAGAAGCAACCAGAATTTTTGAAGTCCGACTTACTGAAAGACAACGACACCGACTGGAGTTCCATCATCATAGTGCAATCGGTTCATGGATGGGGGAAGTGAGTAGACGCATTTGACTTTGCCTGGCAGTTGACTGGCAGGATCCTGAAAGAAGCGATCGAGCATTTCTCTAAATCCGTTTGAGGAGTTTTTCCGCAGAAGCCCATTTTGTCTAGTCGGCCAGCAGCGCAACCTTGTGAGCAAGGCTGAGCGGGGAAGAACACACAGCAGCGTCCCTCTGTACGTCCTACTGTGACTAAGCTAGGAATACGCAGGACAGAATATGGCGGGACAAAAACTACGACTGATGCATGGCGAGTCTTGCGACTATACCTGCGGCTGAAACATAGATCTGAGGGGTGGCGTTTCCCGGCCAGCAGCGAGATCGATCTCTCTCCCACTCGCCATGACCCACCAGGTACGACGGTTACATTCCACATGAGGACATCCAGGACTTAGACCCCTTCCTCGGACGATGGCGGGTGGGCTTTGAACCCTGTCGGTGTTCGACAGCCGAGACTGTCTACTCGTTTGGCTTCCGTCTCTCCACTCGTAGCACCTCGGCGGTACCGGGTGAGTCACCCACGGCCTGGCGTGCAAGGCCAGTGTGGGGTTATGGTTCGCAAACCGACCTCCATCACCGGGGTTCGAACACGGGACCACTCCAGCCACTCGCCCAAGCAATACGGAACCTCCTAGCGAACTGCCCTAACCTAGGTGTACGTTGTTCCATCATGCAAGACATCTGGAATTTCAAGCAGCCCAGTCCTTTTTGATTCAGTGGTTGCACAAGCTAACCTAGAAGCCAAAAGCCAAAAAATGAGGGGCTGTTGGGGTCAAACCGCGCAGTTTTTCTTAACGCCATTAGGACAGAATTTTTGCAAGATCAACGTCCATTCTAGGAAGGATTTTCGTGAGGGTATACCTAAGTAAGGTGCAAAGTGCCAATTCCGAGTACTCCTCTTTAGCGTCTATGCCCCCCTCCCCCCATTGGAGCAGAACTACTACCTTCTCGCAGTAAATGCTGTGCTCTCATGTTGCTTATCCTTGCCCAAAGAAGGAGGCTCAGTCGGCCTTACCAAGTTGTAATAGATTTCGCCCAGCCAGTAATCCCTGTGTTGTCTGGGCATGGGCACTTTGGCGTTGTATTGTCGCACCTCATCCCGAGGGAATGCGCCACCGACGTGGTAGGCCACTAGATCGCGTAGAATCTCCACCGTGTTGTCATCAATGGCTGGTGTTGATGACGGTGGTGGTGAAAGAGTTCTAAAACAGTTTTGAGGTTGCAAAATGAAAATATTTCGGGCAAGAGTGCTGAAGTAATCGTTCAGGGTCATTCGGGAACTCCATCATATGTTAGCACTGCAAAATAAACTTACGAAGGTTGAATCGGTGTCGGATTGGTTATCCAACCTTGCTGACCAGGGACCCACAAGGGAGGCGGCGCACCGGGCTGCTGCTGGCTTTGTTGCCAATTATTCCACCCTTGTTGACCAGCGGGCACTTGCTGCTGTTGCTGCCAGAAGGCTTGCGAGTTCTGATTGGCTGGATTAAACGAGCCAGCTGGTTGACCAGCCTGTTGCCATACTGGTCCCGACTGCTGTTGCTGACTCCACTGAGTTTGGCCGGCCCACCCTGATGGCGGCTGTTGAGGATTTCCGTTCCAAGGCGAGGCTCCAACCATAATTGTCTTATCGGCGCTAGTATGCATCGATGGGCCGACGGGTTGATTAGGCCATATTTGGGCATCGGGTGGTCGATTGGGATCGCCGAACCATTGGGGTGGTGGTTGATTGGGACCTGGCGCAGGCCATGCTTGACCAGACGATTGCCCAGTACCTGTCGGCCCTACGAATGGACCGGCACCAGAGCCAGTGCCCTGCTGCTGTTGCCACGGTTGCGGTGGTCCACCTTGACCCGCCTGTGATGGCTGCCACATTTGACTTTGTTGTGGTTGCATTGGCACGACCACCTGACCGGGTTGGGGCTGACCACTGGGCTGCATTTGACCACTCGGTCCATTCCAATTAGGATTCGATGCAAATACAGGTCCTGAACCACCGGGTGAAGGCCCTGATTGAAAAACTGGGGATCCCGCTGGCTGATTTGGTGGACCGCCCATGAACACTGGCTGGCTGCCACTGCCACTCCCACCGCCACTGATGGGACCTGCTCCAGACGCTTGCACTCCTTGGCCAACGGGCACTTGTCCGCCCTGCTGCACATTATCGCTCGGCCTCCCTTGATCAGGTATGATTTGCCAGGGTTGCCGAGACTGCGGTGGTGGTGGCTGCTGCTGCTGTCCCTGCACTTGCAACTGAGGCTGTTGTGGCTGTGGTTGTGGTTGCTGTGGTGATGCAGCTGGAGGCGGCCCGCCACTGCCAAACGGCCAGGGTCGGTTATCGTTCGGATTGGACCATTGGAAATTTTGAGCAGTGGCAAAGAGGAAGTAGACAGATAAGGTAATGGAAATGGACAGAATACTTAATTGTGGCATAATGACATTGGTCTTGAGGATATGGAATTTATGCCATCGGGAGTGGGCTGAAATGGAATTCTGGTCAGTGATTGAAAAATGGCACGGTATTAAAAAAAGAAGCAAGCGAACTCTAACTAACTAGTACTTATTGTTAGTAGGTGACATATACTCGGTGTCCAGCCTGGCCACCTGGCGGCAAATATCCATTCAACTGGGGGATATTTGCCACCAGGCAGGCACGCTGGTATTCATCTTTATATTTATTGGCCCGACTCAAATCATGCCAATGACATGATGACAGCAATGAACAAAAATGAAATCGCCACTGCCAATCGCCAATGGCAGTCAAAAACGAAAACAGGCTTTCAAGGAACCAAAATAATCACCGTTTTTATTCAATTTACTCAGCGTAAGTTTTGATAACCGAAAAATAAAATGATTTGGTTATCGATTTTTGTTGTAGAAATCATATAAGCCTACGATTTCTTGGAATTATACAGTATGCTCGACGAATAAGTTTGAGAAAAAATTGGAAATCTACAGTATTCTCCAATTAGTCTAACTGATAACTGAACTTTTAACATAAATTTATATAAATCACGTTTTTAAAAAAAACTTTTAAAGACGAATTACACTCTAATTAGAATATTGAAAAAGGAGTATGATATTCAAAGTCTGCACACGCATTTTAGCGGGGCTGCAAAAATTCTGGATCTCCAGCATACATATAAGAAAATTGAAAATTAACGAGTGCTAAGGGACGAAAACGAAAATTTCGACTTCCAAATAATTTAGACAAAGGCCCAAAATTTCGGCTACCCTACTAAAACGTTGGTGCTGAGTCTGAATATCATACTCTTTTTTCAATATTCCGACATCGATTCTAGAGTGTACTTAGAGTCTAGAGTATTCATTCTCCACAAGAAGAAGCAGTGATACACGAACAAATGATATAATATGAATGATATGAAATGTAGAAAATTTGAAACATCATTTGAAATCTATCAATCTTTAAGAAAAATACGTAAAATGAATACTGAACCTAAAAAGTAGTTTGATTTTATGAGTTATATATTTTTTGGAAGCCAAAATTCCACATTCGATAGGTACAAATTTTAGGAAGCCCAGTTACTTTTTTGCGATTGACTAATTAGAAACTCCTCTCAGTAATCGCCTCGCCACTGAATCAAGTTAGGTACTGGTACATATTCGTAATCTAAAATCCCTAAAAAATATGCCCGTTCTATTTTCAAATTTCGATTGCAATGCATTATAAATGCAGACTCCGAAAACCAGTTGGGCACATATTCGCATCCCTTCGCAACCGTCGGAGAGACAGACACGAAGTGGCCAAGGCCAACAAAGTTTACAATGAGGCCCTACAAGGCCATCCTAATTCTACTCACATTTCTTGCAACTGGCACTTCGACCATGGCAATTTCTCATACAATAAGAAATTCTAAAATTTCATCACCCTTATCTCGTGCCCTTCTCCAACTCCCAATTTGGTCACAGTTCAAACATGGGTGATGAGGGGGGGGGGTGGGAGATAAGCGAGCGTGGTTGGATGTCGGAGTCACCAGCTAGCTGCCAATACATAAACAGTACGGCCAACGACTACACACCTATTGTTGGTACAGGCTGGCATACCTGCCCTGTTTCCCGTACCACCCGCTCGTGCGCAGGTGAGCGACGGCACTGTTGCCATGGTTGCGAGCGGTGTATGGTCAACACTCGATCGATACTCGACAACAACAACGTGGAACGGGAGGCCCGTGTGTCAGAGGAAGATAAGTACTTTGCTGTGCTTTCAATAGCCTCATAGTCTTGGGTGCAACTGGTCCTTGGGGCTGCAGGTTTCACAGGGTCCGACCCAGCAGCTACAGGAGAGGAGCTTACAATTAGTAAAGGGTTTCGAAGAGATCCCGCAAGAGTCGCGCATTATTCCTCGAGGCACTTACAGTATTCCCTTGATCGTGCCCACGTTTTGCAATGGCAGAGAGGAAACCAATGGTACTGTACATAGTCAAGGCTGTTGTAACAGGCACACTAGTCTCCAGCCTATTAGTGCACTGGTTCAGGGAGTCGGCCCGCCTCTCCCAACAGTAAGTCAGGGCCTGCACCAGACCTAGATAGAAATAGAGGTCGATTGTCCGCTTTGTTTAGCAGGTATCCGTGGAGACCTGGTTTGAACTGCTCTGTAAGCACATCGGGCTCAGGTCCACCAGACCCTTTCGACGGCCGAAACGTGCAGCCGCTTCCCGAATCGTGAGTCTACACGGCACTCTCGGCTTGTGACAATTTATCAATGCGGGTCAGACCGATCCAGGGAAGCCTTAAGCTTGACTCAGCACGAGGTGTCCATAGACTGAATGGGGTGGTTCCTGTGGCTTGAGCCATCCTCTGGTCAGGGCGAGCCGAGGATTTTATTGCTCAATACTGAGGATATTGGCTAGAACAAAGCATATGTGATTTAGCGCATATTCAAAAATCCACAAAAATAACACCAGACGTCTCAGAAATTTTTGAAGTGTCGATTCGATTTAGCAAATTTATGCTTGATGAACAGTGGATCAAAGGTGTCGGGGAGAAAACTAGTTCATCTGAACTACCTGGCAAAGGTTGACTTCGATGGGGATGGGGAGAGGTCGATGCTTGAAACCGTATTTTATCAGTCTGTAAGCGTACTATTGGTATATGGTATATGTGACAGTAACGCTGCCATAGTTTTGCAAAAACTTTGAGTTTTAGTAAATCTAAAATTGGTGCATTTTCGCTTTTAGTTTGACTGAATCTTTCCGAAAAGACAAGTTCAATTTGGTTTCTTTCGCACGAAAAATAAGATTATAAGATTCTTTTAGTCCCAAGAAATTTTAGATTTCCAGGGCAATAAAATATTTGCCCTCTTACATGGTGGAAAAAATGAAAATAAAGAACCTTGTTGGTGCTACCAGTTTGTTTCTCTCGCGGGCTACGATCTACTGTTCATAGTTCAGCAGGTTCCAATACCCCAGCAGATCACACAACAATCACTGCCCATCAAGATTACAGCCACCAGAAAGCTCATGGGAGGGGTAGCAGGACGCGCTACTGCCTCTTTGGGGGTTTTTGCGGACATGCCTAAACTCATGGTTAGAGTCAAGAACCCGAAAATCATATGAGCTACATTTTCTTCGAGAACTGGTTGTAAGCAATTCATCAGTGCAGGTCAGACCGATCTAGGGGAGCCCCGTAGCATGAAGCGACATGTGTTTTGTTGTCGGTCATCTCTCTGACACCGCTGTGGTTCATACAGTAAGCGGGAGCCATAAAAAATTTTATCCTACAAAAATTACTTAAGTCGGTCAGCTATCAAACTTTTTTCACCCTCAGAGCTCGCAGTAAGGCACACAAAGCATCTGCTGTTTCAGTAATGCTTGTCTCAAGTCCGACCCCTGATGAGGTCCACGAAATGTATTTTCCGTGACATACTGAGGAAACCGGCTCTCCTCTCAACCCTTTGTTCTAAGATGGCGTGGGGATTTACTGGCCCGAGCTTTTTCAAGTACCTTTTACCAGAGGCCAGTATTGCACAAAGTTTTTGTGGATATGTTTGAAAGTGTGCCTGGAGATCTGAAGAACTGAAAACCACGATACTTAAGGATAAGGAGCAATACCAAGAAAAACTACACCTTTTCACCCTACGGCATCTCTCTGGCGGTGAAAAAACAGGGAGCGTCTCTCATGGAAACCAGAGGCCGTACTCCAGAAAGCTCGCTGGAAAATAGTGACATGAAAGGAAAATTCCAGCGAGGTGACTAACTTTCCAATGAGGTGACTGTAACTTTCCAATGAGGTAACTGTAACTTTCCAATGAGGTAACTGTAACTTTCCAATGAGGTAACTGTAACTTTCCAATGAGGTAACTGTAACTTTCCAATGAGGTGACTGTAACTTTCCAATGAGGTGACTGTGACTTATTCCACTGATCGTGAGCTCGCTGTGAAAGTCAATTGAGGTGACTGAAGAAAGGTCTAACTTTTTGCGCCTATTCCAGAAACAAAATAGGGTCGTTGTGATTTTCTGGTGACAAGGCTCGCATATTCCAGCGACTTCCGCGTGCATTTGCTGTCACCTACGGTTTCTACATAGATACCCACGCTGAGTGCATCCCCGCAGTAGTGATTTTAGGGGTGTTCGAAGCGGCTGTAGAGAGATAAGTGTGAATGTCAGGTAAAAGTAGAGAAAATAAATTGCAGGTCATGATTTCTTGTATCTGCCCCCCCCCCCTTCTCACGTTTATTCCTTCCTACTCCTGCTTTTCTTAAATTCATTTTTCTGAATTTTTGCACCTTCGTACATGACTTCCTCCCTTTTTGATGACGCTTCTAGGAAAGCTCCAAGTGCAAAAAAAAGATACGAATGCTCCATCTCAAGAGTATATGCACAGGAGTTTAGCAGCCCCCGAAACTCCTGGAGGGACATATAAGGGAATGTTATGCCTGTGGAGCTGGGTGGGAGAATTGAACCTGTGCTTATCACGTGTAAATTGTCATCGAAGGTTGAAGCTCTTCCTCTTTTTGAAGTGCAGAGGATCTGCCTATTGCCTGGACTGTTGACAACCTACTACTTGGATCGCCTGATCGATGTCAAAACCAAGCTGCATACCACTGTGGCCGGGCAGAAAATCATGCGAAACAAACATTACAGTACAGTATGCGGATGTGAAACGATCAGTCTTTCTTTTATTCTACAGTCAGATCCGAATTCGTGCTAAGACGCACTTGCTACATCGATAACATGTGTTCAATCAATTGGGCAGTTATACACTTCTGAAGTTGTCTGAAGTGTTTATCTGTGGTCCTAAAATTCCCGCACCTCCTTCCTTTCATTGGAGACCTGAAAAAATCCTCCCTCGCATCGACCGCCATATCTCTTCTCTGCCATTGAAACCACTCACGGCAAAACTCTACTGTTTATATAGGGTAAAAGCTCGGTGAAAAACAGTTTCAGTCGATCGAGAGCACCTGAAGATTTTTCCCAGCCACCTTCGATAGTTCACTGGACTTTCCAAGCGACAAAGTTTTATGGAATAGCTTTCTAGGTATTTTTTGCGCAGTGACTGTGTTATCGGGCTTAGTGATTGGAAGTATGTGACTGTAATTGTTTCTGTAATATCAAACGCAGCCATCTCACTAGAGTCCAGTCATCTCACTGGAAAATCTCGCTGGAAAACGCTTCTGGAATACGGCCTCAGCTTACGTATCGGCATTTGATCTTGGGCTAACGATAAGATTCCAGTTGGAAAGCGCATGAGGGAGTAAATTCAGCAGAGCGACTTAGATTTGATGTCTTGATTTGGTCTGAAATAAAAGTCACAAAACATGCAGTCGATACCCTGACGTGCTTAAATTCACGCACGAAATTTTAAAATTCACAAAGCATGCACGTTAAAATTTTGGATATACTTTGGCATGCAACATACATACATAGGAGGAGTACATTCAGAGGGGTGCAGTATGCATTACAATATATAGGTATTTTTGACGTAAACATCGAAACAGTTAACTTGTGACTTGTATAACAATGCCTACATAGGTACTTTTGGGAGAGTTTTTTGGCGCCTTCTGATCGTGAGAGCCACGTGATGGATTTCGTTAATTTTTGTGCGAGACATGGTACCCGAGAAGCCTACGATGGGATTACGAGAAATTTTGACCGGCTAGAGATTTCGATCAAAGGACGCCTTTACTGAAGAATATGCTTTCGCAAATTTGAACAGCCAGGGGGTGTTGTCTCGCAAGTATTGTGACCTTCCCATCTACTTCCGACTCGCCCCCAAACCCATTACCACCTATCATCTGTCTGAACCTTTCCTGTTAGTGCCAAGTAAAACTGTAAGATCGAGCGGTTGCGCCCAGCATCCACTGCGCCCCACACAACATCGGAAATATGCACTCATTCCGACAGGGGGATTCACCCTGACTTTCTTTCCGAATCCTGATTTTCTCCCCTTCCTCTCTTCAATCCATTTTGCGAACGCCCAAACAGACTCCGCAGGTCGACGCCATTTCGGACAACGCACTGGTAGTTTTGTTAGCTTAGGACTCGAGACTGCGCCCAAAAGTTATGTTGCAAAATGGCTTAAAAATAAAACAGTAACTCGTTAACTTTGATAGCGTTAAGAGGAGGAGCTGGTTTAAAGTACAGTACACCACCCAAAACCCAAAACACAAAACGTTTCAGCATTTTTTGTGCTCAGCACAGATCCACTTGACGGTATAGTGCAGTGATAAGACGATGGTACAGTAAGAAATGATAAGTCAGTTATAAGATGTCGATCTCGTTTAGGTAAAGAGGTCCAGCAAGTGACATTGTTTGTTTGGTCGATGATATTGCATTGAGCTCCTAATCAAACTTGGCGCGCTTCTGTTCCCTGAAAAGCAGACATTCCCCTCGTTGATATCTCGATTCCTCTCCCAGGGTATGCCGTGGGGGAGCAGACTCTGCTCCAACCAGCCATGCCTGGCAGGCAGAGGAGAGACAAAACTCCAGCTGGACAAGGTAGTCTTGCGGCTATACGTGCGGCTGCAGCATCAACTTAAGTGGTTGAATCTTCCAACTCGCCGTAACCAGCCTGGCAGTGGGGTTGCAATATGTAGAAATAGTCGTCGGAATACTGAAGGTAGGTACACGCCATGCGTTGAAATTAAAAAATACTAAAATGGATTTTTACTTGAAGCCTGAAGATGTAGCTTATCTTTTTGCCTCTTTGGTTTGAAAAGCACTTGATTGAAATAGCAGACAACAGCGCCTGGACATTGCGGTACCTCTATAACACTGGTTTATGGTACTGATCAGTTGGAGAGCGATGGTTGGAACAGATATTGTTACGCCACCACCGACAGCACTGGGCGCTTGCAGCTTCGAAACGTCTCCCTGACTGCTCCGCCCATTACCGAAGGAGGCAGAGCCTTTCCTGATTGGCCAACACCTTTTCCAACTCGATACTCGATTCAATTCCGGCGGGGTTTTCAATCATCCGGTAATTTTCCAAGAGTTTTCTACTTCACTTATCGCGCCTCGTCGTCCCAGCCACTCACATGCCGTCTGCCTGTTTTGATCTTACTTCATTCCTTAGTTATGGCTCTCGATGCGTGGACGACCAGTGTACTCTGCTGTGACTCTTGATTGTGAGTCCGTTCCGTGGGTTCCTGGGAAATAGCTTTATAGTTCCTAAAAAATTACTGATAAGCACATTTTGGAGTTCCCTACTCGAGATGGCGTATTTGACAAAATCCCGTCCAGGATAAAGCCGCAGTTTTGATTAGTATTTCAAATCTGGACGCTACCTAGTCTAATTACTATTCTCGATGGGTGTTGCTACTGCAGCTTAGTTAAAGGCTTAGCTAGCTAGTCGACGTACTGCTGGCTTATCACTCTGTTTCGTGTCTTCCATTCTGATCTACTCTGATCAATCCTCGGAGTCGCCGCTGGTCGTAAATTTGCTCCATCCTGCCCTGAGCGAGCTGCTGCAACTCTGAAAACTTGGCCACGGAATATGTCGGGCTTCGCGGCCATTGATTCAGTCCAACTTCGGGTTCAGTACTCTGATCAAACAGCCCAAACACGGAATGCTGCTATTTTTGGGCACGCGCCAGTTGCGTATGGATTTGAAGACGGAGAGTCAAATGGCTCACCCGCATTTGATCTTAGACTGAGATCAGCACCCACTTGGAAATCACACCCGGGTATAATTTCAACAGAGTGAGTTCTGTTTTGATGTTTCGTTCTGGTCTGAAATGAAGCGTAGCGACCCTTCTTCCACGGTAGGTACCACCATTCGCAATTTTGACAAATTCTCTTCTATCAGATACAGTTACTCAGAAGTAGGTGAAGCAATGTGCTACGGTTGCAGTAGGTACATCGCATGCTGCTCTTTTGTTATCTTTTCACCAAATGTCATGCACTATTTTTCTTTTTTTGTCGAACCAGACGTCGCCGGTGACTGATTTTTCCCTTTCCTTCTTCAATCAAGGTTGCCTTAATGCCCAATCAGACGCCGCAGCTTTGCCCTAATCTTGTTTCCTCCTCAAGTGCCAACATGCGCTTGAATAAGTTAGTGAGAAGAAACTAATTGAAAGCCTTGCACTGACTACTTCGGGCGAGTATGTCTCGGAGCATTTTCCAAGCAGAAGCATTCTGAGACCTGCAACATGTCTCGTATTGAAAGGTGTGTCAGGATTAGTGGATCGTCCGCGGATTGCCTGGTGCGCGCGTACTGTAACCGCTAGTGAAGCCTACACTATGATCGCACTGGTAAGCCAGTTGCAAGGTTGAAGATTTTGCAGAGTGCTATATTTTTGAACACTTGATAACACTTTGGAGGAATCTGTCGCATGTTTGTGAAGATAGCACGCTTTAGGAACTGCGCTCTTCCTTACCTGATGTGCCAAAATTTTTGGCAGACTCGACCTGGAGTGGACTTTGATGGGGTGGGGATCCGAGGACTCGCTGGTCACGACTTTTTCTTAAGCTATCAAATTTTGAGGCTTCCGAAAACACGGAAATGCCTGGGTATATTCGACATTTTGTTTTATAACCCGCGAAATTCAAATTTTAAATCATTTGACAACCAGGACTAAATGAGATGAGCAGCCGACAATTTTCAGGAAAAAAGAGACCCGTGGAGTATCATTTTAAAAATATTGTTAGCCTGACTGATGTGAAATTTGGTCGATTGGGCCGACTCTGCCAGCCGGAAGCCGGTCACCAACCATTCGTACTGTAGTGCATGACATAGTGTCTGTGATATACCCGACCGCAGAATCAAAACTGATTTCAAAAAATGTGCTTTTTAAAAGATTTTAGTCATTTGCTGGCGAAAAACAGCTTTCCGCCATTTTAGAGCACACGTTGCGCGCGCCCATTTTGAGAGACAGCCTCCCAGTAACTTACGTAAAAGCAACTTTTTCCATTTCGTTATCGTCCTATATGATCGACATGGTCAGCAAGCCGAAATCGAGCGGGCATGTTTTCGTGGTTTTGTGGAGGGAGACAAGGTGAGCTGGTGATCGTAGTTTTGTGATTAAAGATTTTAAGAGGAGCGATTTTTAGGAAGTTGAACACGAGAAGACGAGCAATGGCGTTCATTATAGAGTGGCACTGTTATTCGCCAATGGTAAGCGCACTTCTCGAATAGACCAACGAAGTACTTTGGGTTTCTTTGTGATATTATCACTGCAGACATTTTTCAATTTGAATCGATCGTGACGTTCCGTTCTGCAGTCAGTAGAATACCCTCTGTCGGTTGAGTTATGGCCTGTATCGGCCCTGGTTAGAGGCGAGTAGGATATCCCAGAAACTTGGTGTAATCCTACTGTTAAAGCCGTTCATTTTAGTTCCACGTGTGCATAAAACGCTCTACATCGCATCTGCGCGCGCACAAGAGGGGTGTCCGAATGGCTTGTCTCACTTGGGTCGAAGCTGCACTGAAAGCTGTATCTTGGGTCAGCCAATGAACGCTGATGGCATGTTAGTGCGCCTGCTGAGTAGATGCTGTTCAGAGAGTGGAAAGGCGGGCTTTATCCTACCTCAAGTGCCATATCATATCGGAGATTCCATAAGAGCATAAACACTTTCAATATTGGGAATTAGACAGTGCAGTACGTAGGAGCGGAACTTGAAGTGCATACGCGAGCTGATCCCCTATTACGCATCTTTTTAAAACCATCTAACTTACAGTACAGTCAGCTTGTGAATTTCTAAAAGACAACTTTCGAATATGCGGACAGCAGTACACCACTTGAATACGTGAACTTATCAATTTCCTTTCTTCCTTCCTATCAACCTTATCAAATTCTCATTGGTTTTCAGGTCATCGCCAGGACCAAGATTTGTATGTTCGACTCATCGACAGTGCTTCTAGGCAGGTCAGTGGTTGTAAATGTTTTCCTCGTAGCCACTAAATAAGAAAATTAAATAGTAAGTGAAATTCAGCTGAGTTAATAGCTGGTATTCTAGTATCTTGGTCCCTCACCTGCGGGCTTTGGTAATTGTTGTACTGTATCTTGCTCACTGGCGATATCTCAACTGTGGATCAGAGAACACCATCGTAATCAAGCCTGGCACGGGCAGGAGAGAGTTGGGGGCAAAAACTCCGACTGGAGCAAGGCAAGTCTTAGGACTATACCTGCGGCTGGAAATCAACTGGAGTGATTGACTTTTCCGGCCAGGGGAGATCGATTATCTACTCTCTCCCGCTCGCCATGGCCTGCCAGGCACGAGATTTGAACCCAGCATCCACCGACCCACCGATCAGAGGGGTGGATCGGCTGGATCGGCAACTAAAACTTTTAGCGGTTTATTTGCTGGGAAATGATAAGGTGGCATTGTATAAATAAGAAGATCCAATTTTTGCTCTCAAATCAGCATGTTTGCGCTGGCTGGCTCTTCTGTGTTCTTTGGAGAGGTCTGACAGAGAGTGACAGCGAAGCAACAGAGCGGGTTGGTGAGGACTCACGATCAGTGCCAAAGACGTCATCCCCATCAATTTTTTATTTTTTGAAGCGGATCGGCCGGATCGGATCGGGTTCGGGATCGGTCGATGCTGGGGTCAAGCCATGTATAACGTTGTCTTACAGAAACGCCATGCGACTTCATAACCTCGACGACTTTTTACCCGAAAAGTGTCTCCGGTGCCCGTACTGAATCATACCCTTATGACTATAGAAGCCATTATTTTTCACTGACCCCGAAGATGTTGCGCCACTTGTGGTGTACACATATGAAGCCAAAGATATGTTAAGTAAGAGCATAGGTCAACTTATTTAAGGGAACTCTGAAGCCTCATCCGCATCGTTTCTGAGCATCAGACCAGCAGTTGACCTGGTCTTGCACTTCGCTGGTCTTGCGAATAAGCGGCCGCGGTGGTGCAGCGGCTCGCATTCGTCTCTCCGTATTGCTTGAGCCATGGGGGGCCATGGGCCATGAGCCTAGGCCATGGGTGACTCACCCGGTACTCTAGAGGTGCTCCGAGTGGAAAGATGAGAGCCAAACGAGGAGACAGTCTCGGCTGTCGAACACCGACAGGGTTCAACAGCCCACCCTCCATCGTCCGAGGAAGTCGGTGTCCAGTCAGGATGCCCTCGCGTGGAGGTGCCTTTTAGTGGAGACACGCAGAGGGAAGCTGCTGTGTGTGCCGGTCCCCGCACAGCCCTGCTTAGAAGATTTGACTGCTGGCCGGCTAGAGGCAAATCAGGCTTCGGCCCACAAAATTAAGAAAAAACAGTCTTGCGAATAACGCAAGATATACAGAAGAGCTGTCCTAACAGTTTGGCTCCTCCTGACTTTCAATTCAACGGGGCCATAGTAACACATACCCTACCTCAAAATTCGAAGAGCATACTGTAAAAACTGGTCTTTCTCATGTTTCCTAAAATATTCACCTTTCATTTGGGTTGCTCATCAATAAAACTCCTACTGGCACGCGCCGCACGTCAAATCTATCCATATGCCTTCCTCGGGCCACCCACACACTCTCATCTCATCTCACCTGACGTGCGCGACATAAATTTTGACTCCAAAAACCCGGGAACTAACACTAAAACGTGCGCATGTGTCAGAATTTTGTGTCTCGCCTTTTTGAACTCGGTCGCCCGTCTTTCTTCAACGAGGGTGGTCTTCTATTCGACCATCGTCCACCTCGCAAGGACCACCCGGGCAGCAGGTGCAAAAGTTTTGACAAATGACTGCTCCGTATTCTAAAGGAAAGAAAAGAATGATGACAACTTTGCATTTTCTAGGCTATAGCCTACGAGGGACAAGATAAGAATCCAGACATGTGCCGAGTTTTGCTGACGCACGAAGTGGTGTGCAGGTGAGCATATTCTCGTCACGCATCAGCTAATCCGTCTAATCCTGCATCATACCGTGCTGTGCTGTGCTTCACTTCATACCAAGCAAATACATGTGATCACGGGGCTACACAAACATGCAGATACAGTTGAGGCTGCATCCCAATGCAGTGTATACTGGGTGCTCTTTAGATATTCGTGTTCTAACCAGAAGGTACCTACGTCATACGCAAAGTAATCTAGGTAACACAGAAGCGAGCAGTCTGCCATGTGTAAGACTAACTTAGCTTTTACAGCCGTTGTTGCGAAAAGAAAAGTTGTGGTAATCGAAATGAAACACCGTCGGATCCGCTCATTATTGACAGGTAAGCTAGCTAGTGTGGTCCTTTTTTAGCTGACTAAAATAGTGTAGTGCGCATTTCTTTCCTCTTTCCTGTATAATCTTTTTTACCACAACTTCTATGCGAGGAAAACATGGAGTGGGGATGTGCATTACCTAAAACGATGCTGTGATACGTACCGAATTTATGGTAACTCTCACCTCGAATGTATTCCACTGAGCAATTTTGTATCACACATTTTTCAGCGTCTGAACACTGTTTCCTGACTGTGGATAGGCACAGCATCATGACAATATTTATGTCTGTGCAGCTGAATTCAATTCCAAAAAATATGCCCGTCGCACTCCTAATCTCGATTTCTAACAACAATTTTTCTGGTCCTCTAAGGATGCTTTGTTGTGCTTAATGGGCTGTATTTGCTTGGATTGTCTTCGATGCATTCCGTGGTTTCTTGCCGCCGAATCCTGATGTAGTGCAGTGTCAATTGTTTCCTGATTGTGAGACGTTTCCCCCAGTTGGTCAATTCCCCCACTGTGCCTGGTGGGGGAATCGACTCACTGAGACATGCGACGTTTCCTCACTGAGACGATTCCCCCACCGTGTCGTTTCCCGCCATCAGGTTAATAAACTGCGGCTATTCAAATTTTGAGCCTACGTATAGGAATACATAAGTACTCATACAAAAATCTTCATCGCTTATCCTAGAAGACATGAAATATGCCTCGAATACTCCACGATTTTGTTGAATCATCATTCGACTGCCATGCTCAAAAAGCCATGTTGTGATAGTGGCCTAAAATGCTTGCTTCACGTTTGCTTCTTGGCCACGCTCGCCTAGTTCAATGACAAAGAAGACGAGCCTAATGTATCGTAAATGAGAAAACTGCTTTGCCAAAATCTGCAGCTGTCATACTGGTGAATTCATCCAAGTCCCGCTGCCTGAATTTATGTCCTCTGTTTTTCATGATTCACACTGAGGTAATTCTGCATTTGGATTTGAAACATGCCTTCATTGGCACAGAAAAACTGGTCTGGTCTTACATACACTCGTATTGGCAGCGTGTAAACCATTTCTTCTGCGATAAGTTGTGAGTTCAAAAAGCCTGAATACCTTGCACGTTGAGCTGCAGCAGCAAACTTGTACTTTACACTGCCCATATCCTTCAAGCCTATCATGCTGCCACACACATCCAATCACACACGTGCTGCCTTTTGCAACGCAAGTCGTACCTACCTGCATATCAGGGGAAAATTATGGGGAAACGGGAATCGACACAATGGGGAAATCGTCACGAAACCATATTGTCTGGCCCCATGGGATTTCTCATAAATGCACAATAAATCAAGTCTCCCCTCGCGTGCCTCATGACAGAAACTAAACATAAACGATTGCCATAAATGGCGTTTAATCATTGCCAAGCAGGCTCGCATTGCGAAGACACCCGCCGAGTAACTTAAAAGGCAGAAGAATGGACTTTAGAAACGCGTAGGAGCTACAGTAATCCACATTGTGAACAGATAACCAGCGAATTTGTTTCAGCAGTTAGTTAGATAAGTTCAAATTGACTTTTTATAGATTCTTCCTGAAATTTTTCTTGAAATGCAACCAAAATTGTTTGAAGAATGCTGGAAATCCAAAAGATATGAGGAGGTTTCAGGTAAGTGCTTGACTTAATGATGTTACTCATCTGTTTCTTAAGTGAAGACAACGACACATCAGACCCTGCCGAATGATGCGCTGTAAGAGCACAAGAAACTTAAATCACAACACGTACCGAATAGCCGATAAGATATCGTACGGTTTGAAAAACTCGTAATTTCAAGTCTTCTATGAGTCTGTGCAAATAGAGAGCGGACTGGCACAGCATACCTCATGAAATTATCACTCAGGATCAACAATTCACAAATGCTACAACAGTCACGATCATAATGCTTGTGTCTGGGTGTATACTGTACTGTGGAAGGGGTTTGTTGCCGTAAAGTGTCACTATTTCTGTACTTTTTAATCTTGTCCTTGTCTTTGTCAGATAGCAGTGGCTACATCTGTTCGGTTGGACGGTCATTTGTTGGCAGTTTCCGATAAGATGTGAGTATGTGCCTCGATCGATACGGGAGTACTACGTTTCACTCCAAGGACATACTTCATGAACTTTATGCATATACTTATACACACGCCCACACATTGTAGCATTTACAGTACCTCTTCTGTCTAGGTTTGTTCACAACAATAGCAAACATGGACGAAAGACGAAACGGTCGCAGCCAGGAGAAAGTAGGATTTTTTGGTCGTCTTTACGTGGCGCTTGAAGGAGGGAGAGAAAAGGATAATTTCAACTGTGCTTAGGATTATGCCTTCCTTCTTTTTAAATCTTTGCGGTCTGGGCCCTGCGCCGCCAGTGTTCTCCTCCTCTCGGGACTTCCAACCTGTTTTGCCTCTAGCCGGCCAGCAATCAAGCATTATATGCTAGGCCGTGAGGTAACCAGCTCTCGCGGCAGCGTCCCTCTGCGCGTCTCCAGTAGGGCACCTCCATAAGAGTGCATCCTAGACTGACACCGACTTCCTCGGACGATGGCGGGTGGGCTGTGAGCCCTGTTGGTGTTCGGCAGCCGAGACTGTCTGTCTGCTCCTTTGGCTTCCCTCTCCCGGAGCATCCCGACCTCCCTCACTGGGGACTGACCTCGGGATGAGCCGAGCCGTTCCCTTCCAAGCAATTTGTGTAGACGAATGCCGAACCGCTGCACCACTGCGGCCGCTACTCAGGATTATGCCTGCCCCTTTCGCCTCTGGTTCCGCCCCAAATTTTTGTGGCTTCTTGTACCTGGCTGCTCAGCAACTTCATTGAGGGATGACACAGACGATCCGAGTCCTGTACGTACATTGCAGCCTCATCTGCATCACCTCTGATCAAAGCTATCTGCCCCAGCGAAGGATGGACGAGTGGTGGGGCCACAATCATTATTATTGGCGATAACTTTTTTGACGGTCTGCAAGCAGCGTTTGGATCAATGACTGTTTGGAGTGAAGTAAGTCGTGCATGAGGGGGGGGGGGACGGGTGTGCGTGCACTGCACGGTCATTGATGATTCATTGCATCAGATGAGCTGGCCTGCTCTGAGATCTTGTCCTGTGATCTGTGAGACTCCCTGTCTGAAACACAGGCAGCCTGTGCCGCACGGACGGCGTATGTGTTGAAGCAGGATCTCGTTGAATTCTAGAACTATTCCTTTTCAGCTCGTCACTCCGCACGCCATTCGGGTCACCGCTCCGCCAAGACACACACCAGGGGTGGTCGACGTGACACTTTTATACAAGTCGAAACAGTTTTGCAAATCGGCACCAGGACGATTCATTTATGTTTGTAAGTACACAAGGCATTTGGTCGAGCCATTGCTACGCTCAGTTTTTGATTTTGAATTCAAATTCTCATTTCCAGGCTGCATACTGATGTGCGCCGCATACTGACACTCTCAAATCCTGAAGTGTGACTAACCACGCCCGAACTATTAGGGGATAGACTGAACAGTCAAGGGAATGGGCACTCAACGTTACTTGAATGCCGCACGCTGGACAAGGTTTTGCCTTAAAAAGCTTTGACCAAGACTTTGAAAGAGAGAGGGTCGAGGCACCTTACAAACTCCTTTTTAAGTTTTCATTCGATATACCTTACAATTCGCAGCACAGTGAAAAGAGAAAGAACGTTCGCCCCAATTCTACGTCGAAACGTGGATTTATTTTTGCGTCTTTACCAAAATAGCTTGCCGTAAATCTAGGCCATTCCCAGGACTTACTGTATTTGAAGTAGCGGGCCCCAAGCTGACGATAAAACTGGGGTTTCAGCCATACTACAGGGCATACTGTATAGGGTCATTTTCACACTGAATCATAAGATTTCCCATGGGTCGCTATGAACACCAGGTGGCACACCTATAGCACATATTGTCTCATAGTCGGCACCAGGCGTAGTCTCATATTCTTACTCTGGTGATTTGTTTTGATCAGTATTCTGTTCCAATTCATTTCGATTATAAGACGTTTCCCCCTCCTTGTCTGGTGGGGGAATCGACTCCCAGAGACATGCGACGTTCCCCCCCCCCCCTCCCTGTGTCGTTTCTCCCACCATCAGTGCGGCTATGAAAATTTTGAGCCTTCGTCTAGGAACAAGTAGCCAGCTTAAATCGTCATCACTTATCCTAGAAGATATGAAATATGCCTCAAATACTCCACATTTTGATGAGTCATCATTCGACTGCCATGCTCTAATGCTATGTTGTATTAGGGACCTAACGTTTGCTTCGCCTTTGCTCCTTGAACCACGCTCGTCTGGTCCAGGACAACTAACGATAAGACGAGCCTTTTAAGAATGAGAAAATTGCTTCGCAAAATTTGCAGCTGCCATGCTGGTGAATGAAAGTCCCACTGCCTAAATGTCTTCTCTTTTTATTGATTTCCAGTATCTTGAATTCCCAGTGCTGCGGAGTTCCGCGTTTCATACTTAAGCCATCAGTGGGGAAAACTGGTCTAGTCTATTATGTACATTCACTCCTATTGGCCACGTGTCAAATATCCATACAGAAATACGTAGGCAACTCAAAAAGTTTGTAGCCTGAGTACCCTGCTCATGAGCTGCAGCAGCGAAATTTGTTCTTTCATCCTGCAGCATTTGTACACTGGCTTTTGCAACCCAAGCCGTGCCCGCATATCGGGCGAAAAATTATGGTGGGGGAAACGTCACATGCCTCACGATCAGTGAGTCGTGGCTCCCACCAGGCACGGTGGGGAAACGACACTGTGAAAGAATCGTCTCATGGGGGAATCGACCAAGTGTGGGATCGACCAAGCGGGGTAATCGTCACGAAACCTTCATTTCAGCCCTCAACGAGCCAACTATCGAGTATGGGTTTCAGCGTCTCCAGAAGCTAGTACCTCGTTATCCTGGTGATCCTGACCGACTACCTAAGGAGATGGTCCTAAAACGAGCAGCCGATCTCGCGGAGGCCTTATACAAGTTGCCACCTACTGCCGCTCTGAGGGCATCCATGAACGCAGGGACAAGCCCCAAACCTGAGAGCCCGGTGGATGGATTAGTGCGCATGACCCATACCCCGAATCAGCGTTATTGTATGGCAGGGTTCGGCATGGCGATGCAAGTTGAACGCTCAGGTAATTCACTGCTTCTGTAAAAGGGGTCTACACTCATTGAACCCTAGCTTCTGGTTTGTGTTTTTCTGTTACCCTTGCTTCGCTTTCGTCGGATTTTCTTTTGCATCTGACACTATTTTGAGGCAAAATTTGAGGCGTCAAACTGTTATTATAACATTCTTTTTTAATTATTTTCTGGCAAAAAATCGGAACAGCACGGTCAGCAAGAAAATACAGGCCCATTAAAGCATGATCTACAGCACATAGCTGATGTGCAGCGTTACTTTTTAGAATATAGCCGCAATCAGTCGTGTTCGAGCGCATCACCAGCGGGTACAAATGGATTTGAGGAAGCCTCAAGGCCACGCATCTTGAATGGAAATGCTGGCTATGAACATCCATCGACTGCATATCAGCACGCTCCGAGTACATTTCTAAATGGGGCTCATGGTAAGTGCAATAGTTCAATTATTTACCACCCAGACCAGGGCCAGGAAAGGGTGGCTAAAGCAGCTTGTGTTTAATCCACCACTTTCCAGGTCAGGCCATGTGCTAGGCTGGCCATGGCCACGGTCAGGCTAACTAGCGTATGTATGGTCCCTAGTAAATATGGTCCAGTACCTACGAGTATGTAGTCAGTCAGTAGCACAACCTTTACTTGTCCACCCGGTTGATTTTATGCAACTATTTTCTTTTAGCTTTCCAAACCTTCTCGACCACGAATCAATTCGCCTTATCACCATTATCCGACTCGCTCATCAGAGATCATAATACGATATGACCTTGATCAGTACTGTGCCCTTTTATCCTAGCACTTGTTTGGGCATCTCATTTCCTATCAAATTGAAAACCAGGTTTCCATGCTTAGCAAAGGAGCAAAAGACGTCTGCATTATTTTAGGAGAGAATTGTCGTCACCAATCAAGGATGTGCATAGTGAAAATTGTGTCATGCATTAATTGATATTCGACTACCCTGAGTGAGTGTTGTGGGTCGGGTCCCGTACAGCGCCATTATTCCAAAAATATCTGCACCTGCTCATAAGCGAACACCCGCAGCATACTGAATGACCCTCACTGTATTGACAAGCGGACATTTCTTATAGAAAGTAAAACCCAACCGCCTGCTCTCGAAGAAAAGTGATGACTAATAAGTATCTGTTTCCAAACTCGAAGCTACCCTTAGCCCTCGCTTGTTGCCCGGTGCTGTAGGATTTTAAACGGGCCCCATCTAGGAGTGTAATTAACGAAGATTCCAACCGGGATGGGGGTTAATAGCAATGAAACCCAGGGTCTAGCGGTTTACAATCAGTTTTGCCTAGTAAGGCTGAAATCGATCCATTGTCTACAGCTGATTCAGTTTACTGCTCTTTACGGCCACTGACGAGCTCATTCCGTTCTTATGAAAGGTACAGTAAGAGTAATATATACTAGAGTGCGCCATTGTCGGTCCGACGACTGTGCTGTGGAATCATCCTACATTTAATCACAGCGCTCAACAGTTCACCCTCATATCTCTACCACCGATCAAGCATAAATGAACAGCGTACGTACTCGTATATTTGGCATAAACAATTCTCGAAATCGGCTAAGAAAGTGGTCGAGAGGAATAAACTTTAAGAAAGCAATAGGAACTTTACTTGACGCATGAAGCATAAAATAAGAAATACAACAGTGCATTTGTTTTAACACGTGCATTGCAACTTGATGCTGAAAGTTTCTTTGACCGACGAAACCGGCATTATTCTACGAGCGATCAAGGCTCAAGCCGGCCTTGCCTGGTCACCTTGTTAGTGACATCAAGTGGCTAATGTACGATGCCTGTGCTAGAAGATAGTTCTCGCGGTTCCACAAAACGACAGTATACTTTAAGTTACAAGCGAAGTCTGTACATGAATGCTTCTTGGAGGGTTTTCTCGGCGCTATTTGAGCACCGTTTGATGGATTTTGATGCTTTTTGGCCCCAGTTTGCTAGGCATACAGTAGGTACCCGAGAATCCTACGATGGGATTTCGCAGAATTTTGATCGGTTCGGGAGATATCGACCAAAAACCCCCTCTGAAGTGCGGACCTGTACTGCAGAATATAAGTTCAGAATTCGACCAGGAAAGGGGAGGTTATGTTTCTAAAATCCTGTAACTTTTCGCCACCCGTCCTGATTTTTAGCCTTCCTGAAGGAGCATATTATGCGAGTGTAGTACGTCTGACGCTTGTGATCAAAGTTCAGAAATTCCGTCGTATGAAAAAGTTTTTGTCCTGCGCAGTATTTTCTGAATTACCACTAATAATACCGTGTAAAACAGTACATATAGCAGGGGGAAGACAGCCAATGTTTTTAAGATACTCGTTTCTGTCATTCTAAGAAGTCGATATCACCAAGGGACTGCCACAAAATCAAAACTGTAATGCCCTTCCTGTCTTCTATCAGCCGTGTGGCCACTCGGCTGCGCCACCACTTTGAAGCACAAGAGCATCATGGTCAGATCCCTGGCTTCCTCCACGATCCTGCTGGTGTTGGACTATCCTGCCTATCGACTTGCCTTGTCTCTCCACTCGGCGGCATCTGACAGTATTGGGTGACTCACCTGGTGCCCAAGGCAGCGAGAGTTTATGGTTTAGCTATCATTCCCCGGGAATCGAACTCTGTCGCCCGCTACCAACCAATACGGACAGACAAACGCCAAACCGCTGCACCAGCATGGCCGCGGAAGTCGTACTGGAGTTGAGTCATACTATAGTTTGACCTTTCGTGTGTTATCGTTGCTCCATAAACTTGGTTCACAGGATTTAAAATTCCGGCTGTTGGATAAAGTTTAGAAAAATTTGAAAATTTTGGTCCAAAGTTAGCTTATATGCTTCTCTTCTCAGGCATTTATGTGCTATATCTAGCGCGCAAAATAGGATGGATGGATAGAAATTTTTGCCTAATTCTTGCGCATTGGTAATACTGTGACTGAACTCCGTGCAAGGGAGAAACACAGAAATGATACCCACGTAAAGACAATCATTTTAGAAGTTTCAAAATTTTCAACTACGTTCACTCTTCCGTCCTTTAGGGTCTCACAAAACCTCTATAGAAGACATGCTCTTGTGCCAGTCTGCAGTGTGTGGGACTAGTCCATTATTTCATGCAGGGCTTCGGGAAGGGACAGACTTCTGATAAAACAGGTCTGACCATCCTGTGATGTGGGGTTTTATTTGAGGCATGTTGCGAGTGCGAGTGGGTCATATATTTTTAATTGTCAAATATTTCCTGCTGGCCACAACATACGCTGTAGATATTGAATTCCCTGTCACAAGTAATTATGTCGTTGCTGACCGCTGTTCCTGATAAACGGATTTTGCTAAAAGTTTGGAGTGGCCCTAACCATTAACAATTGCGCAAAATTTTTGATTTTATGTATAGTCGAGTCCGCTTGATATCACCAGATACGGACGGGAAGAAAATGTGACAATATCCGAAACCGAAGTACACACTAAAAATGGCCAAAACTTTACTATGAGTTTTATCGCCATTTCGGACCATTTTCGTGTTTCCTAACCTATTGAAAGACGCAACGCTTTTCAGACAGTTTTTGTTCAAAGTTTTTTGATCAAAGAAATCCAAAATTACAAGGATCAGTCAAATCAAAGCTGAAAAAAGGTGCCATGGCCATAAATGTACACGTTTAATTAGTTTTTGATGATTTTGCGTTTGATTCAGATTGCGAAGAATGCGCATGTGACACTTATTCCGCTTGGCCCAGAAATTTATGTGACAGTGAGCGGGCTGGGTTAAATTCAGTGTGATAATATGAGAACTCAAAATACACGCAAAGTATAGGGGGAAAAGTTCGGGCCTTTGAAAACCTGTGGTGATAACTGGGGTGTGATACTATCCGGTGTGACTATAAGCGGACTCGACTGTATGGCATACCAGGGTCGGCCGTTCCGACTTTTTTGACCGTACTCGTACCTGGGGCCTGGCACGGCCGTACCGTACTAATAAAAAACTCCATCTTGGCGGCCAAAAAAATTTGAAAATTTTTTTCTAAAGATTTCATACATATTTTAAAAGTAGGCTATCTGACTCTGCTGTGCATCTCGAAAATTGTCATGCCTAATATATTCATCTACACTCCTTCGCTGTGAACAGTTTGATCATCGTCGGGTTTTATGATATGAGCATCAGTAATAAAGCATGGAAGTATTGGTTTGAGATATCAAAGCCCTTGACTTCAAAGCGGACTCCACCCCTTTGATATCGCAGATTACCAGAAATCCCTTGGCTCCACCATGCTACTGTACCTATAAGCTCCCTTAGTTGGTCCGACTGGTTGCAGCATCAAGTAGTAGCTGTACGATGCCTGTGCTAGAAGATAGGTCTTCCTTTTGTACGACTCATGTTTCAAATAAAGTTATTATTGTTTTTGTGCACTTTTTGGGGGTTTTTGAGCCGCCATTTAAGAACCGTCAGATAGATTTTGATAACTTTTGGTACTAGCATGTCTTACCTATCAACCTATAATCATACAAAACGATTTTGCATAACAATGGCCGGTTGTCGAGATATGCAGATAAAACCATTTTGCCCTGTGTTATAAGATACATTGGGTCTCCGGACCCAAGAGTTAGACCAACTAAGGGTTAAAGATCCTTCCGGGTTCCTTAAACTCATGATCTACATCTCCTTGGATATGAGACCGTGGCATAAATCTGTGCCGCCACCATGCTTATGCTGTAGCAGATCCAGAAGCCCCCTGGTTCGATGTCTTGCGCAAAGATTGAGACAAAATTTTTGAATAGGATGGATGAAATAACATTGCAGAAAACATCTGTTGAAATTTAATCAACATTTGGATTCCCTAACCAGCGCTTTAAAAATTGAAGGCAAGGAATTTAGTCTTTTATGTACGAAGCCACAGCATGGCACTGGCTTTTTTCAGTGCCGCACCGTGCCACCCCCCGGTACGGCGGTACGGTCGACCCTGGACATACCTATGTGTACATAGTTTAGTTCATTCCACGGATACACTAAATCCGGGGTTCATTCAAGCATAAAATAAAAGGGATCGCGTGCATGGATAAACAATGCAATTTTTTGCGCGAATTTTGAACTTCCCGCAAAAAAATCACGTTAACGGTAACTACTACACAAATTTGACCTCCTGAAAATTAAAATACAGTACTTCAGAATCTAGTGATCAAGTTCTATCCAGTCTGGGTCCAAGTTTTCTCAGGAACACACACACACACACACTCACACAGTGGTAGCAACAGAGCACAGCAGGGCAGTCTGTTCGTATCGAGGGGATTATACGCATTGCCCAATCCCCCTGCTATCGTTGCATACTCCTACACCACTGGATCCATTACAAACACTTACTGCTGCAGTTATCATAAAAAAACCGGATAATCACACCGAGTCAGTCAGCCAAGCTACCGAGTTACCCAGGTTCTTGCAACCCCTCCCATCTCATCCTTTGCTGTCTGACTTCGATTCAAGCTAACTCGTCATACCTACTTACTTCCATTCTTTCTGAGCCCATTGCTGCTGGTGGTTCGCTGACCACGAATTTTTAACAGGTGAGATTTACTTGTGTGGGCGTGGCCAGCGAGGTAGCGATAACCAATCACAATGATCGTTGATTCTCATGCGCTGAAAACCACGAGGTATCTTGCGCCTGCGTCAAATGGTTAGAAGGGTGCCTCCTAAGATGATGTTTTAAAATAGCACGGTCAACGGGACCTCGAAATTTGAAATTATTTCTCTGGAAAGCAGCTACTTCAGTATTCAATCCTTCACATTTATTTGTTTGAGGACGAATTCCGAAATGCCAGAGAAAATAATAAAAAAATACAGATTCATCAACTCTAACAAAGCTAACCCAAAATTATAAGTAGTTCCATAAGTGAACAAAATTGTATAATCACAATAAATTCTGGTTCAAACTAAAATTAACCAAAAAAATTTGATCCTTTTTTGCACCTAAACATTTCATGTACAGTAAGCCCCACATTTTCTTGGTCCATAAATTCACCTTGACAAATAAAAAAATTTACACTTTTTTACATTAGGTCGCCTAAAATCAACGTCTGGCTAGAGATATTTTCCCAAAATCAAAAACTAAAGATACTCTAATAATGAGAACATGACCAATCCATTTCATAACCCAACCAGATCTAATCAGGCAGATTTTCGGATTTTAGTCACAATCAACGCCCTTCAAATTTATACCCAAACACCAGACGCATTTTCAACAGGCCTTTGCTGATTTGTCAATTCCACAACAGTCGTCGGTGTTTTTTGCTGTTGCTGCAAACTACTATCGAATGACCTCGATCGATTTTTTATCGGCGATCCAATCGAGTGTTCTTGATTGCCCGTTCCATTTTCCAATAACTGCTTCCTCCTCGCGTTCAACATTTCATCCAAATTTCTTATCCTCGCTTCAAATGCTTCATTCGACGCTAGCACACTATCGTTCAAAGAAGTCGATGAACTAAAATTACTCGATGATGTTAAATTAAAAATTTCTCCCCTTTCACGTTCCAACTCATTCGAAATCGATCGTATCTTCTCCTCATTGATCGCAGTCTGCGCATCGATCGATTTCAATTTTTCCTCTAATTTCCCACTTTCCATTAATGTTTCGGCCAACGTTTGTCTCAAAGTAGCTAATTGCGAGTCGAGATTTTGTCTTCTTAATTCTTCCACTTTTTGTTTTACATGCACGCGTTCGACTTCCAACTGTTGTAATTCACGACGCAAATGTTCCATTATCGGCGTTTGTTGCGATTGACGATTCGGACATTCACGAAGAGTAATTTCTAGGATTGGAGAAAAGGAAAAGGATTAAAAAATCAGATTTGACGCATTAAACAATCTCTAGTGATCCCCAAACAGGTGTTTCGAGTAATAACTACATTGGTTTCGGGGTTCCACTACAGGCTAAAACTAAGCACGCTAGTCATCCAACTTTCAGGTTGTACTGCTAACTATTCGCCTGGTCTCTTTTTTTCATGCGCAATTTATGGACAGTCAAAGCCCTAGCTTCAGCACGACATACTGCACTAGCCCAATTCGTTCAGCTTTCGGAAAAAAACAGACAAGAAGAAAATTCGAAAAAATTTCCGCCCTAAAACCCCAAGCCAGGGCCTTTCTGTCTTTTTAGGCCTCGCTTCCAACCTCCATATCGGATGTACAGGTTTAAATACAGCTTGAACTGTAGGGCTGATGACTGATCGTGAGAGCCAAAAGATCTCTTTAGTGTTACACAGCTACATAGGTCAGGCACCCAAACGCTACAGAAAGAAATTTCTGGAAAATACATAAATCTCGTTCAGATTATCACAAAATGCTGGGTAATCAGTTACCCAGGATCTTACCCGTCCTGGCGGGCGGAGGAACGAATGTGGGACAAGCCCTCCTTCTAACAGTAGGGCAAGTCCAGGACTACCCCCACGGCTGAAACATCAACCCGTCTCCCAGCCAAGGAAGGTTGATAACCTCTCCTACTCGTTATGCCCAGGTCCACCAGCCCACGAGGGTTACATACAAGTACGGGCAAGGTCGGCTTGGTTAGGGGGGGGGGGGCCGGAGAGATGGCTAAGATGAATGCTGGCCGCACAGCGGCCAAGGGCGCGTAGCGCAGGGGGTGGGGTGTGTGGGATGTGTCCCCGCCCCGCCGAAGGCGAAACTTTTAGAAATTACTTCTTTATAATGCGCCTTTTACGCATTTTCCTGTTGTGAAAGCTATGCTTCAACATTTTATATCCTTCAATATTTCCTTGACTTTAATACCCTTCTTAGAAGTGTTTGACTGATTGTGTAGGTCAGGCTACGAACTTAATGAGTCAAGCTTGTGAATATATACTGACTTGTACTTAAGGAGAAGAAAAAAGCGGAACTAGCCCAGGCCAGGCTAGGCTAGATTTCCTGTGCAATGACAACGGCAAGCCTGATCTGATTGCGTGTGAGACAGGTCAGGCCAGGTCAGGTTTGGGTCGAGTCGAGTGAGTGAGCTGTATGACTGTTTACATAGGCTGGCTGAAGGATGCGCCTGTGCTTGGAGGCCAGGGCTTAATCAGTCAGGTCAGGACTTGGTCCAGCCCAGATACAATTTGATCGCTTTTGCTTCCTTCCTTTTCTTTCTTCCTGCTGGGCCTGAGGGGGGGGGGTTCCGAGAGGAAGGGTTTCAATGTCCTGGCCGGCCCAACGGGGGGGGGGGGGGGGGGGGGGGGGTTACCCCTACCCCCTTGCCCATACTTGGTTGGTTACATATCCGCTGTTACAGTGTCTAGCTACAGACTTGCGTCCATCCAAAACACCCACTTTTTGTCTGCATTGGATCAGGATCTGAACCTAATTTTCAGCTACGGCTACTCTTATTTCGCATGGGTGAGTGGTGAAATCCTAATGAGCCCAAGGAACCTTTTAAATTTGCTTTTAACCGACCAGGACTTTGCTAAAATCTTTCTTCCCTAAATGGAATATTTCGTATTTTACTTCTGCTGACACTAACTTCAGGTTTGACCTTGTTCATTCACTCTTGGTGGGGCCAGAGGCTTTCAGACAGTCTTGTCCAGGAGACCTGTGAAAGTCAAAGGTCTTTACTACAATACATTTTACAGTAAACCCAGTGAAAAATTGATGGGTGACACTTCTCCCAAAATGCCAGAGACTGGTTGTAAACTGAGGGAAATTCAGTGCGAAGTAAATCAGGCCTAATATGTTGGAATTAGGTGACTAGACACCCAAATATAGTGTAGTCGACCCTTGGACAGACACCCTGGCAGGCTGGTTGGTAAATGAGCCCCAGCCCAAAAAGTACCAAAAACACACTTGACTTACCCGTATCGTAAGTACGAATGGTCTGGCATTGTGTTTGTATTTGAAATTGTTGTTGTTCAATCAATCGAATCAACTGTTCTCTTGACATCTGTTGCCCAGGCACTCGTTGTTGTTCCGCGGCAACGACCGGTGTTCGACTCCTATGCATCACATTGGGTTGCACGATGCCCTGTCCAACACACACTGGCGATGGCGAAGGTTGTACACTTCGACTCATAATCGATAATTGTTGATCACGTCGTTTCTGCATTTGTACGAACGTATCGTAGGAGGGCGGTGGTGGTCGAGCCCTCGTCGCAGCCATTTGTTGATTTTGTACACTCGTAGACGAAAAGGCGCCCGTCGACGTATTTGAACTCATGGACGAACTACAAAAACTTGTTTGAGATAAATCCAATTGTTGTTTATTGGTTGATGGCTGTTGAACGGACGACGCGTAACTACTCTCCAAATACAACGTAGTACCACTGCTATCGAACGAAGTCGACGACATGGTCATGTTCGACGTGGCTAATATTTGGCAATTCAATGATTCATGCGCCGACTGACTCAAAACGGTTAAGCTTCCACCAGCGCTGGCTTGTTGCTGCGGCCTATCAGAGTTGGGGTTGGTGGTAGAATTTGTCGACGCACTACTCGCCAGCATAGCGGCCGTTGTTGAACGTTGTAATGCCGGAATAAAATATGGCTGATTCTGCGCGGGCGGCGGAGTCGGCGATAGCGTACCCGTCGCTGTACGACGTACTGGTACTAAAAAGTTCTGTTGTACGGTCGACGATGGCGCGGCCTCGTAACTCGTAGGCTGTTGATGTTGTACGAATGAGGCAGCCGACGTTGTCGAGGGCACAATGGCCGATGTCGGACGAATTAAGGTGCCCGATTCGGGTTGAGGGCTGCTCGTATCCACAAAATACGGTTTTAAAACTCCACTACCATTCATATTGCCCACGGGACTCATCGACGACGACGACGCCAAGGACGCACTGCCACTCTTCCGCTCCATATGTCCATCAATCGCACCATTGTTGCTGTTCATAAGACCACCGTTACGTAAACCATTTTGTACCAGGGTGGTCGTCGGACTCAAATCGGACGGCATTATCAGTTTGGCACTTCCATTCTCGTCCAAACTATTGTTCATAGTACGCCGATGCCTCGCACCACTCTGACTATCCCCGCCGATCAACCCCTTTTCCTTCGATCGTTGCCCGATTGGCTGTTGGAGAGCCGAGGCTGGCCGCTGTTGTTGAAAAGTTGCACTGGCAGAATTGATTGTCGTGTCCTCCAAACATCTCAGCACGAATTGTACATCGCTGGCATATTCGCCCCATTTCGATAACAATTCCAGTGGACGATCATGGGGCGACAAGCTACGCTCGCTTTTCCTCCATTTCTCGACCAATACAAATCGCCCAGTTCGTTGTGTTGCATGCGCCAAGGCGTAGATCACTTCTTGACAAGTCGTACGTTCGGCCAAACCACAAACGACTCGTTGAACACCATCTACCCAAACTTTCAATTCCATTGTTTTCAATATCTAAATCAACGAGGTTTGGCTTAAAATCGCAGCTATTCCTCTTTCTGATCAATCAGGCGGCCACGAATCCTTTTTCAAACACAAACCACGCTGACGCTATGAAATCAGGTCGACCACTTGATAAGCGGAAACTTTCAATTCAAATCCATCCAACTACAGTAGTCACGCCCGCTACGAGAACGAACAAGACAAGATTGACACTGCACTTCAAAAATAGACAGCGCACTTGTACGCCACAAGAACACGAGAATAGAAGCAATGCGTAAAATTTCAATAGCGCTGAATCCTTGCCAACCTAAAATGTAAAGAATACTTTTTAAAATTTGGACAAGTTCCTGCATGGTCGCGAGGATAACTAGTCCGGGCATGCCTTTCAAAAAATGGCGGTCAGTTATGCGTGTAAACACGAGAAGGTTACGCGACATACAATGTCTAAACTCTTGTTGGAGTCAATCGTATTAACCACAAGTGAACCATGAAACTGCAGGTGATGAAACAGTGAGCTAATCAGTATTTGATGAAACTTATTTGTCTGCAGATAGCAAATTAGAATGAAGTCCTTTCAATGAAATCGCGATGTCGCAATGTCAAACAGTACCTCAGTCAAAAAGAAATAAAAACAGAAACTTGAAATGAAACAAAAACCGCGACAAGAATCCATCTTTCGAAATCTGCATGGTACCAATATTTGTGTGACTAATCTTTAACCGTCTCAATTAGCTAAGCTAACCTCAAATCGCCGACTTAATCCTCTATCTGCGGCTGCCCAAGTTCTAAAGTTAGCGAAGGAAACTAGAACCAGAAGCAGACGAGAAGAGAAGATCGTTATCCCATCCAACCAAACCGCCCCTAATCCTTCCAGGCTAGATCAACGCGTAAAAATACCACTCGCCGATTCTGGTTTTCTTAACAAAAATTCCTTTTAAGACTCACTAACCAGTTCCGCCCGAAGAAAAGTAAAACTTTTAAACGCATTCATACATAAAAACATGCACAACATAGGATACGTGTCGAGCGATTGTTTGATGACCTCGGCCGACTTGGAAATGAGCAGCACGAGGCACTGTACGACCAACCGACGTCCTACCGACCGAACGACCTTGACTCCCCCTTAGTATGAAATAGTAGGTGATTGGTAAACGTTCATTACCATCTCCCGATGGGATCGGATTGGCATAGGTGTACTGAACACAAAATGGATGGTGGGCCAATGTTTTTACAAGACTAAAGGGAAAGGTGCCGTTAAAATCGCAGTCTAGGCGTGGCCGATCGTCGACGTTGTCCTTCATCGCAGCGCCGCGCATCTTTCAAGGACATCAACGAGTCATGTACACGCCACATTCCCCTACAAAAGCCCTATATCACCACAGTCGGGCCCTCCGTGCCAACATACACTGTATACAATTACAAATCCGCCCTATTCTCCTCGTTGCCATTCGACCTTGCCACCTTGCTATAGTCCACACTAGCCAACCGTGAACCATATAGAAAGGTAGACGCGTTGAGAAAATCTCGGACCCCCGCTCGTTTACCAACGGTGGTTCCTGGCTCAACAAACCAACCAAGGCTCGCTGCACAAATGATACCTACGCAGAGCCCTATCGACCCGACCGTGCGTGTTTGTATTCGCGGACGGCACGAATCGAACGCGCATATTTTACGTTACCTACCACCTTGTCTGGTTTACAGCTGGCGGAGGCAAAAAGGTTGGCAGAGAACTCAACAGACGACGACCTCATTTTCACGCCATGACGGATATAGCCAAGAGAAAACCGAGAGAATTAAGTTTCGACGCAAGCACGAGGCAAAGTTTTTTTAGAAGTTCAGGAAAAGCGGTGGACCTGCCGAACATTGATCAACCCAAGCAAGCCCATCAAACAAAGCTTTTACCAGCCAATCATAACATCAACATGCCGAGATTGCCTGTGAGGAAACAAAAACATAGGCAAGACCAGTAATCCCTACATAGCCTACTCAAAACTCATTCTAAAAAAGGCGCTACGATAAAGATTTTTACTCACCTGCTTCTACATACGGGTAACATTATATTGGAGGCGTTTGTTGCACAGTAGTTCGAGGTGCTGGTCGGAAGCATATTCTTCACACGACGGTTAAAAAACGTTTCGTAAACACGATCGATCAAAATTGTTTCAGGTGTGCAAAGAAAAATGGTAACCACGCAACTAATTTTGGCCAGCAGGTGCGGCGAAAGTTTCGCAGACAGTAGAAATGCCCACCGGCTCGCGGGTCGCTGATGCGCAGGTACCAGCTGCTTATGACAAAGTTAAAAAATAAAAGGAATGGAACATTTGGAATCATAGCAGGACCCCGTTTTGCAGGTCCATATGCATCGGCGTGCATGCAAAGATTGCTGTTGCTATTCTACTTCTCACGATTAGCCAAACACCCGACTGTGCACTCAACGGCAAGAGACGGCGTAGTCACAGAGATTTTCCACAAACCATTGTCAGCACACGGATTCCATTTATGGCTTCCATGTTGTGTCGAGTGGATCCAGCCTGGACGAGCTTCTGGCCCATGTCGAATTTGATGGATTCCGTGCGCGAAATCCGTTGTGGAACTTTGGGGTCCATGGTGTTCCCGAAATCCAAATGTTCTCCTTGCTATCCCCATGGATCCAAAGTCATCTGGGCTCGAAGTGGAGCCGTAAATGTTGACTCGAATACAGTACAACTACAACTACAAAGATTGAATGTGGAATGACCCCTTGTAGTGCCATGATATTTGTGGTGGCAGACCTCAAAGACATGGCCACCAGGCAACACGTTGTGAAAATGAAGACGCAATCTGTTCAAGCTGAACGTGTTCAGCTTCAATGCATCACTGATCACTCAAGCATCAGCCACTTCTACGTGGGGATGCATAAAATGTTAGCCAGACTCAGAATGTCATACTTTATCCATAGCAGCGCACTCGAGGGTTGGGGAACACATATTTGACAATAATTTTAACCCAGGCGGGAGTCGAACCCTCCCCTGTCAATGCGTGCCCAGCGCGAGAGGCAGACACCTGCTAGTCATACAATATCATAGAAGTCATACAAGGTTGGAAAGCCAGGAAAACCTGAAAAAAATTTTGGAGATTTATGTTCCTCTCCTTGTCCTCTCCTCCTTTACCTTTTCAGTCATCTGCTGGACACTATCCTGCTCTTCACTTTCATCCATAAATTTATGGCCGTCAAACAGTGTTTACTTTACTCGATCACTCTTCATCGGCTTTATGGTATGCATAATGCAGAAATTAGAGAAATCATTTTTAATTTCACATGCAGGTCTGCCTATAGGGACAATGGCTAAGATCAGGGCTCCTTGCGGATATGATTTTATATTACATCAATCGTTTCTGGATTTACGCGAATATGAGTAATTTCCATGCTGGCCCCACATGGACAACCCTCTTTCCACGATGGATCCCATGTGGCCTGGTGTGGAAGCACGCATATCCGTACATTTTTGACATGAAGTCCGCTCGGATATCAGGATTTTCTGTAGTCTGGGTGTGCCAAGTTAGCGAAAGATGAGTATTGTAAGTTTTCTGTCAGGCCCACCCACAACGGATTTTCTCCCGCCTAATAAAAGTTTCAAGCAGCGCACAGGTAAACAGTGAATCCTACAGATTTTGCATTTTACTAGAAACAGCCTTCTTCGTATGTTCTGCGGCAGAAATTGATACTAATATCGATCTGTTGAAGATAGCTTCTATGACCAATGAGCATGGTGCCAGTGTCCCATGGTCGCAATATATCCATTTTCGGGAGCGACCGAGTATTTTGCAGTGTGTAAAATATTACTGAGGGTCTTGTCTCGTCGGATGGTAGAACTAAATTAGAATTTTCCAAAGTTATCGGAAAAGATATTTGACTATGCTACAGTAGCTGCAAGTGCTGAACTAGAGCCTTTATTTATGCACAAACATTATGATAATTCAGAAATCGGTTGTCACATAGCTATTCGCTAAGAGACCGATGTTTCATTTAAAGCTAAACCACGCCCCCCCCCATTTTCTAAAAATGAGCCACGGTACAATGAGAAAAAATTTCTAAATAAAAATCAGATTTTGATGAGAAATTTGGTTCGGCTTGTAGGTCTTGGATTGGATTAGTGTTGAATTCGAATTGATCTCATAGCTAAAACCGGGACCCGCCATAAGCACATCAGGGTTACGCTACTTCTTGTATCCCATTCACTTACATTTGTACCCGTGGTTCGGACCTCTTGTATCACGTCCAATTTACTAGAGGCCGCACCCGGCAAAAGATAAGGCAACACTGACAACACTGACACTGCTCCATATATACCCTTAAGGCACCTTATATACCAGTGGAACTAGATCAATTTGCATGTAACATGCTGGTATCACTTGTTATCATATATCCTATATCATCTATCACTGGTCTTCTCTGGTCCAGACCGGATTCTATTGTTATCGACCGAATGTTCTTGTTCTTGATGTTCTCGACAGGCGACCAGGCACCAGGAACTGGCTGCGTGTAGGCCTAGAATGTAAACACTACACCCCTGACACTCTGAAATCCTACAGCCCGTCACATCAGAAAAGCATGTTTCCCTGGTCAAACTTGCGGACTCATATTCTACAGTACGGGGTCCACACTTTAGAAGTCGTTTTCGATCGATATCTCCCGAACCGATCAAAATTTCTCGAAATCCCATCGTAGGTTCTCGGGTGCCATGTCCCGCATGCTTGGGTCAAATTTCATCAGAATCCGTCGAACGTTGCCCAAGTGGCGCCGAAAAAACCTTCCCAGAACTATATAGCCCTCGTTTTTAACGTAAAGTACTGTAGTTTTGTAGAACCGCTATAACTATCTTCCAGCACAGGTGGCGTACAGTAGGTACTTGATGTTACTAACAGTTTGACCAGGGATGGGTTAATCGTCGCCCAATTTGTATGTGTGCTGCATGATGCTGTAACAGATATTCCTTCCTGCCGAACCGTTCGCGGAATCGTGTGACGGATAGGACTGTTCTAGTTATAAGACAAATGAAACATGTCAATCCGATCTGCAGATTGCGATTTGCAATTCTGCAGTACACAATAGTCACGCGCCCACAGAAAAGATCTCTGGTGCCTTGCAGAATAAGGTTTGATGAATTGTGTTTTCATTCATTCCTGATGATTTCCTTAGAAAAGACAGCGTTGAGGAAAAGAAAAAGTCAATACACGAATATCTCACTGTAATTTATTGGTTTCCTGGCTCCAATGGAAATGTCGCTGTGAGAAGGTCCCAATTTCAAAATAAGTTCTAAGTGGTCTTCTCAGCACGCATGCACGTGTTTGACACCCACACACCAAAAATCTGTTGCTGTGCACACTAGAATGAGTCCTGATGCCACAGCCATACCTCTTCCAAACATAACCACAATTCTAGCTCCATGGCATAGTGCACTTGTGGGTGGGTGGACACATGTTGGACGTACCCATCTCACCCAACGACTCAGTCTTCTTTCTTTGCCATTCTTTCATTGACGGGACATGGGAGACATTTCGGCAGAAAAAAGCAATCCTCGAAACAACGCGAGACTGACTACCCAGCAGAATCGCGATCATGTACGAGCTTCCATTATTTCAGATACCGTTCTCCATTATTAGTAGAGAGGCCTTGCATCGCCGCCTTGTGTCCCTTCGGTAGGATCCATTTAAAATCATGCAGCACTAGGGTACCATCATGTCATGCTGTTCCTGTTCCTGTTTTACCGCATCACCAAACGCATATGCCATTCGAGGGTGAAGGGACATGTTAGTCGATCACTTGCCTGTACATGCGCACCTGGCGGGAGAGGCAGACACCAACCCACCGGGCCACGAGCCCAGTAGCCGCATCAACCACATCATCTTCCATCTGCATAACTCACAAACAATATAGAACATAGGACACAACCAATAGTGCTCTCTGGTACAAAACCACACTGATACTGCATGTTTGTAAGAAATACCCAAATTATTACAATGTCATGCTGATAAAATATCCTGTACAAGCGTTATCACACTCGCACAACCACTAGCCGCACTATCACCCTGACCTGCTCACCCAAGCTGCCTCCTTCGCAATCTGACCCAACACAGCTACTCTACCAAAAGGAACCAAAGTATAAATACCCAATTTACAAAAAGTGAATGGCAACATGCCTAGAATCATTAGAAAACGCGAAGAAGAAATCATTTTTCGACGAATGAGACGATGCGCAAGAGGCAGCCACATTTTGAAAATCTGCGATCAAGAGAGCTGATTTGTTGACTGACTGGACTGGTGAAAATATATTGCACAATAGAATAAACCAAGAGGATCACTGTCCTATTTCCCAAAAGGCAAGAATCCTTTCACGGTATCAGCTACGCCTGAAAAAAAACAAGTCTGGTGAATTAACCCAAGTCTACATCCCAATACATCTGCAACTGTACATGGGAATGGACCTACTGCACGGTATGCATACTGTAGGTATGAGGAGTAAAATTTAATTATAATTCTCCGGGTCTCTTTGTAATGATTGCTTTATCGATCGATAGTTTTTGACAAAGCGTGATAGATAGATGGCCCCACAAGACGATTACGCATGCTCGTTGCAGGTTGGCAAATCTCCGACTGCAGCTCCAGCAGTGATTGATTTGTCCATGCCAGTCAGTACCATTTGTCTGATCATGATTAAGAGTTGACCACTGGGATCAGTTACAGAGCACTCATGAATGCCATGGTGATCAGATACCTGAGAGTTCATTTATGAATATGCAGTCACTGCGAGCACGCATTGATAACCTCAGATCACTTGTCAAAGCTGCAGATCAACAGGTTAACCACGCCATGAAATCAAGTGCGTCATTCTACAAGTCATGCTTCCGATTTGACTGATCGCAGCGCTTGGAAAGTCAATCCGACCACCCGTACATGTTTTAGGACATGCCCCTATTGCCCTCGCCCCCATACATTTTTTAGTTTTACGCGTAATTCTCACCAACTAAATTTTTAATCGATTATACTTTCCGAGCACAAAGAATTGTGAGATTTTCGTAACCTGCGACAGAAAAGCTTTTGTACGTATGCGGGCACTGTCATAGCCATGTTCTAATTGGCTGAAAAACTTTATTATCTCATGATTCATTTGCCTTATAACTTGAACAGTCCTGCATCCCGGCCAGTGACATGTAATTTGCCATTAGAGCCTAAGAGTTGATCAGTCAGATAATAATTCAATCTCATAGGTTTGTGCTTTCTTCCAGTCACCATAACTATTCAAATAGTATCTCAGGGGAAATCATTTCAAATGGGTCTGAGGGGGGACAATTATTTGAGGACAAAACTAGAGGGGAAATTATTGTAATTACTGTAAATGCCACTATGTCTGGTGAATATTGAAAAATTCAGTTGTAGTACCGTATTTCATTAATTAATATTGCTACATATTTTGCATTAGCGAGTATCTCAGGGGTTTCCATGCAAGGTAATGTGAAATACAACAAGCTGAAAAATAGGCGAAGTCAAGTGTATTTGAACAGTATGTCCAAAAGAATTGTTTCAAGACCATTTGCCTTACCCGACATAGCAGCCTTGGCCTTGTCGAGCATCCCGTTCATTTGACCCATCAAAGCTAAAAAACAAAGTTCAGTCACAATGAGAAGAAATACGAAAAAAAAAAAATGTTTATGATGTTTCGTTTGCATTTTAAAAGCAATATATTTTTGTTAAAGCTCCGTTCCCGACGCGCTCGACCCTTTTTCGATGGACTCAGATTCGCAGTTCACTTCTTGCGCGAAGTGCTGCTGCCTCAATGCAGGTCACGAGCATACAGAACTTACTATCGTCTTCTTCGGCCTCCTTGGCTAATTCTTCGGGACTCTTTCGTTTGGCCGCACCAATGCGACCAGCGCAATCTTGCGCCGCTTCATCTTGGTCTTCCTTTTTTTGAATTCCGTACTGAAAGAAATCGTAAAATGTCACAATTGAAACCTGGCATCAGAACACTTCTGGTTAGGAACTCTACTGCGAGGCAGACTTTTTTTTATGAGCCAAATAAGCAAAGTGTTACTTATTTGTTGGTTTGAAGAAAATGTACGCACAGAGAATTCACTTAGAATGATTAGGACTGGCATTTTCTGGAATATTTTGATTGCCATCTGGGAAAGAAGGAAAATTAGGCTTCAAACAGGTCCGTAGAAGACAGCGCACTCACGCAATTCGTAAGCATACCTATCAGACATTTTAATGGCTAAAGCTAAGGCACTGTTAGTGTTGCCATGGTGATAGGGGCAGTTGATACCCATGGTTACTACGATCAGTCCAAATGTACCTCCTTGCCATCAAAACTGACGCGCATGTGTTGTTGGCGCCGAATACATTTGGCTCTAGGGACATAAGCTCACGGCAGATTATAGGTGAGAAGCACATTTGAGAAAGAGATCCAAACGGCATATGGGAGCTGAGCTGAGAGTTGTCTGCTGCTGTCTGACACATCAGAAAGCGCAATCATGTGCGGGGCCACATTAAGGTGCCTCGCCTCCATTCCATTCATATATACATGTACAGTAGATACTGTATGTACATGTCCTCACTTGCAAATGAGGCATGCACTTGCAATGAACCAGAAAGGGTTAATCGTGGTCTTCTGCTGACACTGATCCGCAAAATAAAAAATCAACCCTTTCCTGTCCCTGAGGTCTTGCTGGCTGTCACACATTAATTAAATCAAATGGAAGTAAAATAAAGATAAAATTGCTCCCAGTAAACAGAAACGACTCGGAGAGGTCTGCTACAAAATAAGCAATCATTTTGAGCGGAACATGTGCGTGCTGGAAGTAAAATTCATTTGGCCAACAATGGGAATGTGCCCTCCAAAATAAGAGAACTCTCAAACCACTCCCCCCCCCCCCCCCCCCGAAGGTAGATCGGAAAAAGTTGGCTGGCATCTTATTTGGCGATCAACAATAAGTAAACAAGTTACTGCGCAGTAATTGCCTTATCCTAGCCACTGTAAACCCATATGCTAATTGTAATTATGGTAGACTCTGACAAACCCACTAATTTCTTACAAAAAGCACGTTCAGACAAGAGAATCTGCACGAGTAGCTTTATTGCCAGCATATAATGGACACATTGTCCATGCCTCATAAAAAGCTGGACCTGATTTTGCGGTGGCTAAAGAAGACTGTGAAGGTCATTGGACATTGGACAGAGAAATTGGCAGCACTCTGATCTGGCAGATCGTCTTCGACTTCATGTTTTCTGCATCTCTGCCTGCTTTTCTGGCCCCCCATCAAGTACTGACTACCAAAAAGCTAGCATGGCCATCTACCCGAACTTTGTACCCAAGATTTCCTGCTTTAATCAGTATTGAGTATCGGGAAACTCGATCGGACCTGGAATGGTTTCTTGCTGCAACAGACACTAATCCACTTGCTTACAAGGATCAGATTTCTAAAAGCCGATGAAAAGATATTGCCGCTAAAACCCGCTGAAGCCCATTTTGGTTCAGTGTGTACACTTGCGATATCCGTCCACTTACCTTGTCTCGAATATCCTGTCGCATTTTCTCTCGTTCAATTTCCATTTTCCTGTGTTTCTCCTTTCGTCGTTCTTCGGCCTCGATACGAGCTTGTACAACTTCCGGATCCTCGCCTGCTTCGGCTTTCGTTTCACCGCCGCCCTCGTTGCCGCCGCCAGTCAATTTATCCAAACCACCTACCAAGAAAAGCCTTTATGATCAATTCATACTTCGACTTTTCCTCAAAAAGAGGAAATATAAAAAATTTAAAAGAACTTTTGTGTGCCTCAATAGGCCGTAGCCTTTTTTCATCCCACCATGTCGATTGTCGTCATTTTGTAGCCCACGCAGGGACCAGCCAAATATGTAAGCTGCATGATTTTAAAAGAAGTCGTGACATTTCTCGAGTTGGTCATTATTTCTAAAGATCAATTTTTGTCGGGATTTTCGAGGACTCTCCAGTTTCTCATATCTCTGAGCGGATTAGAAGAAAAAGATTGTGACCCATGTTTTCGATGCAAGACCGCAGAATTAGGAGGGACCACTGATATTTCTGGCAAGAAATAATGAGAAAATAAAAGATTAACAAAGAAAATAAGACAAACTTGCCTCCCAACGGATTTCCACCAAGCATACCACCCACGATCATATTCATTTTTGCAGTAAAATTTTTAGATATCGAAAATCTTTAAAGCTTCTTAATCTAGGATGCCAATGCAATCGAGTCTGTTTCTGCTCGGCCGACGATCGTCTATACGACAGGGGCACTCGGGGAGGGACTGATGTGAGAAAGGAGGCGGCCGTGATCAAGCAGAGCGGCGAGTCCTTTTATGGTCGGGCCAGGGAAATGAGAATGCAGCAGCAGGCGAGGGGCGGGTGGGGCATAGGGCGCAGGAATCTTCAATTTCTTTTCAATGTATCCTTCCCCGATGTCCTACTAGCTAAGCTTAGCTTGACGAATGGGAAAAGGGCGGAGGTAAAACTAGAGAAGCTGCTGCTCTAAAATCCCCGGCCAAGGCCTAGGCTTTCGATATGTGCCATTCTCATCACGAGCAGTTCAACAGCACGCGTCTCGCTTCCATGGTGAACCATTCTGCATGGTCTCTGAGGCGATCAATTCAATGGCAGCTAACGTTATTCAATTCGATCTGTCCATTCTTCTGTCTGGAATTGACTGCATTCAAGCAACGAATGACGTGAGCAAAGAACCCTCCCTGCATCAGCAGAAATAATATGAAAAGCTCGTGAGTCCAATCTCGTGCCTCCTATACAAAACACGGTCCCTAAGCACCCCTGTCTCCCGTATTCAGCCTATCGGGTTCAGTAATTTTAGAATAAGCTCCTTGACACACACGCGAAAAAGACTCGAATAGAAGTGAAAAATCGATGCAGACATTTCCGATGGGAGCACAGGTTAGGATGCTAGGCAACCATTGTTCAAGTGGTCGACGGGTGATGAGCGGGCAAAAGAGCAGAACTTGTTCTTCAATATGCTAAATGAACTTATTTAAATATGCGCAGGGTGTAGACAGGGCGCATTTAAAAAATATAGTGGGGATAGTATGAGAAAAAAAGTTTCGAAGTATCTAAATCGATATCTGAAAATGTTTACCAGAGTGATACCCTATACAAATCCTTGCAGCGATAATAATAAGGCGAGGGGAACTAAAATAAGGATACACTAAACTGAGGAGCGCCTGAGAAACTGCGCGTGGGCATCAAAACTCTATAAATTCTCCAGGTCATCATGGCAATTTTACAGTACAGCAAAACAGTCACTAAGCGGCTTAGCACATACTTACTGGAGCAAAAACACCCTTTCCTGGTCACTCTGTTAGCAGCATCAAGTAGGAGCTGTGCCTGTGCTACAAGATACTTCTTGCCACTCACAAAAATACAGTAAAAAGACTTTACATTTCAAACAGAGTCTATATTTTTTTTGGGAAGGATTTCCGGTGCCATTTGAGAACTGCTGGATGGATTTTGATGATTCTTGACCCCATTGTGCGAGACGTGGTACTCGAGAACCCTACGACGAGATTTCGCGAATTGTGGATCGGTTCGGGAGATATCGATCAAAAACACCTTCTAGAGCGTGGACCCCGTACTGCAGAATATGAGTCCGCAAATTTGACCAGCCGGGGGTTTTAAGCGGCAGCAGCGCGTGATACGGCTTGAGAGACTAACTGTCCTTGTAGCGAGAGCGGCGTTGTGGAAGCGTAGTTGAAGAGAGCGACGAGAGAACCGACTGCTCAGGTCGGCCGGAGGAGAGAGACTGAATATACCACAGCTTCGTTACACTGTCTTTTACGGACAAAGATAAGCAGGCGACCACTCTGGTCGGAGACAGAACGAAGAGAATGAGCCACAGGAAAGCGAACTAATCATATAAAGGAAAGAATCACATCGTAAAGTCACAAATCGACCATGCGTCTCCTGGGCTGTATTGTGAGCCTTGAAATCCATCGCGCTCCGTCGCGACAGTCCAAGATTTGGAGTAGTAAAAGAGTATTTCTGTTTCTGGTTTTTGAATATTGGACGGGCAAGGCCAGGCCTCCATCGCCGGGTAGTGAGCCCAGATGAGCTCAGCTGCTAATTGCCAAGGAAGTCTAGGAGAGGGGCTGGCAGTGTGGGCAACCTAAATATTCCGGCGGGGTGAAAAATACGAAGGGTCCACCCGATCACACGATCCGGCAGCCTTTCTTATAAAATATAAGTTCAATCTCTTAAAACTCACGATTAGTTGCGTAAATAATCTTCTTATACCCTTGGGAATCCGATGCTACCTGCCCGCGATGACTCCTCAATGCTCTTATGTTAGCTGCACTCATGGCCTACTGCAGAACTGTAGGCATTTCGACTCGTCTATTTTCACCTTTAAAATCTTTAAATATTTTGAATATTTTTTGCAGATCACGTTTTATGTAAGAAGACTGACAATAAGCTTTCTCAAAAATATGCAGTAGGAAAATTTCAAAATTTAGTATCTCTGGCCACTGCGAGTCCAAGATCAAAGCCTTGTTGGTCGGAAACTGCAGTAGGTATTGCAGATCTCTGCGGTAGGTACAGGCCTTCTGCACTAGTGGAACATCATTTTGTCTTGGCGCACTGCGTCAAGCTACAGTAGACTAGGCTGCATATTTTCCAAGAGACTCAAAAATCCACAACTTTTGATACTTCAAATTGTGCGGAAAACGGCATTTAAGAGTTGCAGAGCGGTGACATCGCCTCGCCACATCAGGCTCTCAACGCATCGGTAAGGTCCTGCATTACGCTCTAAAGCGAAACCCAGTGGCAACTGACAAGTGAGTTGAGCTGGGTCAAACATATAAACCTAAGTAGACCCAACTTTTTTTAAAATTATGACTCTCGCGGATCTTAAATACTGCTTATGAAAATGGAATGAATAAGGGAGGAAAATGAAAACTGTTTGGCTTTTTTCGATATAACCACTCATTTGCGTGCTGATAAAATCAGGTTTTGTAATTAAGAATGGGCTTTTTGAACTTCGACTGGGAATTATTTAAAACTGTGAAGATATGTGATAACAAAGTTGGGTTGGATAGGGTCTAATTTCCAAAAATGCAATTGGTCTGGGTTTGGGTCGGGTCGGGTTTGAGTTGAAAAAATGGATTGGAATTGGTCAAATTTTACATAGACCAAGTGCAGGACTTGGCAGGATAACTCGATATCAATATTGGAAAAAATCTTCATGATTCGTTGTCCTACTCAAGTTTAGCAGCCGCAAAATCAAAAAAGTGGAAAAAGGAGTCAAAAAAATAATAATACCAGAATCATTATTTCGTTGACGCCTATTGAAAATGTTCACCAGAATAATTACTCATAAAATCTTTGCTGCTGCAGCGGTATAAGTCAGTTGAAGGGGGAAGTGAAACCGTGCGTGGGTGCCGCTCGCAGTTAAAGAAGGGCATAAATTTCGAGGTGAAATCCCTTCTATTATAAATATATCTTGCTAAGTGGTATATGCATAACAAAAGAATCTGTTATTAATGATAGGATTTCACTTTTATTCAATTATTGCAGTAACGTAAGTCACGGCCTGATCAATCTTGAACAGAGAAATTCACAGGCACTAAATGTACTCATTGCTACTTTATGGCTATTCAATGCACGGATTCAATTCAGCGCTGTCAATGACGCAAAACTAAAAAAATAGGCTAATTACCAGGAGTGTCTTGGGCTAACCAGGTTCTTAGGGCCCAAGATTTAAGGTGAGGACACACAGCCACACTCGCATGAAGACATACTCCTCAGCACAAGTTTCGTTATGCAGTGGGGATGCATTGCAAGCTTCTAACTGCAGCAAAGTCTAGAAAGCCTAGATGCCGGAAACAAAAAAGGCAAGCGCCATTGAAACTGAAGGTTTGAGGTTCAGTAGGTGGGCACCTTTCCCCTATCGCATATATATGTATTTTCGACCAACCCATACATTCCGCTACACAGAGGGTATATACAGTGGTGCTAATAAAATTTTATGCATTTCCAATGTATATCAGGGTTCTAAGACTGCGATCAACATTGCAACATACATCATTGCGTTTGTGTGTAAAAGGTTCCTAAAACTTCAAAAATCTAACCTTACCTTTCATGCCACTAATCTTGCCACCGATCGCTTGTTTCATCACAAATCCCGCCATTGTTGAAATGATGTAAACTAATTGTAAGCCTACGTTGTAAGCAGTGCGATATTTTCAATAGACTGGGAATTAATTTTGTCCAGATGTCTAAAAGGGGGATATAAAAAGCACATCGAAATATTTCTGCTCAACATATCAGCATTGTCATAACCCTAATTTTAACGCAGCATAAAAATTCCAGGCTCGATCTCGATTGCCCGACGTAGCTTTTCGCAGGGACATAGGTAGGTATGAATGCATATTCGCAGAACGGAAAATCGAGGGACTAAATCTAGTTTCGGTATAGTAGCAATATCTGGTCAGTGAGAGAGCAGTGAACAGGTTCTAACATGGAAACGCAACCGAATGCAGTCAGCTGCACAAATATATTTTATTTCTAGAACAGATCAAAGATTGACGAACCGAGCGAGACGTGCTCTCATATTAGCTGCGCTCGGTTCAGTGGATGACGATTGACGTAAGAGTATGCTGGCTGCCTGTGCACATCGACCCAATCACTTACCTGCCCATTCTAATAAAATGCACACCCGATGCTAGCTAGGACGCGATAGTGGCATGAATTTGTAATTATACGCCCATCATCCGCATGCACGTGTAAGCTGCTCCTCCTATGCCCACGGAAGAAAGGATGTGGTCTTACTTGGCTTCAATAGAAAGCCCAAACGAATGATGATCGAATGATGGTGGATGGTTGGATGACGAAAGAAAGCGAACCCATAATAAAAGCTGGCCAATAAGCATGCAAGGCTAAAAATGGCTGGTTGGGCGAACGGAAACAGGAAAAACCATTCTACGCTTCGTTTCTTGTACGCTTTTCGCCGCCCCCACACACGAGCGTGTTGAGCTTACTGGCTGGCCGAGACTGAGCTCGGCTGCTCTCCCTTTTCCCGCCTAGCCTATAAGCCTATCTACCAATCTACTTTCACGCCTTGTGTACACATCTAGCATAGAAGGGGCTTGTACACACATAACGCCTACATGATAAGACTGACTGAATGTATATGGCTATGAAGGACTGTGGCAGGAATCGGATCTGCGACTATGTCTTCATACCCAGACTGGCAGTGCTTGTTTGCATGCGCTGATCATTTTGTGTCCTTCCTCACGGTCATAGCAGAGCCGAGTAGCCGGCAAGCCGTAGATCGACGAATCAAAGCGGCCCAGAAGCAATGACAACCCGTCACTAGTGTGCCATTCACAATAACGCGCCAATGAGCACCGGCTCGGCCAAAGGAGCGAAGATCGATAGAAGCTTCATCCGTCTAGTCACGCGTGAAACCATAAACAGGCAGGGTCAACCGACAGAAAGCTAAGAAATGTAGAAACGACTGGAGCGAATTTTAATATGATCCCCCTCCCACGGGGTGTTTAAAGGCCATGAGCCTGTGCTATAGTATGACGACCACGCTTTGCATCTTGATTGGACGGAACAATGCGGACTAGAGTTCCTGTAACACACATGCGGGTATGTAGCCTTATGGGTCAATGACCTCATTATTACTTACTAACTGCCTCGCAATTCATGCTCATGTCTTACCGCATCACCAAACCATCGTGTGCGCACTCGATGATGGGGACACACTGTACACGAAGTGATTTACCTAACCGCGAGTTGAACACCCTGGGACCTACCAACCAGGCGGCGTTCCCATGGGTGAGCGAGCGACACCGTACTGGTTGGGGCATGTCGAACACCCTGGGAAGATGGGCAGACACCTATCCACCAGGCGGTCGACCGAACAATGTAGGTATAAAATACTGGGCGATCAAGCTGGAAAAATCGGCATCATCGATGAACGCTTGTTGCAGCACCTGCAAGTACTGAAATTTCAAGTGGGTAGGAATCAGACCCAAAGCGATCAGGTGGCGGCGCCGCAACTTGAACTCTTCGTCATTCTTGTAGCGCACGCTGAAACCCATTTCGGCAATTTTACGATAGATCGCTTGCGAGTAGTGAAAGTAGCAACCTTGGTGAAAGGCTGTAGGAAACATATCGTGAACAGCATTGATAAGGCTGATTTCAAAATCGCTGATAATTCGTTGAAGCCGAAATTGATTAGGGTATAGGCCATGGGCGACCATCCTGTCCATGATCATCGTGAACATGCGCCTGCACGTCACTTCAGATTTATCGGGAAGCAAAGTGTACACAAGAGGAAATAGCTGCCCCAAAATGAAAGCATGAATCGAAAACAGCTGCGAATACAAATGCGGGACAGCCCAAAAGGTTCCATCCATATACCATTCTGTGGGCTCGGCGATATACGTCAAATTCGTTTGGCTGCCAAATACCAAAATACGATTTTGATCGTTGCCAGAATCAGCTAGCACAAAGCCGCTGCCGTCGTGATTTCGTAGTTGATCCTCGAATGTGGCGAAATCGATTCCTTTTCTGTGATCAGGATTCGGAGGGAGCATTGCGTATCGTGCATGCGCCATCGCACCTCGAGCTTCTCGGAACGCAGGCAATGGGCAATTATCTTTTCTCTTTGAGCGGCATTGTCAGCTTTGGCCAAAACCGCGTTTCGTGTGTTGTCGTAGACTCTTGGAGAGCTCAGACGCGAATCCTGAACGCTTTTCACCGCCCGTTTCAGCTGGGCTTGGAAGTTGTACATGGCTATGTCTGGAACTCCGTGATTGTGATTCCCGCTCACGACTGCTTCTTCGTTTTGGATGGTGGCTCTCGCTTGGCACGCTTCCCGTCTCCATTCCAAGCACCAAGGTAGGCCTTGCCATTTCGACCGCCATCCTTTCGAAATAAGCAATTATCGATCAGAAAGCCTTGTCCTGATTTTGTAATCTCGACGCTATCGTATCGAACCATGTTGATACTAGAACTAGTATGAGCAATTTGCGAAAAAGGGGCAACAAACACCAAAACTGGCACGACTGAACGCTGGTCCGTCGAATGCTAAGAATGCCAAGAATTCGTAACAAAATCCATGGTATAAAATCTTACGTGCCTGCGCATCATATTCGAATCTCTCTATCCTACTGTAAGTTTTCCTCAATGCATTGTCGCTCACCCATAGTGTCGCTCACGGCCGACCATGGTGGCCACATTGACCTGGGTCATCCCTTATACACTGTCGCTCAACCATGGCTGGACCGACCGCCACCAGGGCTCAGGCCAGCTGTGCCGTACAGAACATGTAGAGTACCCTGTAGTCCCTCATGTTAGACGAACCTTATTTGGTATTTTGGAGCTCTAGGTTCTTAGATCTGTGGAGTGATGTAGAGTGAGGAGGCCATGCTTCCGCACGAGGCACCTCAAGTAATTTTTTTACTGATGTGTCACATCAACCTGCAGACAGGTGAGCCCACATTTCGTAATCTGATCTCTTTTACACTGTATCCAAAATATTTAGGTTTAAAGTATAATTCGCATAACCAATGCAGTCATAGAGGACCCTGGACGCAAACTAAAATATTGCACACGAATAATATGGCTATGAGATCTTGGCAATATTTCGCAACTGGCATAAATCTGGGAAAGGCAGGACACCGACTGGTTTCACACCGTTTTCTTCCACTTGCTAAAACAATGACAGAATCTTATTGGATTCCTAGACGCTATGAGCCAAGGCAGTCATACCGATTTCAAAAAGGCGGCCACTTCGTCGTTATAATCACGGAAAAATGTGTCCGCTTGTCTGCTGAAGACGTGATAAGATCTGCATCGATTCGTTCCTATGGTCTCAGCCAGAACCACATAGCCGTACATGGTGCTGGTGGCGGGCCCAGATTTCACAAGGCACACTGCGAGGCAAAGCAAAAGTAGTGGTCTGAAAACATGATTCCAGGATTGCCTTACTTGGTAGATCAAAGGCGGGCAGTTTGATATTGACTGAATTCGGGCTAGCGTCCAAATCTTGTTTGACTCGTCCAACAGCCTGGATATAAGGAATAGATGAGGACAGAAACTGTAGATTAGCGGGACCTATGGGACAAAAAATAACGAGAACAGCAAGAGCCCAATTACCATCGCTATAAAATGCTATAGAACATTTAGGTCTTCTGGCTGGACTCTACCACACTTTAAAAAATTATATGCTACACTCGTGGTGTTCTGTTTGTCCCGTCGACTTTTGATTAGGCTCTCCCACTAGTTTGACTTTTAAGCGGACAAAATTAAGATTCAGATAATAATATCAGTTTACTCAATCGCTTACCTCGTGCAATTGCCTGGTTGATGTATCATCTCGGAAAAATAAATTCAATGTAGATTCACTTCGACGACCTTGTGATTGAGGCTTGCTGACTAAAATCACGTCTTATCACATAAACACCAAGAACTTTGTGAGCGCACTCACATTGAATTCCAACACAAGATGGTTGTATGGAACTGAAGTCAGTCGATTGCAGGCTGTCATCACCATAAAGTGACTGCAGATGGGCAACTGACGTGTAAATTGTTTTCATTGCTTGAGGGTTTCCATAAACCTAAGAAAAAAATCAGAGTGTTCCCTAGTCTCGCTAGAGGTAGGGTAAAAAGTGCAGTGATCACTTTCTGAAGACCCAAATACTCCTTTCCTAATACCCAAAAATCAACGAGTAATACTTGACAGATCCCCAGGACGAGGTGTGGTACCAAGATTGATGGCGAGTCAGCGGAACTTACCTGAACCCAGGGTCCTGACAGACGTAGCAAATCGATAGGTATACATTGAGCACAATTGGTTCCAAAATTTTCTCCTGTAGACTCGCTATTGGATGTGATCAGTCTCGACTTAGGCGCAGAGGGTACTCCGGCAACTGGAGGAAGAGCTTGTTCTAATGGCAGCTGAGGTTGGATCTGAGAGAATGGAGGTAATTGCGGGAGGGGCTGCAACGGAGGCCAGAACGCGGTGCCCTGCAATTGCTGCTGGTTCAATGTGAGAGCACTGTCTACTGGTAATAGGAACCCTCCATTTGGATTGACTGGCGGCCAAAGGGGCGGTGATTGTTGAATGAGAGCTGCATTAGAGGCTTGCGATGGTGCCACGAGGACTGCAGATCGTAGGCGGACATCAGATGAATTGGTGGCTGCAGCGGGGTTGATTCGGTTGAACGGATAGCTCAGGACGAACGGGGATGGCGAGTTTAATGAGTTGATCAACTCCAAGTTACTCTGCCTTTGTTCTTCAATCGATGGTTGCACAATGACACCCGGAGCCGACGATTTCTGTTGAGGGATCGATGGTGGCACTGGTGGTGGTACATCAATGATTATGGGGGCTGTTGGAGATGGAGCAGATGCTTTTCGGCCATTGATAGCTGGACTGGCCAAGTTTATCAAGGCTGGAAGAATACCAACTCGCGAGAAATCTTCGATCAGGTTGCCGGTAGTGGGCAGTGACTGAGGTGATAAGGAACCTGAAAGCATGATAAATTAGTCGGCCTTGTTTCAGCTTTTGATTAGCAGCTTGTTTACACTGCTTTGGTGTGGAACTGTAGCAAACGGCTAGCAGGCCATGGCGATTGGGAGAGAATTATTGATTTCCTCTGCCTGGGAGACGCCAACCCCTCGGGGATATGTATAGTCGCGAGACTGGCCTTGCCTCACTCAAGTCGTAGTTATATAGTCGCACCAACTTCAGTCGGTAGCATTCTATAGCCACGGTTGTAGAACCCGTCTTTTATGTATGGGACAGCCAACCACTTTACACTGCACCAGTTCCCTCCACACCACTCACCTCCACGCGGACCCACATCAATGCCAGATCGTGATCCAGGTGCCGATGCCAAGAATGAACTGGACAATTGGGATAAAGATGGGAATAAAGTGTTCCCCAAGTCATTGCCACCAACTGTACCAGCGCCATTGGCTGTGTTAAATGGTGCACCAGCCGGGAAATTTTGCAGATCCAAAGGCAGCCCCTGTTGCTGTCCGCTGGCTCCCAGACCAAAAATGGCCGTAGGTGAAGAGGCCAAATCTGTTCTCGGTGCGGTCAAGACTGGAACGCCAGAAAAACTGGGTTGCTGCCTGATGTTAAAATTATCATTCCGATTATTCAGTTGGGGAAAAATGGCATTCAATAAAGTACTGGCCAGGCTAGTGGCTATTTGTTCCCCGACATTCGCCTGCTGTTGTCCAATGCATGCTTCCGGGAAAGTCAGCAAAAGCCAGCCAAATATCAAGACTCTGATAGATCCATCAAACATTCTAACAGACATTTTTTGAGGTGAAAATTCCAAAAATGGAAAATAGTAGTCCTTGGACAGGAGCCTTACACGAAATGTAGAAATAACAATGAAGGGCGTGCTGGATGGGAGAAGACGAGGTAAGTGCCAGTAAGATTCGTAAAACTAGGCCGATATCAACCAAGCGAACGACGTCACATTTACAGTATTGTCAAAAGTGAAACGAACCAAATGACCTAGAAACCTGCAATACTTATTGGCCCGAGGCAACGAGGATGATCCAAACAGAGTAGAGTGCCAGTTTCCTTGAAAGGAAGTTAGTGTTCTAGATTTCAGAAAGTGTGCACTGGTCATTCCAATGGCCACCAAGGAATGATTGACCTGTCGCTTAGAGCATGGATAAGGACAGAAAAGAGCCCTCAATTCAAACGGGTCGATCAGAGTATAATAGCAACAACTTTTGAGTTTTTTTTGCAGATTGTTGCCAGGATGACGCGCACAAATAAGATTAGCCCACGCCAACGCACACTCTGGATAGGTCGGAACAGGTACGCTGGATTAGCCTGATTATGTTCCGTCTTTCTGTTGCGTTCTCCTTGCTGATTGGATGGCTTGGGTCGTAACTCCGCCTCAGCTCCGAACTCTCTCTTACTTATTGAAAGATGGTGCTTTATGCTGTATGCATGGTGACTTTCTTGAAACAGTGTCGTGGTTTCTATGCTCATGTCAGTTTACAACTGTAACAACTTTACTGCTGGATTGTTCTTTGCACAAAAAAGGGGTCGAATATACTCATGAATATTCAGCATTTTTGATTATGACGATCAGTTTTATGAAATTTTTGCTTGACTTTGTGTCTGGTGTGTCATAATTGCCAATACAGGGTGATGTGCGTAAATTAAAAACGACTGAAATGGGTAAGAAATTCAAAGTAGGCGCCATTTTGTGATGTTCAAGCTCCACCTACAACAAGTCGACTCTAATTTTACGGCCGCTCACCATTTTATGTGCGCGTCATGGGCATACTGTCACTGTCGTCGGCCCGTCGAGAATTTTCTTCTCGCTTTTGAAAAAGGACTGAATAATTTTCTGGGCATTTTTATAGCACTGTGCACGAACATTTATTCGGATGGAAGCGATGGACAGTGAGGTAAAAAACGACTTTTTGTTACGGGAATACGGATTTTGTTTAACTGGGGTCGGAAATGGGATCGAGCCGCATAGAGCTCCACGCTGCCTATTCACCGACATAGAATGGACCCGCTGACTGCGAGTAAGACGAGTGGGAGACGTACAATCAATTTAGGAATGTGAAAATGTCGAGATCATTCTTGTAGCCACGTCGCTACAGGCAAGGAAACCAGTGTTTCGAAAATAACTTTGGGTCCTGAAGGTTGCTGGGCCCAACCAGAATTTGTACATCTTTTGGCTGAAAAGGGTAGGACCCTTGTAATGGATCTATCTTCATTTCCGATCTCTTCGGTCGCATAAATGGTTTTTTGTCAAACTTTTTCTTCATTTTCAAGGATAGCAACGATGCGATAGCCGCAGCCGCAGTCGGTTCAGCATCGATGGCTCCTGCGCCTTCTCAACCGCATCCAATGCCAACAGGAGTGACGCCCGGAGTCGGACCGCCATCAGCTCCACTACTGGGCAATCGTGGGCCTCCTCCACGTCCGTCTGGACGACCACCACCATTGATGGGTACTCGAATTCCACCCCCAGCGGCCATGGGAGGCCCGCGCGGACCGCCGCCTGGTGCTCCGTACGGATTTCATGGCGGCCCTCCTGACAATGTAAGTCAGTAGATTTCTTTATGCAACCGGAAAAATAAGCTTAATTGTTTAGAACGGACCTCCTCGATTTCCAATGGGCGGCGGACCTGGGCATGGCGGCGATGGTGGTGGGCAAGGGGAGCAGGTGGAAGATATGTGGATTGAAACAAAGACGGCGGAAGGCAAGGTAAGCCAGGCATTATTTAAAGCTCTGGCAGGTATCTTGTACTCGCTGGTACTTTCCTTTAGAGCTATTTCTATCACTCTAAAACTCGCGAGACAGTTTGGACCAAACCAGAAAATGTGCGCGTTGTATCGCATACGGAATACGAAGAGATTGTGCGACAAAACGCAGCTAAGCATGGCGGGGCTCCCGGTGGTCATATGGGACCAGGAGCAGCTGGTGCGTACGGTGCCGGCGCTCCCAGTGGCCCACAGCAATCTGGATTTCCTCCCATGGGTCCTGGTGCTGGGGGTGGTTTTGGGGGACCCGGCGGAATGATGGGACCACCGAATACTGGTGCTGGCGGGGGATGGCCCGCATTTCCGCCCCCATATATGGGTGGCGGTGGTATGCCGCCATTCGGTATGCCGATGGGACCAGGTCCAGCCGATTTTAATGACCCAGCCGCGGTATGGACTGAATATGCATCCCCGGAAGGACGTCCTTATTATTTCAATATGGCCACTGGTGAAACTACCTGGGACAAACCACAAGCAGTGAAGGATCGTGAAGGTGAGGTTGGATGTCTAAGAAAGGCTGGACAGGCTTTCCGACTGACAAAATTTTGTACTTTCAGCACGCATGTCTGGCAAAGCTTCAAATGGTGATGGACCAGCCAGTGGAAAAGTACCGCTGATGGCAAAACCTGCAGCAGCGGCAACAATGGGATTCACAGGTGGTGTAGTGCACGATGGCGAAAAGGCAGCTTTCCAATCGACGGAACATCAGCAACAGAAATCGGATGCATCGAAGCCAGTCAGTAACAATCCCGTAGCGGGAACACCTTGGTGAGTTAAGCGAGACTTGGGCTTTGATGAGTTATGCGATGTAATGTATCTTGACGATTCAGGTGCGTCGTATGGACGGGCGATAGCAAGGTATTCTTCTACAATCCCAGCACCCGAACATCGGTCTGGGAACGACCACCAGAACTGTACGGCCGACCAGATGTGGATTTGTTGGTCAGTAAACCGCCAGAACCGAAGAAAGGTATGAAATGGCGAATCATCAACGATATCTGCTGAGACTTGTGACCTTTCAGATAAGAAAGATGGAGCACCCGATCAATCTCCGATGGTCGAAGAAGAGGAGGAACAACAACAACCGCCACCACGAAAAAAGAAAAAGAAGTGAGGCATTTTTTGTTCAATGATAGATTTTGAATAGTGTAAACTAAATTCAATTTTTAGGGGCGGTGGTGGAGGTGGAGATGTAAAACCGAAACCAGAACCAGCTGCAAAGAAAGAGCCAGAAGTTAAACCGGAACAAAAAGAGCCACCGCCACCAAAAGTTCGGGATGCTGCAATCGAAGCGGAAATGAAGGCGGCTCAAGAACGAGCTCAAGTGCCATTAGAAGTGCGTATTCAGCAGTTCAGAGAGATGCTTCGGGAAAAAGACGTAAGTTCTGGGACGATGGACTAACAATGATGTACTCATGAAGACTACATGTTCGCTTTGATTTTTTCAGGTTAGCGCATTTTCCACGTGGGAGAAAGAGTTGCACAAAATAGTTTTCGATCCCCGATATTTATTGTTGACAAGCAAGGAAAGGAGGAATGTAAGTTATTTCTGTTGTGTTACTTTTGAATAGAATAGGAAATATTGGCTTTTGAATTTAGGTGTTTGAGCAATATGTGAAAGATCGAGCGGAAGAGGAGCGAACCGAACGAAAAAAGAAAGCGAAAGAGGCTAAGGAGAATTTTAGGAATCTGCTATTGGAAGCGCATTTAAATGGAAAGTAAGTGAATGGGTCTTTGTCCTTGGGATTTCACAGTGCTCACTGGTGGCACTGGTGGTCAGCAGCAGTCGGTTAATCTATAGCTGCAAGAACGATTCATCGATTAAGCTGTCTGTCCATTACAACCATGACAAATTAATCATATCTGACGATGAGGTGATGATGATCATCATTGTTGTCAGTGTGACTCTGGTATTGTATGATCGATCACAGGTATCGTCTTACTGGTATTGCGTGCATGATCGATTATGCACACAATACCAGTAATTGTGCTCGAGGCATACGTATCGATCATGTCATCGATTGTGTATCCAGGGAGATGCATGATCGATCATCTGTGTTGTCCAGGCAAACATCAAATTTTTGTCAACGTATTTTTGTGGTGTCTTATCGGTTATCTCATTGATGTTCAGATCATCATTCAACGATTTCTCATCCAAGTATGGCCGTGACGAGCGATTCAAAGGGGTGGAGAAATCGAAGGATCGCGAATCGATGTTCAACGATTTTGTGGGTGAATTGCGTAAGAAAGAACGAGAAGAGAAGGCGGTGTTACGAGAGAAGGTATGTGAAGAGCTGATTTGGATGCTCGGACCAGATAGGAGTGATCTCGAGTGTACTTGTTGGTGTTGTGAGGATAGGATGACAAATTTTGAGTGCAGGATATTTCAGCGGACAGGTTAGTATTTTAAAGTGCTGTGTGGATCGATGGTCACTGCGGCATCAATTATTAGAGATCAGTTGGCGGGTCATTGGTCAATTATTGATCGACTGTTTGGGATGCACTGAGCAAGGCTAGAAATGTTTTTTCTTCAATCTCTTAACTTGTTGAGCACAAGAGTTTTCTTCATTTTGACTGATATCGATTTAGAATTTATTGGTTCTTTTTCTTGCATTTTGCTTAGAGCTGCTATTTTGCGGCGGTTGAAACAATTAATCGAAGGCTTTTTGTACACTGCTGTTGATGAGAGAAATTGCTTTACCACTATTGAGGGTAATGTATTTTGTTGCCTGAATGTACCAGTTAGGATTATGAATGAGGAATTTTTGTTTCAGGCTGTTAAGTTTAGTTGTAATTTTCGAAAATTAATAATTCTTTTCTCGTTTCAGCAAAAAGCAGATTTTTTCGAATTATTGAAAGAACAAGAGCAGATTCGAAAGTATAGTAAGTGGTCGGAAATAAAGAAGACTATCAACGAGGATGCGAGGTACTCGGTTGTGGACAGTAGCAGTTTACGCGAGGACTGGTTCAAGGAGTATCTCAAGACGTTGCCGTCCGCTGATTCGGTGAGGAGGGTGGTCGAGGAGGGACTGGTCTGGATTAAAGTTGCCTGGATTTTCAGGATGATGAAGAAGAAGAGGCGAGGAAGGAGCGATTGAAGCAGAAGGAGAAGAAGGATCGAGAGGAGGCGGCGCAACGTGCTAGGGAGGCTGAGGTGAGTGTTGGGTGGATGGAGGGGAGTTTGGGAAAGCCCAAGAGGTCTCATATGTGCGATTCATTATAGAATGGGGTGGCTCTTTTCATCGAGTTGCGTTTCGTCAGAAATTTTGATTTCTCAAAAGCTGTGCATTAGCATCTGTACTCACCGACTTGATTTGTGCGAACCCTTGTCCTGTTACGTTGTAACTTGTGATCGATTACCGAGTACCTACTGATTGAGCTTGCTTTTCAGGTAGCTGCCGAATTGGAATCGCAGATGAAGGAACGTGACAAGGAAATGGAGAAACATAAACACCAGGAATCAGAGGAGAATTTTCGAGCTTTACTGTCCGATTTGGTAAGCCTATTTTTGTTTATTTCTTTCGGCCTGGTGCTGGTTTTGGTTGTTTGCAAATCGTAATGTAGCTTGTTGAAAACTTTTATCAACCGACCAGCTCGAAAAGCATATTTTGCTTGTTCGCCTGAATTTGGGGTTTTCATTTTTTTGCATCAGAGAATGTTTGCCAGCCATGCCTTTTTCCTATTTAGACCTCTTATAGTGGCGGGGTGGGATGGGTTTTTGGCAGAAAATGCTAATTTGACTACACGAGACTAGTGAATTTGAAACATTTTTAGGTGAAGACAACGGATCAGTCGTGGCGGGAATGGAAACGGCAATTACGTAAGGATCATCGATGGGAATCGGCCGATTTATTGGATCGTCATCAGAAGGAGCATATGTTTGAGGAGCATGTAAAAATGCTTGAGAATAAAAAACGGGAAGCGTTTTATCAGTTATTAGACGAGGCGCCTAATGTTACTTTGACGTCGAGTTGGAAGGAGGTGAGGAAGTCGATCAAAGAAGATCCCAGATTGGCCAAATTCTCATCAAGTGATAGGGTAAGGCGTGGTTTTTTGGGGATGGTTGCTGGCTAAGGAATGCAATGATATTTAATCGGTCATTCATTTTGATCTAAACCAGTCCAAGGTTTAGGGTCCAAAATTTTCGCTACGGACACAGGGGTCTGCAAAATTTTCGGTTTCATGTTGAGAGCCTGACAGATTCTTAGTTTTTCCGATTCCCGCGTGTCTGTGCTATGCCTATTTTCAGTAGGGTGCCCTGGTTCGGGTCTGAAGAAACGTTAAGACTGTGGACAGGCAGAATTTTATGGATGTTGGGAGAGCAATTAAAACGTTCCTTCACGGACTGGATGGCGCTAACTGCGCGGAATTTGCATGGTTTTTGTCCATTTTAGAAATGCGAACGTGAATTCAAGGAATATTTGCACGAGAAGTTGATTGCAGCAAAGAATGACTTCCGTGAATTATTGAAGGAAACTAAGATTATCACTTTCAAGTAAGCTGGCTGCGTTTGGGCAGCATTAGGCGAGAGTGTACGTGATGACGATTTTTTAGGTCGAAGCAGATGATTCAAGAGAATGAACAACATTTGAAGGACATTTTAGCTGTGTTGGAGGTAAGGAGTCGGAGTTTGTGGGATGCGAGGCCGTGCTTGCCGTTAGTGGACATTATGGGTCGGCACACTAATGAGAGTCGTGTGTTGATAAGATCTGATGAAATGCGGTAGCAAGTGTAAAGGATATCCCTGAATCTTCTGTTGCAGCAAACAGAAGACTCGACAGTTTAGGCGCTGCAACCGTGCGCATCCGCAATCCCAGGAGTGATCATGATTCATGTTTTTTGCCTCAGATTATGCATAGCTCTCAGTTCGGCCGAGAGACGACCAATAAGCAGAATTTTTTCACACGCTTTTAATAAGTCAAAAGCGTCATAAAATTAGTGGGTCTGAAAAAGACGAGCTCTTCGAGATCCGCGCCGCTTAGATTACAGGACTAGGGTGGGTACTGCAGGGGCGCGGTTCGATTCCCGCTCAATCTACATGGTTTTGATAGCGTCTTTTAAAGTTTTGTGTCAATACAGTATTTCCCTTGTTGGTGAGCATAACTGCTCTACCTCCTATTTTCAGAACGACAAGCGGTACTTGGTGTTGGAGTGTTGTCCGGACGAGCGTGAGAAATTATTGGAATCGTATTTGGACGAGTTGGACAAGCGTGGACCACCGCCGCCGCCCACGGCATCTGAACCATCGCGTCGAGGAAAGTAGGCGAGGAAGACGGTAAAGGATATCATATTGAACAGGTCTAGACTTCGGTTCATTCACATCGCTTTTTCTGTTCTGGCGGTTTGGTAAGGACGCCATTAATCCAAGTTAACTTTTATCGATTGATTTTTTCGATTTCGCCCGAAAGTATTGTCATTGTTTTGAAGGAGTAAAAATGTCCTTATTGAGGCTTGGTGTAATGACTGATAATCAGTGATTATCGCTGTTGAATATTTGTGTTGTGAGGAGAGTAGTTTTCTTGATTTTGGATTTGATGTGCTGGTTCTTTCAGGTGAAGTCGTTTTTTTCGTAATCGAGTGATAATCCAACGATTATTGGTTGATCAAGACTGAAATGGCGACGCCGATAATATTATTGAAGGAAGGAACGGAGCAAGCGCAGGGGAAACGGCAGATCGTTAGCAATATCCAAGCGTGTCAAGTGGTCGCTGATGCTGTGAGGACAACGTTGGGTCCGAGGGGTATGGACAAGCTGATCGCCGATGATAAGGGTATGTGCGGCAATCCGTCAGTGGTGTTTGGGTTGTAATTGTGCGGGAGCAGTGGTGTGCACCATTGGGAGGGCGTAGCAAGGAGTGCGATGAAAGGGGAGGACCTCGTATCGATCCGCCTTTGTGGGGATGGTTTAGTTGAGAAAATAAATCGATATTCATTTTCAGGGAAGGCTACGATCTCGAATGACGGTGCGACAATTCTGAAATTGTTGGATATCGTATTCCCGGCGGCAAAAGTGCTGGTAGATATTGCCAAGTCTCAGGATGCTGAGGTAAGTGCGGAAAGGATATATGAGGATGATGAGGTTGAGAGTGTCGGAAATGGAGATGGGCACATGTGACCAGCACGCCTGGCGGTCGGGAGTAATCGATACGCTCCCCTGGCTGGGACGTCAGCCTCTTCGGTTGATGTTTCTAGAGCAGGTATAGTCGCGAGACTTGCCTACTTCCAGTCGGAGTTTTTCGCTTAGAGACTTCGGTCTCGACTATCTCCCGCCGCCTGGGTGCGCTGGTTACACACAAGTCAGCATCAGAATCTTAGCCCCTGGCCTGGACGGATCTAAAATTTTTTGGCGTTTGAAACGGAGGGGGTGTCCAGGAAACAAAAAAGGAAGTTTTTTGTATCAACTGCTTGACAAGAGCTACTTACCCTAACAGGGCTCATAAAAAGCTCGGAAAGTGATTTTCCAGACCAAAACAAGAACTTTTTCCGGCCCTTGGTAATTTTTTACAGTTTGAAACCTCAAAATGAACTTTTCCTGTTCCTGATTTTGCCTTGAAAATTCCCAATTTTTCCTGGGTTTCCAGACACTTCTCGGACTCTTTGACTTTTCCAGCTTTTGTGGGCTTTCCAAACTCAAAGGAGCCTGGCAGTGTCTTGGACTTAGTTAGCTTCGTGACTGTGGTGTTGGACGCACTTCAGCTCGATTCCTACGGCCGGGGATATAGACTTACCATTAGCCCAAGTCTGAAAAAAATATTGGCCAAGTTTGCCCAAAATAATCAGGTAGTCTATACAAAATGGCTACTTGGCCAGCCAGGGGATCAGATAGGCGACCCCCAGATTGGATGCTAGAAACAAGGAGTACCAATTATCTGAAACAGTTCCAAAATACTGACTTAAGCTTGACCCATTTCGATTACAGGTGGGTGATGGCACGACGACTGTCGTCTTGTTGACGGCCGAGTACTTATTGAATGCCAAGTCATTCATTGAAGAAGGCGTGCATCCGCAAACTATCGTCAAGGCTTATCGAAAAGCGACTCATTTGGTAAGAAAACATTTTCTTGGACCAGTTATTGGTTTTGATAAGGTGTGAATGTTTTATAGGCGATCGAAAAAGTGAAAGAATTGTCGGTGAAAGTCAAGGATGGCGATAAACAGTAAGCGTTTGTAGTTTGGAGGCAGGGTTTGGATTGCAGGAACTTCCCTTTGTTATTCCCCGTGATGGAAGAGGAAAACGTTTTGATAGCGCCTTATGTAATAGCATCCTGAACAGAACAGAAATCAATAATTCTTTTTTTGTATACGTTTTCTTCCTGAGGATACCCACAACAACATGACCTGGTTATTCATAGCGTACAGTAAGAGAGTTTCTGTCCTCAGATTTCTTGAAAAAGACCTGGCAAAATAAGAATTTTGGAGCCAAAAGCAGGAAAACTTGAGAGATTGCATTCTGAGGTTTCAAATTTTAAAATACTCCTTTTGCGTGTTTCTGATGATCATGCTCGAAATCAGTTGTAATTGGTATAGTGGTGCTGGGACAGTGTGAAAATAATCATGCAAAAAAGTCGCTGTTTTGTCTGGGAAACCTTGGAAAATCAATGAAAATATTTTTCCGCTCCTCGTATGAATTTTTTTTTTTTTTTATTTTATTCTTGAACATTTATCGTGCCAATCGACAGACAATCGACAATTTCAAGCACACTACTAATTTCTAGGTTTGGCTCAACATATTAGGATTCACAAAACGGCCTACCCAAACACAGAAAGGGAAAAAACTAAGATAACTACATAACTACTCAATACACTTTAGAGATGACAACTTTGCAAAACGTTCTTGGAACATGCTTGGTGTCAGGATATATCTAGCTCGTTTCGTTAAAACTTTTAATCGTGTTACCAAGGAGTCCCACAGATCTACTACATCCCCTTTATTCTCGTAATCGGTTCTGGCAAACCATATACACCTTTGGGCCGACTGCACAACCATGTTTGCGATCGAGGTGACATGGTTGCAATTTTTACTTGCTACGCCAAAAATTTTATTCTCCTCACTGACCATCAGGGACGGGTCCATTTCGCGCAAGAGGCGCTGCACCCTTTCCCAGAAATGCTCTGCTCGTGGACATTGAACGAAAACATGGTACACATCCTCATGTTTAAGCAGACCAAGCGCTGTCCTACAGTATTTACAGTTTGCATCATCCTCCGAGAAGTGCGAAGTCTTGCTTCTGGTGTATAATGCTTTGTAGAGCATAGAAAAGTGTATACTGCGTGTAAGACCATCAACGTATTTCGTTTTATTCAGTCTCCAATATGAGGAAAAATCGATTTTCTCACTTCTCAACTTTTCCTTCCAGTAGTCCTGCATTGCCTTTGTGGCCTTTCCGACCTTTTTCCCCATCATATGTTCGTAGAACAACTTTGTCTTAAGGCACTTTGCTTGGTAACTCTTTTCGTCCAAACTTATTCTGTCAAGGTCAATCATAGAGAAATTGGAAGCTATTACAGCCCTGCGAACATCCTTATAAAGATTTGGAGCTCGGATATTTTTTAGGTCCCTCAGCTTGGCATGTCGCACCTTTTCAAAGAAATAATCAAAGGCTGAATGCCAAGCTGCCTTTTGTTTTGCCAATAGTCTTCGCATAAGGAGCATCAGCCTGAAAGCCATTATTCTGGTGTTTATATCCGGGTACGCAACTCCACCCTGCTCCTTGCCCCTTTTTAGTATCAACTTATTTATCATATTAACTTTCGATGGATACCAGAAATATCCATCTATGTGCTTCTCAACACTACGCTGAAAATCGAGTTCTGGAGCAATTACAGATGCTAAATACCAAACTTTGGAGAGAGTGTGTTTTTTTTTTTTGTTTTTTTAATAATAAATTGTGGTGTGTGGTGTGTTGTTTTTTGTGTTTTTTTTTTTTTTTTTTTTTTTTTTTTTTTTTTTTTTTTTTAAAAATTTTTTTGTTATTTTTTTTTTTTTTTTTTTTTTTTTTTGGAGTGAGAAGATTTTTGTTTTTGGGTTTGGTTTTGTTTTTTTTTATTTTTTTTTAAAATTTTTTTTTTTTTTTTTTTATTATTTTTTTTTTTTTTTTGTTGTAAATTTTTTAATAATTTTTTTTTTTTTTTTTTCTTTTTTTTTTGGCGTTTTTTTTTAATTTTTTTAATTTTTTTTTTTTTTTTTTTTTTTTTTATTTTCGTATGAACCCTGGAGCAAGCTGCACCTGAAAGCGTGTCACACTCATGCCAGTGGCAGATGTAAGTAAGGTAGTTTGTTACTTGGAGACCTGCAGCATATTAGCATCCTGCCCTTCACGGGTGCCCTGACATATTGCTGGTCAGTGCACTTGAATTTGAGCAGGGAGATCACATTGACCTTGGTCATAGTATGTTCGATGTATCAGCCCGTACTCGAGCACCTTCCAATCTGGGGACATTAACATTGTGCTATGCTTTGCATCTTGCAGGCTTCAACGCGATCTGTTGGTCAAGTGTGCCATGACGACGCTGAGTTCCAAGCTGGTAGCCACGCAAAAGGAGTATTTCGCCAACATGGTGGTGGAAGCGGTCAGTCACTTGGACGAACGTTTGTCATTGAACATGATTGGTATTAAGAAAGTGCACGGTGGTGCGTTGGAGGTGAGTGGTGGAAGTCGAAGTAGATTTGCTCCTTTTGACTTGGCAGGGGTCATACAAGGCGGGAAAACCTGCTTAAGTCAGTGAGTCTAAGAAGTACCTGGATAACCTGGGAAAATGGAAATGTTGGAACCAAAAATTTGTGAGAGCGTATCGATTACTCCCGACCGCCAGGCGTGCTGGTCACATGTGCCCATCTCCATTTCCGACACTCTCAACCTCATCATCCTCATATATCCTTTCCGCACTTACCTCAGCATCCTGAGACTTGGCAATATCTACCAGCACTTTTGCCGCCGGGAATACGATATCCAACAATTTCAGAATTGTCGCACCGTCATTCGAGATCGTAGCCTTTGCATTTTAAGGTTTCAAATTCTGAATCATCCTACATTACTGAGGATGTACATTTTGTAGAAGTCTAATTTTAATCAGATTGATCAGATTTTGCAACATCGTTCAACAAAGTAAGGTTACTCAGGCAATCAGTAAAATACTAGTTAGATCTGGCCAAGTAATCTTAAGACTGTGAGAATATAATCAGACACAAATCAAACATTTTTTTAAAAAACCAGGGAAAATCATTTTCCGCGCTTTGTATGAACCCTGCTTGGAAATGAAGGAGAAAGGCTGTCGGGCATTGCTAGCTTTAGAGTGCATATATCAGAGCACATTATATATATATATTCTCTCATTAGTGTGTCGAGTGATGAGAGATATACAGTATGTATCAGATTAGAGTGCATATATCAAATGTACATTGTTATCGAGTGCCTTTAAGTCCGCCAGCGGCACTTGGGGCCATCCATAAAGGACGTCCACCCTAGGGGCGTGGGTGGGGGTCAGCGGAAAGTTGACGTAAGTGGATTGGGAGGGGGAGGCTGAAGCCAAGTGGACGTCCACTTTACAAAATTGGTGGGAGATATCTCGGAAAATTTGCAAAATTATCATTAGTTAAAAGGTTCTATAGATAAAAAATTACTAATATTTAAAAATCATCATGCGTCGATCCAAAGACTCTTCGTCGGGTGACTAAGATCGATTATATTCCAGTTTTTACTACGATACTAAGATCGATTACCGCCTTCGAGCCTGCCGAACTAAACCAGGGCCAAACCGAACCAGACCGAACCGAACCAGGACCAACCCGCGTGCCTTGTATCATTTCACACTGACTGACAGTGCAAAAATAAAAAAAGTTGTTAGTTAAAAGCCTCTAGTGAAAGGACAATTATAAGCTAGGAGTTATCATGGGTGTCTCTTGATCTTCACTGCAATTGAACAAGCTGTTGAGCTTTGCAACAACTTGACTGGTCCATCCTGATTAGCAGCAGGAAAGCTGCGTTTTATTTCGATCGTGGTTTAATTATGGTCTGGTCCTGGTTTAGCTGCGAAAGCTGGTTTGGTTGAACCTGGCAGAGAAAAGGATCGATACTTTCCTTACTCGCCATTGTCCACTGGGCCAGGGTTACATTTATTTGTTCCGTCTTTTGGAAGCCGGAGACGATGCTAAGCAGTGCCAGCATCAACTGACTGATCCAATCCTCGGCGTGGATCCCAATCTCGATGTGGCTGATGCTTCAAGAAATAAGATATAAAAGGAAATGGGGTGGCATCTTTGGCGCTAAGCCCTTACCAACCTACCCTCCTGCGAGCCTGCTTTCTCGCTGTCGCTGTCTATGCCTACTTCGAAAACTCAGCAGAACTAACCTGCACCTAAAACGGGATTCAATACCAATTTGCGAGAAAAATTATGATTTATCAATTGTATGTAGTATGTTAGACATTATTTGCGAGCAGAGAGGGCGAAAAATTATAAGTTGCCAATTAGGCAGATGCAGCAGTCGGATCAGACTGAAGACGAATGCCCATCATTTCGACGGATTGGTCAATTCTGGGAAAATGCTTTTTTAGAATGAATATTGGCTATGGAAGGGGGACCGCTAAATTGGACGTCCATTTTTAGGGTGGGGGGGTCAAGGCAAAATGGACGGAAGGTGGATAGGGGGAGGGGGGGTCAAAAAAATGCTTTTTTGGTGGACGTCCTTTATGGATGGCCCCTCTGGCAGTTGGATATAAATATAAATGAATGACTATTGTTTTTCCATATTTCAGGATTCTCGTCTAGTGATGGGCGTAGCTTTTAAGAAGACGTTCTCATATGCCGGCTTTGAGATGCAACCGAAATCGTACACGAATCCGAAAATCATTCTACTTAATATCGAATTAGAGTTGAAATCTGAACGAGAGAATGCCGAGATACGTATTGATTCGGTGCAGGTGAGGAGTGGGTAGGAGGCAAGAGTGGGGAAAAATGGGGAATGAAATATTGGATATTTGCAGCAATATCAGCAAATAGTGGATGCCGAATGGACGATCTTGTACGAGAAATTGCAAAAGATATATGAGAGCGGAGCTAAAGTCGTCTTGTCCAAGTTGCCTATTGGTGACGTGGCTACGCAATGGTTCGCCGACAGGTGAGGCTGTTTGTTGTGGTGTGCACTGTAGTAGGGTGGGAGGATTTAGAGTCTTGTGGATTGTCACCAGGCCGGGTCGGGTGGCTTTGAGACAAGCAGTTATGAGGCAGATAAAGCTGTAGTATCTGGGCTGGAGATTCCCGCATTTGTGTGAAATCAGTTGTATGACCAATGAATAGGAGAGGTTTGGTGTATCGTGGGAAATCGAAGCAGTCACGATGGTATTTGTGGGAAGTCAGGAAAACTAAATGATCGTACAGCCAGCCAATAAGAGTTAGACAGGACAAGGACATCAGGGAGATGAGAATAGTAAGTTTGAATTAGTACAAGCACTGCTGTAAAACTTACTAAGTAGGCGTGCGAAAGTTATCCTTAACAATTTAATACTAGCGCAGTGTAATATATGTAATAAATGTTCATTTAGGGACATGTTTTGTGCGGGTCGCGTAGTTGACGAAGATTTGACTCGTACGATGGAGGCGTGCGGTGGGTCTATTTTGACATCGGTATCGACCGTTGCCGCGGACGCTTTAGGATCGTGCGGGTTGTTCCAGGAGGAGCAGATCGGAAATGAACGGTAAGGAAGCGATGTGGTGATGAGAAGGGGTGTAGAGCGGTCTCGAAGTACAGTATGAGCACTTTTTGCACTAGGATGTTACCAGCATGTAACAAGACGTATGCATGCTATGAGCGATGCTGTGGGATGTACTCTTGAACAAAAGGAGGTCATTCAGTAAAAAGATGGACAGTTGAGCCAGAAACTCCGCGTACTTCATTACCCAGGCAGGGCTTCCATAAAATTTTTCCCTGTCTTCTTTAGTTACAACATTTTTACCGGCTGTCCGAAAGGGAAAACATGTACGATTATCCTTCGCGGCGGGGCAGAGCAATTCATCGACGAAAGTGATCGATCGCTACACGACGCCATCATGATCGTGAGGCGAGCCATGAAGAACGATGCCGTGGTCGCTGGTAAGTGACTTGTGGAGGCAGTGCGGAGTTCAGACTGACACAGATCGATTCATTGATATAGGTGGTGGAGCAATCGAAATGGAAGTCAGTAAATACCTGCGCGATGTGGCTCGTTCGATTCCTGGCAAAGAACAATTATTGATTTTGGCTTTCGCTAAGTCGTTCGAGATCATACCACGCCAACTGTGCTACAATGCCGGTTTCGATGCCACGGACTTATTAAATAAGCTGAGGCAAAAGCACGCGCAAGGTAAGACTTGGGACTGGTGGAAATTGGGAGCAGATGGGGTGATCGACGCAGCGTTATTATCGATGATCGAGTGTTATCATCTATCGATCGAATCACGATCGATGGCTGATCGTGCTTTGTCAGATGTTATCTGCGGGAAGATTGATTAGGGAACTGATTGAGAGCATGATCAGGTGGTCCAAGTTCAGAGTGATTGGCAATCGCCTCATGTACCAGACAGTTCATTTGTCACATAAACTTCTTAGGATCTGATCAATTTGGTGGTTAGTGACTCAAATAAATTTTTTTTCTTGTAATAACCACATGATTTGAGAATCATACAACTGATTGCGGGTGACATGATGACAGTATTGATCAGAGCTCTGGCTAACGAAGATGCTGATTGCAGGTCAGAAGTGGTTCGGCATTGATATTCAAAGCGAGGATTTGGCTGATAACATGGAATCTTGCGTGTGGGAGCCAGCCATTGTCAAGATCAATGCTATTACGGCTGCGTCCGAGGCGGCGTGTTTGATTTTGTCCGTCGACGAAACGGTTAAGAATCCCAAGGCGAAAGGCGGTGACGATGGGGGCGGTAGGCCGTTTTGAGGAACTGATCGATCGATGAATTGGTGGATTAAGTTTGGTGAAAGATTTGGGCGTTGACTTTTTGAGCTGTTGATCCTTTTTGTTTCGTGGCGAGTCATTGTCATTGACCAGACGAGTAAAGGCGATGTTGATTAGCGAAATTTAGGGGTCTGTTTGACTGGTTTGGCGGTGATGGATTTGGACCAGTAGACGAAGACCAGAATGAGGAACGAGATTAGAAGGGTCAGGCACATGAAAGTGAGAAGGAGCATGCGGGGAATAAACGCGTAGTCCAGCACCTGAAAAGGATGCGTAGAAAGAGGAAGGGGGACTCGGGATCAGGGATGGCTTACTGTGACAGCTGTAAGTTTACGAGAAGGAGAGGGAACCATCAAAGGATCAGGACTGACCAACTTACCCTGACATCAATTTGTGCTGAGTCGGAAGGGCTTTCGCGTGGGAAGAAAATCAGGATCAGAGTGGTCAATATGGCGATCACTAATGGCCCGATTGCTCCATCGCTAAAGATAAAATTGCGCTTGCAGCTTGTTTGTCTGACTGCAATTTGATGCATCCTATTCGCATAGTGCACAGATAAGTGCATCTAGTCCTACACTGGCCCACATGCGGCATGAAAACCAGCTGAGACACTTACACTCCTTGCGATCGAGTCAGCACGACAGCTGCTATCAGACTGACCATCCATAAAAAGGCCAACACAAACACGCCGACTCCAAAACCCAGCAATTTGGCCATGGTGAATTTGGTGTTTGGAAAACGAGAGGGTCAAAGGACGGACGAGCATAAATGATGATTTGCACTGTTGCTATGGCGACAGAGGGGGCAGGGCCGGGTGGCTGATGCTCGTGGTCCTAAAAAGGTGGGACAAATTCATTGATGTCCGAATCTGTCAGGCAAAGCTTTTCGGGCAGAAAAATAATTAAATCTGTCAACGATGGCTAACAAGGGAACATCGCCAGGGGAGGGGGGTGGGGGGGGGGGAGGGGATTTTTTTTTTTTTGGGGTTTTTTTTTAAGGGGGTTTGCGGGTGGCGGCGCCCCTATTTTTTTTTTTTGCATTGAACACATTAATTTTGTTTTAAAATGAACCACTACGATGGAGCAGAAATTATTTCTTACTCACAATAAATAGCATAAAATGCATGGGTTTCGAAAAGTGTTGAAGAAATGCTAGGCCTCATTCAGTTCTGTGCCGAATGGTTTTCAAAAAACTCTGTAGGCCCTGCAGTACGGCTGAAGAATACAATAAATGACCAAGGTTTTGGAAAACTGATTTTAAAGGGAGTATATGTCAAACATCATTTTATATTGTGATGTCGCTTATCCGTTGAGGGCACAGTCATGTGTTTGGATAAGAAGTAAAATAGCAATAGCAATAGTCTAGAGCTGGCCGCCATGCTTTGCTACTGCATTTGTTCCTGTCCTGTTACTTCCCACTTTTGCTAAAACTGGCTTCACTAATCGGAATAAGGATGTTTCCAGGACTGGGTTTGAAATTTCAGTACAGCACGGCAACTTTTTCAGTCTTTCAGGAAACCGAAGTATTTGAAATTCTAAAACCTACAGTGCAGAAAACTTATACTCTCAGTAACAGGAATGGTAACATACCTAGATCCTGATCCTGATCATCTTGCAAAAGTCAGAGTAGAAAAGGAAAACACAGTTTCGTGAATTTTGGAGGAGAAGAACGAAAACCGGTCATGCCTTATTCTCTCCTTGTGCTAGGTATTGGCGTATTTGAACGGATTTAAAACCATGGAAGTTGTGCGGCATCTTGGCCTGGATAGTAGCTCACTGTCATCTAAATTGTGGACCACAGTGGTCTCAATTCAGCACAACACTAGCGGGGTCCACGGATCCTCACGATCAGAGGAAAGCTGCCTCGTAACAGGCCCTAATCGTAAGGGTTTGAGTGATGAGTGGAAGTTTAATTTTAGTGTCGAAAGGACATCGTGCATTAACTTTGAACAAGGAGCTCACCATAAGTTGTGATAGGATCCGAATGTGGGTATTAAAGAGAGTGGTTTAGCTAGCTTGATTTTTCCTTGATGGCTAATTGCATACATGAGACCGGCCATACGAGTTTGGGATTGGGAGGGCGATCTACTGTCGGCACTTTGGAAGTTTAGATCTTTGTAGTCCGAACTTTCCATGAAATCTTGTTGTTCCGCCCAACTACAGTACAGCTATTTTGCGAGCATTTCTCTCGTTTACTTCGACAAAGAATCTCGCAATCAGCCATAATTTGCTCCCTATGTTTTCCCAATAAGATAATATCTACATGGGGGTATAGCACGTTTATAAGTTTCTCTCACCTCGGGTCCTCCCTAGTTCTCAAAATCAAATTCATCAAAATTCATCCAGTTCCCGCTGGATTTTTGTGGATTTTGACGCCGTCATAAAGTCACTTGACGTAATGTTTTGTATAATTTTAACCAAAAACTAGTTCTTATTTATCTGGCCACTAATAACCAGCAGGGGACCCGCATGCCGATGTACCCATATATCCTTGTGCTCGCCTTCTCCACCTCTCTACCTGCCTTATTCGGTCTGGCTGGCCTGCTTTGTTGAAGGGAAGTATGTATTCCTACGTGTTCTGTATTCTTGTCTACTGCGCCTGGGTGGATGTGATCCCTGCAGTCACCGTTCCACCTTTGGGATCTTCGCCATTGCCCAGAATAAACCTTGGTTGTGTTGACGATAGCGAGGGCACTCCGCGTAAGTACAGCTGAGAATTCGGTTATTTCTTGTGCTAGCAGAATCTTCACTCAAATCATATTTTGTGAGCCCTACTCTTGCCAGGACAATGTCTGACCTTGATGCGAAAAAAGAGGCATAAGAATGTTAAGAGCAAGCTCGAAGACAGGGATGTCTTGCGTTTATACGGGTAGTCCTTCTCAATTATTTGTCCAAGTTTACTCTAAAAAGAGTTTTTGTTTTGTTTTAGCAATTGAGCAGAGTTTTTATAACGAGTCGTGTAAAAAGGACGACGATTGCTACGCGTCAAGTTTCAATTCAGTCATTTGCAAAAAAGGACGATGCGATTGCACTGATGGGTATATACCAGAAAAGCAAAGAACGACTGATGCATCAAAAAGAAGATTGTGGGTTTGCAATAGTCGTAAGTATTTTACATCTTGGAACTTAACATCTGAAAGCACGATAGATTTCGTAAATACAAAATAAGAAACATCTGAGATTCTTTATTGACCTAATTGTAGGTAACAGCATCTGCACTGCAGTAGTAATTTCCCACTCAACGTTTTTGTTTTTTGAGACTCCCGCCATTTAAGCGAAGTATGTACGTCTTGCTTAAAGCCGGCTAGCAGACAAGCCATCTAAGGAAGAGTTTGTGGGGACCAGCCAAGGCGGCTTCCCTCTGTGCTCCATTTAAAGCATTCCACGCGGGGGCATCCTGAGCTGGACACTGGCTTCCTCCGAGGCCAGTGTTTGACAGGCGAGACTCTTGTGATACCCCTCCCAGCTATGGAGTCGAATACTGCAAGCGCACTAGGTTCGAATCAGCACTGAGCGGTCCCTACCGCAGCGGAAGCTAACAACGACACTTCTGCAAGAGTAGAACCGCTACAAGGAGGAGCGTTGGAAGGAGGGTGAGTGCAGCTAAGGAAGACCAAACCGCACGAGACGAAAACGTCGACGGACCAGGCAGTCTGTGTTAGACCAAGAGGCCGACACAGGCAACCTGCTAGACCCAAACCAGTCAGGATTAGATCCAGGCTCGATTAGTCTCAAGACAGACCCTAGCCATGCGGAAGTATTCACGTGTGCGAGAGCCCTGGTGTGGGACAGTGCAGAACCGAATAAGGAAAAACCCCCATCAAAGGATTCTGTTTACACTGTTAACTGGTTTGCCTTCTGTGTCTCCACTCGCCTCCAAACGAGGGCATTCTGGACTGAGCGCTGACTCCCTGGGACGATGGCGGGCGGGGTGCGTACCCTGTCGGCGTTTTACAGCCGAGACTTTCTAGCACTTGACTTCTGTCTCTCGGGGTGCCTCGACGGTCCCAAATGAGTCATGTAACAAGCGCATTGGCGCCCAGGCGGCGGGAGATAATCGAGACCGATGTCTCTAGGCAAACGACTGCGACAGTAGGAAGGCAAGTCTCGCGACTATACCTGCCCCAGAAACATCAATCGAAGAGGTTGACGTACCAGCCAGGGGAGCGTATCGATTACTCCCAACCGCCAGGGATGCTGGTTACAGTCATCCACCCCCTGGCGTGCAAGGGTAGCTAGGTTCTGTGGTTTGTAAACCGATATCCACCGCCGACGACTGCACCCCAGAGGAGATCAGATTCTCGCTAGTGAGCAGTACGGGTAAGTCAAAGCACTGCACTGCCGCGGCCACCTTTTCCCAACATTTAAGTTTAGGCATCAGCACGCACGTATGCTCACCAGCACCCGCGGCAGCATCGTTAAAACCTACAGTACTCTTATTTTTCGGCTCTTCAGCACCTTCTCTGAACGAACCTTGTACAACAGTCTGCCAGCAGCCATACACATGCGCGTTGCCTCAAACTCCGAAAGATTTGGCGCCTGTTACGCCTGGTGCTTTCGACTTACCAGTGGCGGAACAAACTGGAAATCAACGATTTTGCCTATGCAAGGAGCCTTTCGTCGAGAAAGGATACCAATGCCAATTGGGTAAGTGAGTGGAAGTAAGGAAGAGAGGCATAGACTTCGGCGACCAATGGGCAATTCCATGTCATGCATGCCGCATACTGTATTCGCTAAAAGAGTGCCTAGAATTTTCAGTGACAAAAATCACTCTGAATGTGACCAACTGTGTTCATGTCAGGGGGAATCCAGAGCCAACCAAGGTGCCTCCCCTGACCATCATTCAGAATCCGATCGAATGCTGATTTTATACCAGAAAAATTATGAATGTATTTTTCTAGACTGCAAAGCTGACGAATATTATGATGACTACAAATGTAAGAAACGTTGTCAAGTTGACGAGATCAAAGTGGATGGACAATGCAGAAAAAGTAAGCTGCCATTCCACTGATGTCAGTCATGATTTGAGTGATGCTCTAAATTCCGCACAGTAAGCGCATGAACATGGTTGAACTAATGGTTGACGCACCTCACCGCACCTTGCACAATAGCACAATGCACTAAATGACCAATCCCGCTCCTTGGCCACTTGCTATTTATTCCAATTCCAAGCACTTCAGAAGCAATGTAGAATGAGCGAATTTACTTGCATCCTGGATGTTATCATTTTTCAGTGGCAGCCTTGGGCCAACCATGCCAAAGCAAGGAACAATGCGTCACCCCTTACGCGGTGTGCCGAGGTGGCAAATGCGCTTGCGGGGATGGATTTGAGTCGAATGCCAAAAAAGACTCGTGTGTAACACTTGGTAAGAATTGTGTCAGTTTTATGCTCCTGACTCCTCATTTATGGAATGAACATATTTGATGTCGCTGATCTCCTCCATGTGCTAATGTCACCGCTCGAACAGTCTTTATTCGACCCCATGATCCAAAACTATATGCCGCCATTCCTACTAGCTCTGCTAAAATGTGTGCAATCCGTTAGATGGGCGCTGAGTGAAACAGGAAATGCAGGAAAAACAATTATGTCCATTCCTGGAGACAAGTTAAATTGTCTTTGGTGGGCCCCCACTAAACATTTCTGCGTTCACTTGCTATTTTGATTTTATGAGAAGCAAACCATCAGCCAAAAACAGCGTGAAATTTTCAGTGTACAACTGCCCATTTGGTGATCCATTACGAAATAAGAAATCGTCATCAGTAGTATTATGCACTAACAAAAAATCGACCATCATTTTTCCATCAACTAAGCCACCAAAAAAGCCGCCGCCGACTTCGCCAGCACCTGAATCCAAAGCTGACAATACTGATTCCTCGTTATTATCACCTCCCGCTGAGCCATGCCCGGACACACATTTCTGCTTATTCCCGCCTGGCGAAGACGATGGCCATTATCGGGGCGTCTGTTGCGAGAAACCAAAAGCCATGTGCCCGATTGGAGAAGCACTGAAAAATGGCTCGTGCGATGTTTATGCAAATCCAGACACACCCTATTGTCCATCCGAATCACACCAGTGCCTACGATCCAGCTACTTTGGTCATGAGATCGCCATTTGCTGTCCGATCGCTTGCGCCCCATCGCATGTACGCTCGCCAAGCAGCGGCCGATGTTACTCCAAGAAAGAATACGGCGATCAGTGCGAAATCGATGAGCAATGCGAGGGTTCATCAGCTATTTGCGAAAGTGGTAAGCAGTGGATTTCGGGTCGGGGTAACCTGAACTGGTGGGTCCACATGTGAGAAATACTTAAGCCCAGCTGCCCTGCGTTTGGTGTTGTGGTAAGCATGAGCATGAACCAGTATACTTAGTTAGAGACCCACTCATGCAGGTGAAAATCATCATTTGTCCTTTCGAGGCGCAGGGTGTCATCCCTGCAGTTGCCCACCCAGAAGTCCTTCGTTTTTCATACCTCGTTTTCTATTACATAGGAAAATGCTCCTGTCCAAAGGGTTTCGCCGCCGTTGGCGACCCTCCGTCGTTGTGCACTCGTCAATGCAGTGACTACGAGTCTGAAATAAACGGGTCTTGTGTTCAACAATTGAAATTGGGCGAATCGTGCGATCCAAACTGGCAGCCCGATTTATGCCCCGCCAATGCCCACTGTTCAAAGAAACAGAAAAGATGCATTTGCGATTGTGGTTATGGAAGATTGGACGAGCGTAATTGTGGTTTACAGCCGACGTGCAATTTCACCAGCGACACCACGACGATACCGACACCGACTGACGAGTACAACATTACGGGCTTCATATTTTGCCAATTGCCTGACACATCGAAAATTATTGCAAATGCAGTGAAACAATGCCCAAAACTGCAATACTGTGCGGAATATAAATCAGATTTGGGCATATGCTGCCCGCGACCAGGTAAAATGGATTATGCTGAGGGGTATCACCCAACCAGTGCTAGAAGGATGTGTACTGGCATTCCTGGGCGGTCGATAGGATGGCAGAAGTCAACCACTCCAGCTGATGTTTCAGCAGGGAAGGGTATCACAGCTGTAGAGCAATGACACACTTACATTCACATTCACATGCGTTGCATGACGACACACATGGGTAGGTACATGCCTAGCGAGATGTAGTATGGCTGTCCCGAAAGTCTATCTCATGGACTCACATTGTTTGTGTTTAGACAAGGTGCAGTGCCCAGACGGTTCTACTCCAACGGCCAAGTGCGATCCAAGTATTCCGAAAGGGTGTGGTGGCAAGGGCGAATGTTACAAGTATATCAATATCGCGGCACCTCGCGATGCGACTGATGGCCATGTCTGTTGTTACCATAAATAGCCCATCGGGCCATAAAAGTCTACCAACTTTTGCTTAGGATTATGTATTTATCAGCTCTGTCGAATACGACGTGTCTTGCCATCATAGGGTTACTTTATATTCTTTCCATTCATATACCTATTTTGACATTGTCATATGAACGTACTTGTACGAACACGCTAAATTCAAACTCATGCTCTGCCGATGGAATTTGAGGTGTGTTCATGTTTTTTTTTCGAGTTTCAAGTATGGTGCCCGAAATCTCGAGATAGGTGAGAGGTAGAAACTTTTCGCGGAAGGGCCGACCCATACAGAAAGCGTCTAGTGCGCGTTACATGTTTTTCTTGGTCATTGTAAAGTGCCAAACAGGAAATCCAGACTTCGATTTCCTGCTATTCCTTTTGAATTGATAAATTCAACGCAAAGGTTGTTGCTTGACAAGTTACTACGCAATTTTTAAGTGGCAAACAAAATAACCTTAGCAACCCGATCGTTGACTGCATCCGCGACCCGTACCCTCATACTTGCACTTTGATTGATGCATCAAGTATCACAGAGACAAAGAATAGAGTACGTTTATTTGGACGAGCTATCCAATCTCGAAATGAAATGTATCAATATCAAAGTGCACGTGTTTCAGCAGACCCCTACCTACCACACTGGCATTAGTGAAATGATGTGTCAAAACGAAGTTATAATTTATGGGCTAGTTAGCGGCTCGCTGTAAGAGAAGTTTTCTACACATCCGTAATATATATAATATAATAAGCTCAAAAACGAATTAAGATACGGTGTTTCAAACAGTCTTGCATCATGCTGTTCATCCGTCCCGCAGTCAGGTTTGTTGGATAATTACAGAACTCATTGGGACTCTTTCATTGGGTCTTCCTGGCATTACATAGGCAAAACCTCGTGATATATGTACAGTACAGCAAACAGCTACGCGCAACATACAGCGTGGCAGCTTCGACTGAAGTAAGCGTCTTGCTGTCCATTTGTTTTGAGCAGAAGGCTTAGGAGAATATTCCCATTTTTAGTTGCGCAAAAGCATGTGAATTATTCTTTCAGTTTACTAAAAACATTTTGGTAGGACTGTGCTCCAGGGTGCGATACGATGCCGTTGCCGGGTGCTGTTAATGCAGACTGAATCTTTCATTTGCGCACATGTGCTTCTGAATTGTTTGTCATCAGTGAAATATTCTAGTTAGCAAGTTAGTAGTGATGATGCACAGACCAGCCATAGAGCAGCGACTGTGAATTCTAAAATGTGGCTGTAGCAAAACTACTGATGATCAGTACATTCGAGTGATGCAGGGGCCTGTTTGCAAAAGATTGTATGAAGCATTCTGTACTTACGACTTTTTTATATCAAGTATATCAATGGCACATTTTTTATATCAAGACTGCTACGAACTGTTTCGCGAGGCATTCCACATTGCTTTATCACAGGCCCATGAATCTGTCCGCCAACAAGTAGAGTCAAGGAGTGTTTTCAAATTTTTTACTGTTTACCAATTTTTTACCAACATTTATTTTCTTGAAGGCTTGAATTTGGTATCCTGTGCGACAGGAGGTGCCAAAGCTGTTCAGCCCGAAACGTGCAGTCGTGTGTGAACACATTGTGAGTCTCATGTCGCATTCGTAGGCACACGCTCTTCACAGCTGCGGCTGCAATGTTAAGTATGGGGTCCACACTTTGGAAGGTGTTTTTGATCGATATCTCCCGAACCGAGCCCTTCAAAATCTCGCGAAATTCTATACAGGGTTCTCGAGCTAGGACCATGTCCCACGAGCTAGGACCAAAAGTCATCGAAATCTATCAAAAGCTCAAATGGCGCCGATAACCCTCCCAGAAGTAGGTAGGTACTGTAGCTGTATAGAACCGCGAGAACTATCTTCTAGTAAGGGCATGGTACGTAACAGCACTTGGTGTTACTGACAGAGTATCCCTTAAACGGCTGGGACTGCCCGAAGCAGTAGCTCCACATTTTTAAAAGCGGAGCTGAAGCATGATCAATGAGGATATCAGAACAGTTACGAAACAATGTGATGTGGGAATGGAACTTGCAAGGTGGTGCAGAACTGCTGCTATCGAACATACTGTACGTACATCAGTAGGTTCGAGATGCAAAATCAATAGGCTTAAACAAATTAGCCTTTAACTCAATATTAGCTCTGCTGTCTGACTCGGAAAAAAGCATCTCAGACTGTGATTAGCTGCATGGAAGGCGATTTCTCTTTAAGCTGATGCGAATTTTTTTCGAAGCGCATTTACGGCAGCAGTTACCTCTGCCAGACAAGGCAAAAATGCTTAGGCCAAAAACAACGTCTCGACTGCAACAGGCGAACAATGCGTTTGTGATCTTGGCTCGCCCGTCTCATTTTGCGGCAATAAGTCAGATATTTTGTGATGTAAAACAAAGGCTAGACATTTACAAGTTGTCAGAAGATTTATCGCCGTTTATTATTGTTAGCACGGTTAGCATAACAAAACGAAATATATCACCACTCTCTGGTAACCCGACATCGTCCAAACCCTACTGCATCACAGCGAATTCTACCGAAATACGCAATGAAAACAGAAAAATTATATTCTATATGATAAGCAAAAAATCTACCCACTACTTATAAGCCTCAAAATGAAAAGTCTCTTTTATTCAAGCATTGTGACCAGTGAATCCGTCCGTTATAAACCATAGACTAGGCCAGCATAGTCATCGTACCGTCACTGGTCAAGGCACCATACATAAGCGGCATAATAATAATTCTCCTTGGGAGTATAACAAGGGTAAAATTGAAATTAAGCGGGTTGAAACGATTGGTTAAATTTACAAACCTAGAGTGAAGAAAATAAATGTTACTGGCGTAGCAAGAAAAAATAACGAGTCATATTGTAAAGATTAAAATAGTCAAAGTGCGAAATTTTGAAAAAAATACAGAGATGTGAATAGCTATACTGTGAATCCTAGTTTTAGTTCCCTCTGTTCATAAACCTCAGGTCCTGGATGTTACAAATTCTATAATTCCCTACCAGCTTTACTCTCTGGCTAATCTGGTGCCTTACTATTATAAATCAAATGAAGGTGAGGTAAAGTGGTTCGTAGTTCTATTGGCTGAAGGCCACCAGACGAGAATTTTCGGTATTATCATCACCAAACTAGTCAATATTTGTGGTACGCTTACCAAGTTTGCATCTTCAGTTCACCAATATGCGTTATCACCGCTAGCTGCCAAGTCGCTCCAGCTGGCGAATTCAGTCCAATTCTTGTAACTCATGGCCACTGCATCAGTCATCTTCAATTTCTCTCTACTCTCACTCTCGTCGTGAGCACTGGATTTTTTTGTGCTGTGATCGTACCCCGTATTCAGTTGAGGCATCTGATTTCGTTGCATTCGCAAGTGTTCACTGATAATCTCAAAATTTTTCCCATCATTATTATCCCAATATTCTTGGCCGTTGCCCGTTCGATAACAAATGCAAAATTCCATTCTCTGATGTTGTGTATCGTCGCACGGGATTTCAAAATCAAATTGAAATGTATCGAACGAATCACTCGAAGCACCCGTATTTTTTGTGCTTAGATAAGTGCAAGGGCGGTCGAAATAGGATCGCCATTCGTTATCAGTAAAACGTATGAATATATGTTTTTCGAAACAGATATTTTTCACTTTTATTGTACCAATTAAACGACAATGATCATTTTTGACCAATGTATTCTCCAAAGCGACGTTATTTGAGTCGAGTTTTGTACGAAAAGCTGAAAAAATTTAATGCATTACAGTATATCAGCCATAAAATCGTGGGGTGCCCATTTCTTTGCGGTCGCAAATTATTTACAGAGTTATCAATAACATGAGATCGGCTGCTTACCTACGTAATCGCTAGCGGGCTGCTTAAAATTGACCAACCATGTTGCGCATGGTTTTGCCACGGCTTGATCGTCCGCCCAGTCATCGCCGACTAATTGGCGCATAATTGCAGAATAATTGATTTTGGGTGGAACATCGGATGGTTCAGTCATGACACGAATCGTAGTCAACTGGAACCCTCGATCATCCGCGAACGCCACTTTCTTTTTTAACCGTTTCAACATAGTTTTGGGCGAGACAGGACCCGGGCCCACATCGACCAATGCATCAGTCACTTCTTCGCCCAATAAACTGGTTGAACGAATTCGCACCAAATAAAGCATGCCATTGTTCGAATCGACCACAGATGAGCACTCTGTCTCAGAATCCAAAGGAGGGTCGTTCGTGATCTCCTCCGCGTCACCATTACCATTATCAGTCACCTCTTCTGGAACCCTAGATTCAGTCAATAGTTGGCAATTGCCTCTCAAGTCGACCATGGTCGCGAACGGCACTTGCTCGCTGTCCATGTAGGCCGATGCCAGTAATCGATTCAATTCGGTCAGCTCGGATAAGGATCGACATTTTAGACTCGACGGTTTGGGGAATCGGTGACTCGTGGCCAACGGGAACGTGGCCACTCTCCGACACGGGTACATACCCGTTGGTTGCTGAGTCTCTGCGTACAATTCACCCCCGCCATCGTCATCTGAACAACTGATACCGACAGCTGATTGAGGCGGGTGAGTCACAATGGTCTTGTACGAGCCGAAAGTGGTCGGCGATGGAGACGACCGTAAAAGGACAGTCAAGTCCAAAGGCATGGTGTCCACGAGCGGGGCTAAAACAAAAATGTAGTCTCGCAGCTAGAGCTCGAATCGAAGCAAGAAAAAGAGACAAGGGGCTAATAAAGCTTATAGGTAACATAAAATAGTTCCTACGCAGACATGTCGACAAGCACACCGAGTGCCAGAATACACTTAACAACAAGTGGCGCCGTCTTACTTTACACTTGCACAGCCCATTAGAGCACCCGATAGCACGACCGTACCAATACTCAACCCCTCCCCCACACAACACCATTAACTATCCTCCGCAACCGAAGAAACGGCAAGTGCGAAAACAGAACTGTCTTTCCGCAGTTGCACTGATCGACGAGGACAGCCGCTTGCGCGCATCATTGCTGATACGACAGGACTAGGACGTGCAAAAGGGACGAGTTGCGTGATAAAAGACTCACAAGACTGGAGCACCGCCTCATCCAAAACATAAATAATCATCGCGCCTACCAAACCAAAATCCTATTACGAACTCATATGATGACGGGGTATGCACTTGACGTGCAAAGAGGAGGTATGGTGTCTAAATATGGAAGAAGGGCGGGTCTAAGTTGATGACAGCGTGCGGGTGGCGGCAAAATGACGTGCGGCTTATCAATCAGCAATGGCGAATTCAAGACACGAGCTTGGTTTTATGGTGATTTAGTGAAAGAGTCCTGAAGTCCTTGTCTTGTCATCTATTAGTGACGGGGTTCCAGGGAGGGGGGGGGACGATGCGATTAGAGAAAAGATCCGTCGAAAAATAACGATATCCTAGTGAGCAGCAGAAATGGGTACATGATTGGCATTACATTCAAATTGCATTTTAGACGGCAAGGCCCTTGGCTGCCGGAGAAACTGCTGCTGGAATAAACAGCCTGCAATAACATACTTAAAAAAGCAAGAAATGATGAAATTTTTGTGAGGATGACGAAACTTTGAGAATTTGTTTACTTACGTTCGAAACAGAGTTTAGATCTAATCTCTTTTGCCCCTACTATCGGGCCCGATGATTCATTTACTCTTGACCCCATTTTTAACAGTCTCCCGAATTTTAGCATAACTATTAGATAACCCATGATATTTTGGGTGTTCCTACCCCAGCCAACTCGTCTTACCCAACGCTCGCCGGCGGTCCCTTCGTCTTGGATACAATAAGCTCGCAAGCTCGCGAGGGCACACGACTAGCAAACTAATCCCTGATTTCCGCTTTTCGTCATGGTAGTCCTGAACTAATCGTCAAAAACTTGAAGCTTACGAATTTTTCTCCCTCCTCTCATCCTAAGTTTCAACAAGCATCCGAACCAACCACTTTCATCCTAACTCGTGGTCTCGTGAAAAGCAGCAGAATTTTTACGCACGCACGAAAAATTCTCCTTTGCACTCTTACATTCCTGCCCTGCTTGACATACCGGATTGCTCTTTAACTCGCCCAGAATCCATCTAGCCAGTTCTATGAACAACAAATGAAAAGAGGTGGCGAGTCGAAGCATTGACGTAACTCGGCTCACCTCACCTCGCCTCAATCCTATCCCCACACGCAGCCACAAAAACCCGCATGCTGTCAATATGCATACTCGCCGAGCGCAGTAGCTGCCTCAGCTGACGAACCTAGCCTCATTCGCTTCACGACTAGATAATGAGTTCGGAAAAATTGAGTGCCTATGATGTTTTTTGTTGTCGCCAAGAACTATAGAAAATGCCAGAACCGTTTTTCCTCACCACGTGCCACTCGAAATAATAACAAAGAAAATGGAAAGATTGAGGGAGGAAAGGAACAAAATAATTTGAGAGCCAAGACAAGACATACCTTCGATACAAATTCTGCAACCCATTTTTTGCAGATTGAATTAATTGGAAGAGCGGTTTCAGATAATGCCCGTTAGAAATCAATGATTTTTCAGTTAATATTGATAAGAAGCCAGAGTTTAAAAAATGTGCCGGAAGCGCTTTTTCAAACGGGGATTAATTAAAATGGCGATATTATGATAAGCTATCAATCAAATGAGAAATATAATGGAATGAGGATTATAAAATAAGGAGGTGACAAAAAGTATAAAAGATCCTTATCAAGGTTTATATCTTTATCAGAGTGATAAGAGGATTAACAACTATCAAATTGATGAGTCAATGAAAATTTGGTGCTGCTGATTTGCAACAAATGTGTAAAAATGTAGTAATCACTGGCACCATCTTATCACTGCCAATGTAGAGGATCAATCCAAGTTATATTCAGGATATACTTAATAGGTGAGAAATACGTAATCGCCGAATAACAACCCAAATCACTCGAAAACAATCTTGTCAAAATGCTCGGAAACATTGCCAAGAATGCAAGAGTTGAAGTGTGAAAAAGTATAGAATCGGTGGTCTGCTGACATTTGTCGTCACAAAAGAGCAGCGAACATTGAGCCTGAGAGACTTGAGCTTTAAGTTTCAGGACAAGAACTTCCTTTTATAAGAAAAGCTAAACGCATGAGTGAAGAGGAAAACTGAGGGCCGAAGGACAAAGTCGATTCTAGTTTTGATTCTCCCTTCCTGGAGTTCAGTCTCACTCAGCTCGACGTGGAAAGGTCGAGTCTATTTGCACGTACCATCACTTATATAGGCTAGGGTTTTTATGGTAACGTAAGAACTGGCAATGAGAATCGATAGGAAAAACCACTGCGGAGGCGGCGTGTGAAAAGCATATGGTTGGCAGTTCTCTCGGTCTATCTTCCCCTCCAGCAACTCTGGTTGCGCTACTGGTCATGGAACCCAGAACTATTTGCTTATCCTCCTCCTCTAGCTATCGGCGCGCACCCTGACACTTGTACTATCTGCTAGGCTCCCTGCCTAGTTTGGCACAGCCATGTGCCCAGGCACGTCATCCCGTGCGCATATCGACAGGGCTCTGCGGCAGACGTGCGGTTTGAAACAAGGAAGTAAAATCCGTTTATCAAAACATAAACACAGCGAGGAGGCACGAGTTCGTTGTCAACATCGTTCTGTGAGACATGAGCGCTAGCGGTGGGTCCTGAGGGTGACGAACTCGGGTTTGGCATTGATCGAATGTGAATGTTCGAGGAAAAAGGAACGTGGCTGGCTCGAAGTGGCTGCTAGATATGAGGACACATAACCTAATGTAAAATGCCCCCCCCCCCCCCGTGCATAGTCCGAATATGGTCTAATCTCATTGGTCATGTTTGGCAGCGCAGGGTTTGCCGTCCGATTTAATTCCCGATTAGGCTTGATGTGCGTGAGCTTTGTCAGTTTTGAAAAGAAGTGTTATTTTTGCTGTTTGCAGTGGCCTGAAAAGTTGGCGCGGAAAAATGGTGACGGCCTGTTTGGCAGGATTGAGCAAACTAGATATATCGTGATAAACAAGTGGCGAATTGTGGGCAGATAGTGGACTGTGGACTTCAGCAGATAGTTGATGGTATCTTTCTTTGCTTGAAGTCTAGCGACAGAAGCACAAGGCGACTGAGGAAGCAAGAATTAGAATTTAATGGGGGAAAAGATCTTGCTATAAATAACGTGATAATTTTTTGAAAAAGCGCCACTGCACTTTGAAGAAGCACAGTAGCAACGGGAACGCGGAAATTCATTCGAGTTTGTCTAAACATAGAGTAAGTGAAAGACCATGGCCCGTCGCCTTGCAGGCCTCTCAAGCAAGGCGCGCACTTCCTGGCGAGTGTTCGACTCTCGCCCGGGTAAATAATTTCTTTCACTCACATACTCCGCCCCCTGACCTTAGAGTGCGCATAGCTATGCTTGACAAACCTCAACCAAAAACCCCAACTTGGAATGCGGCCTTCGCACTCTGGTATATCGAATTGTTGAGGCCTGGAATAAATGCGTTCTTCGAAACATTCTGTGAGCTGGCCCCTTTGCCGTCGCTACAATTTTCCCACGAGATTTCCAAGCCGTTTTTTCCAATGTTGTGACTTTTACGGATTGAGGGCGCCTGGAATTCTCGGGGTGAGGGTAGGGAAGGTGGCTCGGTGGGAATCAGCGTAAGAACAATCCCTTGGGTGAGATTATTGCTCTCCCTTGCTTTCGCCCGCTCGACTCGTTTCTAGTTAAGTAATTGTTCCAAATTTGTGAGGATCCACCCTTCGTATTCGTCCAACCCATTCGGCAGACCTATGGCGTGGGTCAAGCGCCAGCCAGAGACCTCAATTAGCACACTCTCAATGGTCCTTTGCGGTCATCGTTCCCTTTGGTTCGTACTGGAAGAGTCAATGAGTTGACTCCGGGGCAGATGCGGCGCATATAAACCAGGCATTTTGCTTGTGCCTACTGGTTCAGTTTTACTAAGCTTTTTCCAGCGAAAGATCACTCCAATTATTTTCTTCAACCCACACAGAAAGGAGAAATTTCATTTCATCAATTTACGACAAGGTTTACGCTTCACTAAAACAACATTTCATGACGAATCTGCAAAATATGCCAGCCATTCAAAGACATCTCTGCAACAATGACAAAGCTAATCGAGGATAGTTTTAGCTGCTTTAAACTGCAATAGGATAACATTATTTGGCTAGCACGAATACAGTGCCCTACAGCAATCCTAGCCTACATACTGTACGGTAGTTTATAGCATGCAGAGATCTCAGTCCAATGCAACGCACTTCAGTACTTGTGCACTCCATCGTCTACTTCGACGCTCTATTGCTCACGTAACGAGCACTTCCGATTCGATTGAAAATCGAGCCTGACGTGGGCGCTGAAATCGGTGAGGATCGGTCAGTGGTCGATGAGAGCAGCGGGACGTTCATGCTGTGCGTTGAACCGGCTGCGCTTTGAGGCGATGCAACCATACTGGCCATTGGTGATGGGTTCGTGTTACGACGAACGGGCATAGGCGATTTCAAGAAAACCACCCGATCTTGGGAACATGAACGATGATCGACTGGGAGCACCTGCGAGGCGCTGCCGTATGCGCCGTCAGTGCCCTAAAATAAATTAGAGTTGGGCCAATTCGAACAAGGTGAGAAATGGTAAACCCTGCTCAGAGATTATTATTATGACAACACAATAACATAACATTGTCAGTTGTGGCCAGATCGATCGACCAGTACCCCTTCCCTGGTCAAACTGTTTGTAACATCAAGTAGCTACTGTACGATGCCTGTGCTGGAAGATAGTTCTCGCGGTTCTACAAAACTACAGTACTTTACGTTACAAAGGAGGTCTATATAGTTCTGGGAAGGTTTTTTCGGCGCCACTTGGGCACCGTTCGACGGATTTTGATGAAATTTGACCGAAGCATGCGGGACATGGCACCCGAGAACCTACGATGGGATTTCGAGAAACTTTGATCGGTTCGGGAGATATCGATCAAAAACGACATCTGAAGTGTGGACCCCGTACTGTAGAATGAGTCCGCAAGTTTGACCAGGGAAGGGGTACGGGTATGTGCTCCAAAAGACAGTCATGGCTCGATCGTGAGCCTCGTAAGAGTACTGTAAAATTAAGCCTTTAATTCAATGTTACTTCTGCGCTATGTACAGCTACAGCGTTCGTTCGTTGTATGCGTTTGTACAGCAGGACATTGTATCACTTATCAGCTCTGATGCTTATCGCCGTCTCCGTACTCATAATCTTCGTTCTAGTGCCACACCAGTCACATTAGCAGTCCCTTACTTGGCTCCGAGCATGCGGCAAATTAGCTGGTGAATCTACGCCGCTATCAGCTCCATCCGAGCAAACTGACGAAACGCTCGAATCAGACAGACGTCGCGGTCGAACCATAGCCGGCTGTTTATCCTTGCTCGAAGCCGACTCTGCCGGGCGCTGTTGTTGATTGGTCGACGCTTGTATTATGGCGCAAAGGTGATCGACTAGACGGCGGAAACGACGCACTGGTCCTTGAAGAGAAAGACGAGGTTGACGATTAGCTGCTGCAAAATTATGGCACCTAGAGGCTCGCATCAGCTGATCAGAGGGAGCACGTCTTCAGGAATCACCAGGGGCTTTGATTGCAAAAGGAGGCAAAAGACAAGTGCTGAGGGCAGGAAAAGCAATGACGACCGCAATACACATTTTTCCATTGCCAGCCGTAATGCAGAAAGCATACCTGATATGAGTGTAAACTGAACGATATAGCTTCCAGAATCGGGAGACGTGATTGGTAATCGAGAATTGGTCAAGATATCGACCTAAAACGTTTGGTAAAGTTGAGCTTCGTAATAGCAGCAAAAACTGCTTCAGTTGAAAGCTGCCACGCCGCGATATGCCAGTGGGGTTCACTTGGTGACTACGGTCCTTTATAGATGCCTCTGAAAATGGCCCTTCTAGTCTTTATCTCTTTAAATCCTCATGCACAACCAAATGTCATCTCAACAGCCTGATGCATTCTCGTTCTGCAGGTTGAGTACGCTGACACCAAACACACCGGAGTCCATTCACTGCTTCACTTTGTGTGATCGTACAGCACTATCATGTGCATTTCCCTCGCAGCAATGTGTTACCTGCATGCGCACACCGCGCGAGAACATGCTTCCACCAGTCCCGCTTCCACGTTTGTACTCGACACGAAACGAAGTTTGTCCGACGACGCTATGGCTCAATTCATTTATTGTCAGAAAAGCTCGAATTAATTCGGCTTTGATTCCGTTTAGTGATCTGCCCATGACCGTTATGCAAAACGTCTCTTCCCTGTCCACGCTTGTACTATTCGTCAGACTGCCGAACCATGATTTTTTGACCAAACTGAAAATAGTGTCGAGTATTTACACAGTCGATTTTTTTCTGAACTGGAACTTACTCAGAAGTGTCTAACATACTGCTATCTTCAGAATCTGAATCGCCAGCTGGAATGAGAAAACAAAGCGATAATGTCATAGCTGAATTTGTGATCTATTTCCTATCAGAGGCCCGATTTGCGGTCATTATGCCAACACCATCGAAGCGTCAAGAGCTGTACAGTACAGGCTAAGTTGGTATTGAAATATCACACAGTAAAGGATATACAGTCTGTACCTGTATGTCCTTATGTGTGATATTTCATTAAGCAATGAAAATGGAAAATGACTGCTCGACTCCTCATTCGGCACATTTTCGACAAGGTTAACCTGAGCTAGATTTTTTAAGTAACGTGCTTTCTCTGCATTTTGTATTTCTGTATTTATACTCCCCGAGTGCGCCTTGATGCCCGAGTGTAAATAAAGTACGAAGTATCAGGCACTGCTTGACTTATCTGCGACTTCACGCACCAAAGGCTAATTACCGTATTTCCTCGAAATTCTTCCTCCCCCGCCCCCCCCCCCCCTGGAAATCCTCCACCAGGGACGAATTTGAATTACCGCACAAAATCATGAGGTATGGAAAAGGTGAAGGACATGAGTGTTAGCGTGATAGAAAATGTTATGTCTTCATTGAAGAGTCAGATGATGAAGATGAGGTTGAAGACGAAGATATCGTGCATAGTGATTGAATTCGGTTATGAGCATCATGAATACGGGAAGAGAAGTATTGAAATAAAAGAAGTTAAAAGTACTTATTGGGAAGTAATAGTTTCTTTCTGGCACCGGAAAATGTTTGAGCTTTGTTCTCCCCCTCTGGTTATTCTCCCCCGTCTGGGACCCATTTGAAAAATTTCTCTTCCGGGGGAATTTCGAGTTAATACGTTATTGAGTGCGCTCACTGATTTTGAGAAGTAGCTCTAGCTTGCCACCTGTGCTTGTGTACTTACAAGATTGCTTCCTTCTGTGGAATCTGGGCGTGCCCATCAAGGAATTCTTGATATTGCTTAACTTTGACCTCCATTGATGATGCTGAGGCTGCTGTCCAGTCATTGGCGATGGTGGTGGTGTCGGTCTGCCAGCATAGGGTGGTGGTGGCGGCGGGATTGCTGGCGACCCTCCCGCTCCCATGACCAAACTATTGTTCGATCCTTGACTGCTGCCATAATTCTGCGCGTACACGCTGGAACCCGCATTGGCTGATTGAGTTGGTGTCGCGGCCGATGGCTTCGATGCGACCGAGCACGTGGGGATCGGCCAAATGCTATTGGTACCCGTGGTGTAATAATGGCGGTTATGATGGTTGCCAGTGTTGCTGGTCCCGTTGTTGATAGAGAAGCGATGATGGTTGTTTGAGGACTGGTTGTTGATGGTATTAGATGACAAGGGGGATACGTAGTTGCGGTGAATTGGGAGAGGACTCTCCCGAGGCGATTGGCTCGGGGTGCCGCCCAAACTGCTGTATCGTGAACGCCTGTAATCATAAGATGCCAGTCGCAGTGCACAGGCGTAGTGTCTACGACAGCGGCAGTAAAGTCATACCCGTACGTCTTTCTAGGATTCAAGGGCGACCCATCACTGATTGATCCGATACGATATCTGAAATGTGTAATCAGCGTTATCATTTCATCACTCGATTGTGTAGATGATAGGGTGACATTCGATGCCATTGACAAGATATCGCACAAGGTATCTGCGCATCTACCCAAAATCTCAGATGTCCGCAAGACAGTTTATCAGCTGATCAACGACAGCAATTTCTTTGAAAAGCGATCAAAGACAGCAGTTATTCAAAAGTTCGTAGTCACGATCACTTCGAAACAGCAAAAACTGCTTTAACCTTATTGGCCATGGCCATAAGCTACTTCGTCTGCTGATTTATAAACATAGCATATTATTAGTATTCATCAGTCCCCTGTATGTTCGTATATCAGTGACCCCAGAGATCATCTTTCCTCCCAATTTCTGACGCGAGATAAGCCATGGTCAGAGGTGCGCGACCTGGTGAGGCCAAGACTATTGGTGACTCTGAAAAACATTGGCGACGCAAAACCCCAGTTTGTAACTGAAATTTATGCCTATCTCATAAAAATGAAATAGTGTCTGAGGAAAAAGATCACACATTTCTGGTGCGACCTAAACTAACATTGTGTTCCTACAACCAACCTTACCACTTCACATCACATACCTATTATGCCTTGTACTATCGGTCCTCTTCTTCGGGGGGTCATAACCGCCATTGACCGAAGGTCGCAAAATCAGCTCGCTTTCATCCTCGTAAGCTGGTAATCGACGTTTACGATCCAATAAAAGAAAATAAACCATCTTCTCGGTGTTGTGCCTTGAAAAATTAGTGCAGTAGGTACCTTTGCTAAAAAAACGAGAGTAAAATCCAAAGTAATTACTTAGTACTGAGCAATTCTCGAATAAGTTTCTCCTTATCACGAAAGCATCCCAAGCTGGTCATATGTCGAAACACATCCGGGTCAATATTTTCTTCGCTTGGAATTATGTGGGTCTGAAAATTTTCATAGCGATACGTTTTCTTAGTTTTGCTTTGTGGCTGAGTGTCTCTGTTCTAATGACATGGCTACAAAACATACTTGTACAATCTGTGACATTGGAAGTTCAAGCTCGGCTTCGCATTTGCTGGTACTCCTATAAAAGCACAACCAAATTGAGTCCAACTCAAACGGTTTCAGACTGAAAAACACTAAAACATTTGAGGGGATACAATTCTTTCGCTGTTTGGTTCCTCCTCTCTCCCTGTTTCTCTCCAAACAGTGGAGCAGGAAAATGTGGAGTACGTGAAAAACAGTTACAGTATGACAGCACCAGATGAAGATCAGTGCAGTTTACAATAATGCAAAGCTCAGAGTAGCCCAGAGTGGGATCTGTAAGCAACATGAAAAGTACTTACCCGACGACCCAAGGATGACGAAAAACATCAGCCAGCTGCAATGAAAACGCAACTTTTGGGCTACAAATTATTGGTATATACTACGGGGCAATCCGCCTCCAGTGTTGGGCGGACAGAGGTCATTAAAGGAAGTATATAAAAAAATTGTACAGGGTCCTCCTGTTATAATTAGATTCACCAGACTGAATGCCACAAACGTGCAGCAAGAAGACCCGCATTTAGCCGACCCAAGGCGGGGGTTAGCCCCTGTCTCCTCCCCTGTAACCCAGCTGTAACACTCATCGTTACATGCATTCTACGCTAGGTAAAGACATTTACTCGAAGACACGTCAGTGCAAAACGGCTCATTAAAAAACCATCTCAAAAACCACAGGTCGAGTGGCCGACTATGAAATCCAGTTGCAACCTTCGGGTGACATTTTCGAAAACTCAAAGAATGGTGACATTTTTATGGGGTTAGACTTCATCGTGACGGCAACTCAAATCTCTCGGATCCTACAGGCAACTTCCTATTAGGGCTTCCACACTATCCCACGATCTTTATCAGCAAAACGCTGCAGCCAGAGCAGCGACTCCGTCAGGGTAGAGCAAAGTGCAAATGTCCAGCTAGATAGCATGCTCGTTCCCCCTGTTATAATTATTGGGCAGAACTAGGCATAAGGTTTACCGTGTCGCAGAAACAGTACGCAAGCCTTGCTCTGGGGCTGGGTCAACATAAGCCTGATGCCCGCTAGTAATGCTGCTAACTAGCTAGCCTGCTAGTGTAACCCTCGTGCCTGGTAGGCTATGGCGAGTGTCCCCTGGCTGGGAGACGTCAACCTCACGGGTTGATGTTTCAGTCGTAAGGTATAGTCACAAGACATGTCTGCTCCAGTCGGAGTTTTTGTTCTGCCGACTTCGGCCGGCAACCTCCCCCCTATGCCTGCCACGCTTTACTGCACTATAGTAATCTGGCAAAGAGCTCGCAATCAGCGCAGATGCTGTCCATGCATCTGTAACCAGCATCCCTGGCGGTTGGGAGTGATCGATACGCTCCCCTGGCTGGGGCGTCAACCTCTTCGGTTGATGTTTCTAGGTCAGTTATAGTCGCGAGAGTTGCGATCCTTCAGAAGGGGTTACCTGCCCAGAGACTTCGGTCTCGACTATCTCCCGCCGCCTGGGTGCGCAGGTTACACATCTCTCTATCTAGGTAGCTAAATATTTGCCATCAAACTTTTGACTCTTGCATTCCATAAACATTGTTCCGTTACTTACTGTCATTCGCTTATTCGAATCCACTTCGATCATACTACGCAGCAAATTTTGACAGTCTGGTGGTACAAAATGTGGAATGTGAAATACACCTTTTTTAACCTTTTCTAGCAAATTCCTCAAATTATCGTCGTCGAAAGGCAAAGCACCCTGAAAACAAATGCATTCAACTACTGCGATTTCAGGCAAATTTCAAAAACTCCTTTTGCCGGAGTGAAAATCTACGAAGCTGACATCATTGTCAGAGAACCCAACCTTTCTTGAAAGCTGCTTGTTTTTGAGTACTTTTAGATGCGATTCTATGATTGCACAAGCGGCGTAGTTGTGGCGGGCTTGCCTTTGTTGCACTGTCTATCTGAATAAAACTCAGGAGAGCCGAACTTACCACCAGCAATGCATACAATATCACACCGCAACTCCAAACGTCTGCTTTCTTGCCATCGTATTTTTCACCCTGTGAATGTAAAAATGCTTTACATTTGGGTTATAAAATTACCGTATGCGATCTCACTCGAATAACTTCGGGACAAGCGTAATGCGGTGAGCTGAAAAGAAACATTCAGTAAAGACCAGCTCAAAAACACACTTCGAGTGGCAGCCTATGAAATCTGGTTTGTAACTAGAGGTCCTCTCGAGTCCAAGGGTAAGCCCCCGGGGGGGGGGGGGGAGGGGGGAGGGGGGGGGGGCTGAAAAATTGCATGAACTGCACAGGAGTTGCTTTTTTGAAGTTGATTTGTCAGCAAAATGGAAATTCATTCACTAAAGCCATCGATCTTTATCAGAATCCATGGTGGGAGGCCTCAGATGAGGCTAAAAAACAACTGAAGTCATCATTGATATAAAATGCAACATTTAAAAGGACTGCTCTTTGACACTTTTATCGTATAACTGAAAGTTTGTGTTACAAAAAAGGGTGATTAGAGAGCATTAAGTGGGCTTGAGTGATTACCTCACCTCGCTAGCTTTTCCTCTTACAGTATGGGAAAATAAAAATGCTAGGGTTCAAAAATTCAGTGTATAAAGGAGGCCCTTACCCGCAACTGGTCTCCAACATGGAACCTTCGACTTGCAATGAGGCCATACCGAAATCGCCAACCTTGATATTATTACGATCGTCCAAGAGCAAATTTTCGGGCTTCAGGTCCCTGTGACTGAAGCGAAAAGATTTTCGTCTGAGTAGTCCTCTAGTAATTACAGTCAGATCAGCCCTGTCACACTAAGCAATGTTTTCTTACCATATGTTATGAGCGTGACAAAAATCTAAGGCCGACATGATTTGTCTAAAAAACTTTCTGGCTTCCTTTGGCGTCAATCGTCCTTTACGTACCAAATAATCAAACAATTCCCCACCGCTCACGTGTTCCAAAACCAGGTATCTGCAAATGATTGACAGGTTCAGACATTTGGCTCCCTTGTACTAGATGACAAGGATATTGTCAGTGCGATGGCAGATTTTTAGTACGTAGGTGTGATCCCCCCATTTAACTAGTCATTATCTCAAGGCGATACCCACTATAAAACATCGACACGGCTGTGGGGTGTGGAACTACTCAGTGTGGGCTAACCACAGTTGAAGTTAGGGCTTCTCTTACGAGTCAAATTAAGGGTGTGGCTCTGGAAGGCTAGCGTTCAAATACTTATTAGATTGGGCTGGCAACCTTTCAGATCAAGCTGTGCATGCTTGGACATGGCAAACTACTCTGATGCAGCAACATGTTTAGGCCCTGCGCGACAGTTGGCAAAACAAGTTGCTTTGCCGGGTGACACATTATGTTACAAATACTGTCTAAAAAAGTGGTTTAAACTTTTTTAGGGGCTAGTCGTTCCAGACTGTTTCGGAAAACTTACCAAAGTTTTTTGTAATTTTTGCATAAAATACTTACAGATATTTCTTATTTTCGTACACATCGTGCAAATGCAGAATATGCGGATGCTCGATCAATTTCATAATTGCGATTTCTCGTTCGACCTAAAAAATTATCGCTACGAAAGCAAATCTTGATTTTCTGCTAAAATTTCTACTGACTGTGGTGACAATTTAATCGAGGTTAAGATCTTGAGTAAAATTCAAAGGGCCACCAAGAGACTTGGTGGATGTTGCCAATCACCGAAATCATCAAGATGAGTCAAATTTGAGTTCTCTACACGCTTTATTTATCAGTCAAATGGACAGTAATGTGCTTGTTTCACCCGAAAACTTTTGCTCTTTTTTTGTTCTGCCTATTTTATCTCTCTCCAGCCACACGTTTTTGCATCTCGTTTCTTGGCATATGCTCTCTCGCCACTCTCAACGTGGAAGCTAGCTAGCATGTGACAGCTGATGTAAGTGAATTTATTTCGGTTCATTTGCTTTTTCATATGTCAGACTCTTCGTAGAAGCGGTCAATTTAGAAAGAAGCAGCTGACTAAATTGAGTTATTCAAGTCGATAAAATTCCATTGCAACCTATAATCTTGTCCTCGGAGCAAAGCTATCCTCCCTCGCTCTTCATCGGCCTCAAAGACTTTTCAGATGGGTGTGACACCGACGGTCCTTGTGATAGCCTAGGGTGCGGCAGACCTAGTCAAAAGGGCACGTACGCACCTTCTGCAATACTGATTCGGATAGCTTCTCCTTGTTGACAATTTTGATGGCCACTTTTCGGCCAGTCACGCAATGAACGCCCAATTTGACCAATCCTGGAATGCGAAAATCACCTTGAGATTGATGAAGATGTCTTTCAGCCAATTTTGAGGAGAGCGCCACATGGAGTAGTAATAATGGGGGCTGCTTCCCGGTATAAATTGAAAGTGCAGCATCAATGGGAAATTCTCCTTTGAAGGTTAAATCATAGCTGGTAAAATGATGCATCAAGTCCGTTCCACAGGGTCATTTCGAGTGTGGGCTTGCTCGAATGTCGACTCGGAGTACTGTAATTTTGGAGGATGACATACCAGACGCACTGCATAGAAAACAATTCTGCGCAACAACCCCCAGTTGTTAAGAAATATTGTAAGCAGATCGCGGAATGTTGTCTTACACTTACTGAAGCCCGGGAGGCAAAGTACCTGACTGCCAACGAATAAGCTGCGCAAAAAACATTACTTTTCTCACTTGCGTTTGTTTGTCTTATTTTTAGGTTTATCGCGTTCACACTTTGTTCCTCTATTGCACTAGTGCGAGATGCTATGGCCTGGTCAGAATTCCAAGAAGCAATGAGCTAGGAACTACCTCGAACTAAAAAAACGTTGTTCGCAACATAATAGCAAAAGCATTCTTTCAAAATTTAGGGTACCTAGATAAATTACGTGGTTCTGAAATGCAAAGCAGTCAGCAGCACAGGGGACATATATGTCCTATTCTCTCCCCCTCTCAGCAATACTTCAAAGCTAACTGGCGGAAAAGGCATTTTATGGTCCTTTATGCACTGGTACATTTTTAACAATTTTGTAATTTCCCAGAAACCAGTTCAATATTACGCGATACCGTTATGAAATATATTTGTATGCCCGCTGTATGATGATGTAAAAAATGATCCTAATCGGCCGAACGCTAATGCGGCGATCAGAAAAAAAACCTAGACTGCCTCTCTAGGTTCAACTGGCACAGAGTATGTACTGTATAATAATAGCAGAAAGACCTGTTTCGACATGAGCAGCATGCGATGGAAATTAATTGCAACTTGGCATCCAGCAGTTTTCATGAAAAACCAATTTTTGTGCATAATCAAGGCACTTTTAAAATTGCACCAACAGAAAGCGCAATTTCGCTGTTGGTAGATCTTTGAGGATTATTTGAGGAAATGTGTTCGCGCTGTATCTTGCCAAGCCGCTCCGTTTTGCTAAGCAAACCCAATAGGGTACCACTCTTTGACCATGCCTTTCTATTGATGGTATAGAGATGCTTCCGAATCGATGGCCTTCTCCATCCTAGTCACCACTTTGAGCCTCTACACCTACTTATTCACCACATCAGCGCGGCCCTTGTCCATCCTCCTAACACATACAAACACACAAGCTGGGCTGTTTACACAATTAGCCGGTCATAGCCTAATTGAGAAAGCGTGAATAAATGGATTGCTAGACAGCTTATAATCGATACATTGCGAGCGGACACGACGAGGTCGATTAGGTGTCAATCGAGCACACCATCTGCAATGTCTGACTAAGCAAGATGGTGATGAGTCGCTCACTAGGACACGGCCCCTGCTCCCATATTTGGCTTCCTACCAGAGCTGTGCTAAGCAAATGTATGTCAAGCGAGGACAGATCTAGGAAGAGCCTATGACGTCATCGTCTGCATGAAAGCTCGAATTAAGCATTTTGCTTCGTTTTTGATAAAAGCATTGAGTTCTAAAGGAAATAAATCAATGAGACTTAAAAAGCAAAAATGAAAGCGTTGGCTAACTAGAAACTAAACAAGCAAACTTCACTAAAGACTAAAATTGCCAGAAAGCTAACACAAGTGATGGCCAGCACGACGAGTATGTACGCACTAAACAACGCTATCATAAAAAAAGACGAAAAATGTGAGGATCAAAAAAACTTTTGTAGCCGTAGGGGATGATAAAACTGATTCTTCAGCCTGAATTTGCAGATACCTGAATTATGCTTCACTAGCCATCCTGACCTCCATCCTGGGATGTTAGAGCTGTCACGTAATCACAGCCCACATTCTCATTTGTAACACTATATGATCGTGCACGCACCCTTTTCCACCGCTTTTTATTTTCATGCAATATTGGACTTTTTAGGAGTCTCCTAACGATAGTATCCAGCTGTGCAGAATAGCTCTCAATGGAGTACATCTGCTTAAAATTATACACTTTCCTTTTTCTCTCGACAGACACTAAAAAAAGATGACTAGACTAAAGCGCAAAATTGAAGCTAAAATTGCTTGAACCCGGTTTTTTTTTAAAAGTAAGCCCGTTGGGTTAAAATGTAAAATACACAAGAATGCTGCACGTCATTCTCGATGTGCAAGCTCCCAGTAGTACAGTATATGCAGCGTAAAAGATGCGGGAAATTCAAAAGTTTGAATTATGCATGCAGGAGCATGAAAAGATGAACGTACCCGTTTGTCCTTTTCCCAATGTCTTCTCCAATTTATAGGGTCCAACGAATTGAGCGTTTTCATTATTCGACGCGACGCTATTAGTCGACGACATTGCCCCAGTTATATGATCGATTATATTATTATTATTATTTTGATTAATGTTATTTTTATTGATAAAATTATTCTTTGTTAAATCGTTAACCACTTTGCTACAATAAACTTCTAGCAGTACGTCTTTTAAAGCAGAGAACATTTAGTCGCTGCCGACTCGCAACTGACTCGCTGTTGGCTGATGATAAGCAGAGAACGGTGGCAGCTAGTCTTTTCGTTCATTCAAGAAGTTTGATGGAGGGGTTTGGTGGGTTCTGCGGTGGAGGATACCGGGTCAGAAAAATGTAGGGCCGATCGTATTTGGATGCGTGGATACTAATTCTGAGATTATGGTGGAATGAGTGTCGATCTGGACGACTAGGACGGGACTGAATCGGCGTGAAGGCTAGCATGCACGCACATGAGAAGGAGAGGGATGGTAAATTTGCGTGTCCAGGAATCGAACTGGTGCACTAACCAAGGGGTAGAAGGGGCTGGTGCGAGCCGACAGGGCGCCCCACAGCTCGATCCAATACCAACCTAAGGAAGACGGGACCGTGGCGGCCGTTCGCGCGAGGACAGACGCATGGAAAGGGAAGCTTATAGGACAGGCGGGCGGTCGGCTTCCGGTTGAGCCTCCAAAGCGGCGCTTTGTATTTTTTACGCCCTTTCTCTCTGCCTCCGATTGATCGCTCGTTTCCACCCCGCCGAGAACATGAACGTCGCCTGGCTTTTTCCTTCTACGTACAGCATCTCCTTCTCTCTCTCCTATCTTTCTGCATTAGCCCCTAGCGAAGAAGGGCATAACTAGAAACACGATCGATCCAGGCCAAGCAGCCGGCCCGTCAGCCAGCCACTACCAGGCTCTCGCCTAATAAAGAGCCAGCGGCTCCTGGTGCAGAGAAGAGGAGGAGAGGTGATCGTGAGTGAGTGTCAGTGAAGAGATGTGCGAAAGATTCGATGCCAGCAGAAGAGGTGAAGAATGTGAACATAAACGATGGGCTGACCACCAGCCCCCACTTTTCTACCCATTCAGTGTCTTTTTTATCACTGAGGCTTTCCAAAGTATGTGCTGAACGAATAGTCGATAAAGCCTGTTAGGATGCAAAAAGGAAAGAGGTGCTTTGTTCTGCTTGAGAAGCTAGTGATAATATTGGAAATCGTTTTGCTTAGAGGTTTAACAAAAACCATTGTTGCCATGCGACCAACTAAACAGCTGGAAGTTTTTACCAAAGATTCTATTTTTATGCGCCTACAGTGGCGCGATGCACAAGTACGAAAAATCTTGAGTGCGGCATTTTAAAACATAACTATTAAAATTTTCTAAAATGTGTTCAGTTTGCAAAATTGTATAAATGATGTCACAGAATGATTTTAAAACTAATTGATTAGAAATATAGTTTTGTTGCTTGCTTTTGAGCTTTGTTCACTGGTTGATTATAGAGCTTGACAGCGTTACAAGCTACAGTTCCTTATTATCACAGTCCCCATTAGAGCCACAAGCGGGGTAGCTAATCCGAATGATGGCTCGTATAATCATAGTAAGCAAAGCTTCATTTTCTCGCGTGCACATATGTGGAGTCAGTTGTCTTAGGAGACTGCATGGTGCTTTTGTATCGGCTTTGTGACTTGTCTCGTGTGTTTGATTTTCCGACCTCGAATGTTTCTTAGATCTTGTGTGCGCTTCAGCGTTTGTCTTATGAATAAAACAGGATGATGATGAGTTGACACGAGGGACTGAAACTGAGATCTCCTTGAGGAAAATATGGAGGCACTGAGTGCGAAATTTGGGCGACTTTTGCTGAGCACTCTGAAATAATTCATAATTTGTATTGAAATAGCTGCAGTCGGCGCGTTATCCACTAAAAAATAAAACAATGCAAACATTTTCTTCGACAAGCAGAACTTACCATTTGTCCATGTACGCATACTGCTCCGAGTCACAAATGCCTACTCTCCGTAAGCACGCACGAACTTACAAAGGACTGTAGGCGCAACAGAGATTTCGTTTTTGTGAAAGCAGCCCTTTTGACTTTGGCGCCACTAACAATTCCGCTCTTTTATATTGGAGTGTGTGTCCACATGTCTTGTCATCCTGGTGCTACGAGTTTCAAAGGGTCAAAGGGTTATGCCAGTGGGAGAGCCTGAAGGATTTCAAACCAGTACGGCGCATAGGTATATGTTCCTGCGCAAAAATACACTATCAGGCCTAAATACGAGGCTATGCAGGCCCTAATAATAGACATTTTTGTTAATAATATAAGGAACCAAAATTATGAGTAGAAAATCTAAAAAAAGGTTTGCCCAAAATGTTTGCGAGATGCAGGAGGTATTCTTCACATAATAGTTCTACCCATCAGGGGAGAGGATATATCGCTCAGTAAGAGGAGCTGCAGGATTTCAGAGGCGTCCGACCAACGGTATAACCAACGATATACATACAAGTGAGGATTCGCAGGTCATATAGAGTACTGACCCCTTTTGGTGTCTCGCATGAGGTATCGTCAAGGCCTTCGGTGAACCTTGCGCACTAATTGTAAGAGTAACTGTCTTTGTTGAGACAAGATATTTTGCCCAAGACGCGCAAGACTTTGGTGAATATAAGTCGCAAATCGGTGGCGTGCATGCCCGCAGTATTCTGTGCAACATACTACACCTACCACTGAATTATCTTGACTAACGTTATACGCACTCACACAATCTCGCTATAACATGCGCACAATACAGATCGAACAACTACAGTAAACAAAAAATTTCTTGCAGCAAAATCAAACTCAAACAATTCAGCCCTTCGCCACGAACTTGGCCCAGAATAACGCGATGATGTCGCAGTAAAAAGATAAAAAATAAGCTAATTTGTGCTTTTTAAGGTTCTCGATCACTGATCACATTCTCTCTTCCCTTGTTGGTTGCTTTCGCCCTTTGATTTCCCAGAACCGTTCCAACAGCCACCGGAACTCTGCCACCCGCCTTAACGCCCTGGTTCAAATTATCCTTCACCTTGTGCTTCAGCAAAGAGAATGAGACGGAACGATGATCAGCTCGTTGGATTGGATCCATGACGACAGTCTCGACATGACGGCCTTTATTGCCAATGATCACCAAATCGATCAGGGTGCCAGTGCCAGGTTTCGATAAACTGGGGCGCGTGTATTCTTTAACAGTTTGGATTCCGTCAACGGATCTTATCAAATCGCCGACAGCGCGTTGGGATCGAAGCTCGCGTTGGAGCAGGAGATCAACATTGAAATCGCCAACGATGACTAATTTTTGATGTTGGTTGGCAAAACGTTGACTGACGTGCTTACGCAATGCCCTAACTGCTTCGTACGATTCTCTGGGTATATAGACGACAACCAGAATAATCGAATCAGCACCAATACTGAGTCTTAACGTCAGTGTTTCCAGAATCCCCACGTTTTCTGGCGGTGCCAGAACAGTGACCGTGACATCCGATGAAACATAGACCATAATACCGCCACCTCCAGCTTTTCTATCCGCGCGGAAAAGCCTGTATCCTGGACAGTTCAGCTCCTCATCAGTTACACGTCCACCAAGCTTTGTCTCGACGATACAATAAGCAGTGAGTCGTTGAGTCAATAGTTCAGTGCGAACTGCGTTGACTCTTTCCTTGATACCATTCACATTCGCGTACTTGAATACTAACGTGTTTTCATTGTTCAGGATCTTCACCGTTTTGGGGCTGTTTTGCGAATTAGTCCTTTGTTGGGGCATCCTAAAAGGCAGGGCAAGGTTCGTCATTGCTGGTTTGTTGGGTAATGTTTTCTTGTTAGCCGTGCAGTTGAGAGAACTCTTTTTTTTGGAGGGGGGCCAGAAGTAGGAACTTATGTTAGTTTTAGATAAAAACTATAGGCACTAACTTTCGCTCCTGTATGCTTACATCTTTGTTGAAAAATGTGCCCGCGAAATTCGACTACATACTGAGACTTCAACCGCACGGCTTACAGGAAAACTACCACAGCCAAATTTTCCTCAGCACTTACCGTTTTTCATGTTTCTCAAACCATTTTGTCAGAGCCTTAAAGCAGGTTCGGGCGTCGTGATCTCGAACGCCTAAGTCGACAAGCCAATCGCAGAACTTTACTTCATCTCGATCCAAGGCCAGAAAACGTCGGTACACATCACTGGCGGAACGACATTTTGGATCTTTGAATAATAATATTTCCGATTTCTTGCCCAGACCGGGCAAGTCTCTAATTGTTCCATCGATGGAGGAAGAATTCAGGAATTTCTTTTCTTTCTCTGACATTACCAGCAGTAAGGGTATTTATTGTAGTGGGAGGAAAACGTTTTGTGAAACCGTGGTTGGAACTTCTGACAGACTGAGAAGCTCTAACCAGCCGGCGAGGACTGGAAGGAAGTGAAAAATGCCACTCTTTCCACCCTTTTCATGTTTGTCAGCTGTGGGCAGGAGCACGCGCCACCGCCTTATTCAGAAAAGCTGGCTCTAACCTAAAATCGATGACATGATGGCCCTTCTCATCACAATGACGACTGGTGACTCATCTTGTTTTGTCACGGCGAAACGCGAGACTGTAATTGGTTTCCATGCATGAAAGAGCCTGCCCAGGGCAGCAAAATGTGAGTAGAAAAGGTTTGGCGGAACAGACATTGACGATGAGTTTTGCGCGATCGTTATTTTCAGCGAGTTAGAAAAAAGGTTACAGACTCGAACGACATATTGGTACACTACGAAAGGCGGTCTCTGCAGTTGATATTATTCCAGAATACAGCGGATACCTATTCAGAGTAGTCTCTGAAAAAGTGATAGCATTAGCAGGTAAAATTATCGGGTGTGCCATAGAGAATGACTCTCTAATGTTTCGTCTTCTACCAGCCTTACTATGCAAGTTATCGCTGAAAATTTTTATGCCATTGTGTTCAGCGTTCAATTCTCAGCGTTCAGCAGAATTGAATGCTCTATGTGCCCGTGTTAAAGTAAAGCTTACAACGCGACTGCTTCCGAAGAAAACTAGCCATTTCTGTGAGGGTCATTTATTTATCGCGCACCCGATAAAATCGAAAGAGGCTCCATAATTTAGAATACGTAGATTTTGTTCATCTTGCTGAGCAGGTAAATTTTTAGATTTTAGCTGCCTTGTCATTTTTGTCGAAATGGGTATCGTAAAAGGGAGTGAAAACCAAGAAGTAAAGGCAGAGTTCATGCATGCCGCACGGTGGCGGCAACAAGAGTCGCACAGAGTTGAGGTTCTCAAACTTATTCTGGGTTTTGTGTTCTCACGCAGTCGTCTACTCCACACACACTTCCGTCATGTTCAGCCACACTTCTGAGCAGCTCATGAGAGCACCTTACGTCACAAGGCTATACGTGTTCGTTGATGATCAGACACCGGATCGGGTCGGGTCTGGACACGTTTTTGAAGGATTGGGTCAAACGGGTCAAAAATTCAGCAATTTTGCAAGTTACTAGCGTTAGCAGTGACAGAAACCTTCTCATATCCGTTCACCTTCAGGATTTGCAGAGTTTGCTTCATGTATGCAATGCATAAGGCCTTGCAGTCCCCCGTTTTCGTTCTGCGTAACTTCCAAGAATGTCAGACATATTGTAAGCTGTAACAATGACCAGTTTTTCTGAGTAATTTCTGCAGAAGGAAGGGTCCCTCGACTTCTTGCATAAGTTTTGAAGTCACAGACAGCTATTCTGATTAAACAAAGAAAATATACTTATATTAAAACCCACGCTATACAGTAGTATGCATCTAGTCTTCACAAAAGGTATGCCAACAAAGTCACATTGTGTTGGAAACTAGCTTCAGCCAGAACCTTCACTACTGATGGAGGAATGGAAGGGCTCCTAAGACTACTGAACACAGTAAACTGTTTTGCAATGCTAACATGGATGACAGTCGAGGGGATTATTGTTGGTGCAAATTTTTTGTGCTTTGGGCACAGACTGCATAAATACCAGGCTTTTCCAGCCAGGTATACCGAATAACTTATTTGTCATTTTTAGGAATGACATGAGATTGTTCAGTAGAAACTCCTGCGACCTGAAAAATTATCTGTTATTGGCTAGTCCCACTCATTCATCAGCGTTGCTGAGAATGTTAGTGAGAACTCTCACTTATTATTAAATTAGTCAATCTTGCTAAAGACTAGCGGATCGACCCTAGTCGCTTTAAGACTTACTACTGTAAAGGTATTTTTCAATTATATGAGCACTATTGTGGAAATATGAAGGAATGCTGTATTATTATCATTTACTAAGGATTACTTGGGAATAACAAAAGATGAAAATTCGGGTGCGTAAAATTCGGGAAGATGTCTGCATAGAAATATTTTTACACAGTTACCTTTACACCAAAGTCACCACATGCTCAGAGAATTTGTGCAAGGTTTTTCTCTCAAGACACTTCACCTGCTTATAACAAATTTGGGTTAGGGACTTTCGAGTTAGGTCGGGTTGAACCCGACCAGATCCAGTGTCTATTGATGAACAAGCTGTTTTTGTTGTCAATTTTTGATGTAAAGAGTTCACGAAAACTTGTGGGATGAACTATCTATCAATATTCCGTGGACAGCATTTCGAGGTGCGGGAACTTATTACATACCAGGAACCCCAATCTTTCCCGTCGTCTCATGCTCAAAATATACTGTCGACAAGGCTGCACCGCACACACGCAGAGACATAAGTCGAAAAAGATGCAAGTGCTATCCTTCAAGAAACCCATGCAGAAGAGAGGAAATATCCTATGGCTGACCTATCCGTATGGATTTTATCTGGAAAATATTACAAATGAGATCCTCATGAATTAACAGGCATTCACATGAATTTAAAATCCAATAGAATTCATGTGGTTTTCCATTGTTCACATGGACATCAGAGTACTGTGGGAAGCTGGTCCACCAGGACGCTGCTCTCGATTTTTTTCGTCTTAACAGCCGCACTTTGGAAGGCTACCACGCATAGAATATTTAGCTTTGCTTAGATCTCATCCTTTGAGGCCAGTTGTTTCTTCCTGCGCTTTCAATCGGACCATCAGCTTTAGCACGATGCGTATTAGGTCCCAAGATTACGCAGCATGTAATTCATAAGGGATCCAAGCAGACATTCAACAATTCTCTATTGTACTAATTAAAGTGAAACCCAAGACGGATCTTTATTATTTGTCAAATTTACATATATGCACATTATAGAGTCAAAATTTGTGAAACACGTATATGCTTTGAAACATCCTTTAGAATCTCTGCTAAAAAAGAGGTCAATACGTATCAGATTTTCAAGCTAGGTTGGGGGTAATTGTTGAGATATTAGCTTTTAATTAAAGGCGACAAAGTATCACGCATCATGTATAAAAACGCAGATTTCCCTTGATGCCTACTTATTGTGCGTGCATTCGGTTATGGGGCAAAACATGAACTTGGACATGAAATCCAAGGACAAGCAGCATATGCGTCTAATCAATCCCAATCAACTAGACGAAATGAACTTTCTCGACTGTTACATTGCGTTAACGTTGAAAATCATGCGTCTCTGAACAGCTACTGTAGATCATGTTCTGCAATTTTACTGTCGGCGAGTGGTTTCAATTCGACACAACCTATGAGTCGTTCATTGCCCAGAATTGCACATGGCCATTTATCAACACCAGCCCGAATGATTGGTTCAAAATAGGGAAACGATTTGGTGCTAGGACGATGATGAACAAAATAGATGAAAACATTCTTGTTGCTAGCATTCCTATCGGTTTCGTCAGCTCGATATGTTCTATATTATCTGTATGGAATATGGCCGTTAGGAAGAGGGAGCGGTTCTATTTATGGATGATAGCCATCGCTGGTTTAGACATGGGATATGCCCTTTCTTATACCCCTTATATTTTAACTTTTGGTTTTTTACTCCCCAACATATTCTTACATAGTTATATCGGAAGCGCAATTTCGTGTATTTTAGAAGGTGCTATCTACGGCTGCTCATTAGCTTCGGATTTGTGCACATTGGCTTTGACTATCGATCGATTTTGGGCTTTCTGCAAGCCCACAACTTTTGAATCAACAAACAAAACAATATATACCAGTTTAGTTATAATTTGCATTCATGGTTTATGTATTATCCGATTCATCAGATATGCGTTTCGCGAGAGTGTCGTCCTAGTCACATCCAGCATGACCAACGACACGGATATACCATCTTATGCTATTGTGGATAATGAAAAATTGCTGCAAGCTGACTGGTTTATGACATTAATTTTTATCAGCGATATAGTATTACCTTTCTTATTATTAACCTGCATCATATATTTTGGCTTGCACATAGTAGTCGTGGTGATCAAACGTCGACATTCTCACGTTCATTCCCTGTCGTCCAGCCAGCAACAGAAACAAATACGCAAGGAATCCTCGTCTATGTTAAAACTTATGTTTATTTTGGTTTTCTTATTCGTCTCTAATCAATTAGGTTACTGAATGTATGCTATTGGTGTAGTTGTCGTGAGCCATACTCCTGAACCAGCCTTTGAGAGTACCTTTGACGAATTATGGCAACACGTCAACTCCTTAGTATTTAGAACCGCTTGTGGTCTATTTTCATACACAATGGAAAGTATGTCGAGATGTGGGAACTTTTATTTATATTATTGTTTCAGTGAATCGATAAGGGCTGAATTCAGGAAAGCAGTGAAGAGGACTGAATAAAGAGCATCGACTGAACTGACTCATTGGATATTCGCAGTCTATTAAAAGGCATAAGGCATAAATAACATGGGGAAAATAAAAAGTCAGTAAGTTTACAGTTGAATACTTTCTTACTTTCGCGCGATTGACTTTTTGATGAGCACTACGCTTTGCGCCTGATATTATGTATGTATTTATGTCCTAATTAGTACCACCAGCATTGTCGTCAGCGTCCAAGAAGGAGGTGTTCTCTAGTGTGGCGTGAAATTTAGAATGTATCCTACCCAGGATATACAGAAAAGGCTACGCAGATCTGTACAACCGTTACTATATCATGGAATTTGTTCCCAGTTGGATAAATTACGATTCCCCTCCCTGGAAGGGGAAGATCGACTGCTTCAAACATGGTGTCAGCACACACTGTAATTATGGTCTTGATAGCACATCCAATTCCCAAGCGTACCAGTGCACAGCGAAGAGTTCTTTTTCAGAGCAAATTATAATCATGGTCAAGCGCTGTGCCACGACAAGGTGTAGTATTTGTGTAGCTATGAATAATAAATTCGTGGGGCTACAATAAATATGAGCTTGTGGTAATTAAAACAGATAGTGGGATGCGTGCTCGAAGATACACAGCACGGTTTTCATGCACACTGTCGATCTCGCTTATCTGCGTCTCTGTTGGGCAACACTCAGGTAATTGCAGCCCTTGGGTAATCTAAGATCATTCAACTCTCATCTCTAAGCTGTGGTTCATCTCGCTTCACAGCAGTTTTTCTAAGGATTTATTTTATTAGGGTGCCCCACCCCTCCCAGATTTAGTGCAAGAAATGATCGGTCGATTTATGTATTTCCTCAATCGATCGATTAATTTATCTTAATTGATCGATCGATTGAGGAATCCACGAAAGCTACATACATGTCAATTTGTGAGATTATTCGGAGCTACTGCATTGAAAGAGGTTATTGCCTGTAACAGGCATAGGTTATATGCTAGTAGGTGCATACACGTATGTAACGAGGTTTTTTTCAGGATTATGCTATGGTCTCTGAAATTCCAGTACAACCACAGTGATTTGTGCACACTAGCATGAAAATGTGATCGAAAATCGAGGCAGTAGCTGATGGGCGGGTTTTTCTTGTTGCTAATCAAACTTTTTATGACTTGCTCCTCACTTACAAATTTTAATAAAAAGTATTTCCAAAGTCTTTTGTGACAGAGGGATAACTTGCAGACCAGCCAATGGACACAGTGGATAGTCATGGCTAGGATGGCTGGTCTACTTGGCCAATGGTCTACTCGGGAAATGCAACCACAGTCGATTAGGAAATTTATGATATTCATGCGAAAAACCAGCCTACTGTACACAAATGTCTTCTCTGATCAGAGAGACAGACGGAGTAAAACAGAATTAGAGAAAAGAAGACGCAAGATTTTGCACGAAAGGCAGGCAATTTTTCAAATTTCGGCCCACTCGTCATTTATAAGAAATTTACAGTAAGGAATAAAAGCCCACGAAACAACAATGACAGAACTCATGCAAAAAGTAGGAGCAGAACGGGCAGCAAAAAAGTCCGGAGCATGAAAAGTCTTGCGTGCGACTATACTGAACTTGCGGCTGACATATCAACCCGAGGTCGACGTCTCCCAGCGAGAGCTGTCGCCCGCCGCCAGTGAGCTTACTTGTGATTGTAACTTCTTTATGATCAAGTGAATTGTAAATGCCAATTTTTCATACCAGCAGCTAAGCCCAGTAGCTTGCGGTCAACTTTTTATTCAATAGAGAACGTCAAGGTGCGGGATATCATTACATGGAGCCCAAGCTTGTATCTCAGATTTTGCATAAGCCGAAATGTCAACTGTATATTGATGGCTGCACATACGCGTGCACATAAGAAAGACACAACATTCAAGCATGATTAGCAAAATATTGGAATTTGACCCATCTATCCGCTCGAGAACATCGAATGCATGGTCCTCAATCTTCTCGCATCTTAGCAGCTTCTCTTACAAACAATAGACTATACACTGGCGGCCTGATCAAAAATATTTCGCCTCAATTTGATCCTCTGACGTTAGTAAAACTTTCTTCGTGCGCTCTGAACCAGCTGCTGGTCTAATCGTAAGTAGGATGCTATGATAGCTGTAACTCCCAAGTTGACGAACCAACACGAGACGCCCAGGGAGTAGATACCCTACAGTTTTCATAGCTCTACTCTAGCAAACCAAAACTGAAACTGCAACTCAAGTTTCAAGTGAGATACGACATTACAGTCGATAATCTTGAGAAACACTCGGATGCCCGTGAGAAACTCAGGGACCTTATTTAGAATAATTGCTGTAAAAATAAAATGCCTATCGGACTGGGTAAAAAAATTTTTCAAATTGGCGTGGTGTTGAAATACTATCGAGAATTCATCGGGCACCGAAAAAAAATTTCCCAAAATCAATATCGCATAAATTTCCCTCGATGCCTACTTACATACTGTACCTACATTTCCAGTGGTGGTGAGCCGAAACCGTGAACTTGAACATAAAATCCAGGGAATAGACAAGTCTTTCGTTACGAGGAGGAAAACACATTTTCTTCACAGAGTTCCTCAGTGTTCGACGATCGTTCCGAGCTGCCACGAACTATGTCCTGCAAGTGCACTGTCAGCGAGTGGTTTCGATCTGACACCACCTATGAGTCGTCCATTGCCCAGAACTGCACATGACCTTTCACCGATTCTACATCATTTTTGGCGTTCTTGCATCGCTAAGCCAAGAACAGCATCTCATCAAAAACAATGATTTTTTTCAACATCTTAGGTGTGCGAAGCGCCCTGGCAATGCTGGATCGATGAAGCTCTTTGACCATCTGAGCGGTGGTCAAGCCATGCACCCTGCTTGCTTTATAAGCCCTCAAGTGACCAGAATGGGTCAAAAAATAATAATGAATAAGTGCCTGGCCGACGGCATACAACATTACTAGATTGTATAGTAGTAAAACGAAGGCCTTTCGCAAGTACGAAACGGCTGTTGCTTTCGGCTCTTCTTTTACCACATGAAAAAGCTAGAGCGCACTGAAATCATGGGACACCAAAAGCTGTTGGGCCTATTCCACCTGAGAGTAACAAAAGTTTTGCACACCGTGTCCCTGTTGGCAGTTGGCAGACAGCATGCAGAAGGATGCAGCGCACTCGTCTCCAGCATAATTCGCCCTTGGTGTCAAATTTCGTCAAACTACATAACCATTAGCTACTGTTGAACAGAGCATTAAATCTCTAAAATTATATCCATATCTGTGAGAAGTCATATGGTGCGATCATGGCAGGGTTGTCTCAATTTTAATTGATGTTATATATGTATACAGTAAACAGTTGTGATATTAAAGGCGAGCGTGACAGGGACTTCTGTTGATATGATATGGCGAAAAGATATAGATATGATTTCGATATCCATATGTCGATAAAATATGGACATGGATATCTGTATCTATATCCATATCTTTCAAAAGATATCGATATATATCGATTTTAGATATCGATATGTGGTAATATAACCGAGCCTGGTCAAACTTGCGGACTCATATTCTACAGTACGGGGTCCAGCAGGTGACTTCCCGAGAAATCTACGTCATCAGCCAACTCAAAATCAAGGCTGAATGTGAGTTACTGTACGCACGGCACTGCAAGATACCAAATGTAATCTTATTCTTAAGCAAAATTTGGCATTCGGCATCGGCATTTGGCAGCAAATTCGGATTCTCTGCCTGTTACAACCTAGGAAACCGGTGGCAGTTCAAAAGCTACAGAAAACCGAATTTGACACTTTTTGCACTGGGCCTTTCAAATGCCTGCATACTGTACAGTATCATGCTGGCACCAACTTGACAATCAAAAGCGCCAATTAAGCTTCAGTTAAGCATTCATGTTGGGCGACAATACATAGCATCCAGGTGACCATCAGCTTCCAATTAACATAAAGTAAGGGTATAGGACAAGCCGTAATAGCCAAATATTACATGAAAGACACGACCTGGGCGAGAAGCGGCGCGTTTAAAACAAGATTTAAACACTCTCAAAATATTTGAAGAAGAGCAGAGCTAGTGGTTGTAGAATCCGATTAGGATTAGTGAAAAGAAAGAGAAAACAGTTACGAAGTTAAACAAAATAAAGGAGTGTTTTTTGGTATTTTTGGCTAAAAAGATGGGCTGACCTCTGCCCCAAAGGTGACCAGAGGAAAGATGCATAGCGTTTATGCGCAGGTCAACAACAATCATACAAAAGAAGCTAGCTTGTGTGCACGTGTGCAAGTCGTAGGACATCCTGACAAGCAAAGTCCTATCCTACCAGTACATCAAAGCGACGTGGCTGTCCTAAACTTGGGAAATACTGTATGTACATGGTAGTGAACGCGATTTGGACTATGGAGGGTTAGGGTTGCTGCTGGCACATGATTCTTTATTTTTCTTATCCACTTTGTGTCTGCCCCAGTGAGTGCGCTCTTGCTGCTTTGGGTCGCAGTAAAGCTAGAACTTGAACTTGGTACATAATATCTGACTGATACAGAAGCTCAGAAATAATCGTTTATTCTGTCTTCAATCTTGTTTCGAAGTTTTTTAACTAAACATGGTTTTATTTTCCAGGCAAATTTCCTCTTAACATTCAGTTTTAGAGCATTATTTTATTTGTTTTGTTTTTGAAAATTGTTTGACGCTGCTTACGTTGGGAGCCTACATGCAAAAATTCAGTCAGTCAGTTTATTCTTGAAACGCTAACCTACTAGGGGTTTGACGTTCTCCACGAATGGTCCCTGAATACCTTTTCGACATAAACCAGGTTCTTTTTTGCGGTAAGCAATTACTTCAGAACTATGAAGCTCTTAAATATCCATATCTTTTTATCGATATCTCAGACGTAAAAAGATAAAATATGGATACAGATATGGATATGAATATGATTTCGATATTGATATGTCAAAAGATATCGATATCGATTAGGTACTTCTGATATGGATACAGATATCCATATCAACAGTAACAGGGACGAATATTCAGCCAGGAACGAATTACGCGGAGACGAATTATGACAGAGGCGGATTACACCGAGGACGTTTACCAGGGACGAATAAGTTAAGAGTGCATGGAACACAAATTCCCAGGATATCTCATTTTTCTTTTTAAAGTACATTGGGCTTACTTTTTAGTTGAATCGTTTGCCAAAGGACAGCTCTTGTTCGAAAAAGCGGTATTCGAAGCCTCTGATCACGGACGCCCGTTACAGGGCAAAGGCGGAGGGCTCCGCGGTGGAAAACGAGGACCTCATCAAAGTGTGCTCTTCTGTAGGACCCAGGCATAAATTTTGAATTATGATCTTTTCAGAAAAATGCTACGCATGTAAGGAAGCGGGCCACATTGCGAAAAATTGTCTTTTAAATAAATCGAAGTCGCACTAGTAATTGATTTCTGAGCTTTAGGCCATATCATTATGAGAGGATTTAGGCGATGGTGGTTATCACGAATCTAAAGTGAAATCGAACGTTTTTGGCCATTCCAAAAGGCTTTACAATTGATTAAGGCTGTTTGAAAAAGAACCGAATGGTATAGGTTTTTTGTGGCTAAGGTGGATTATGTGACGCGCCTATTATACGAACAGTTCTATTGTGCGACTGCATTATATACTCCGGCTCCGCCAGTATTAAAATTTTTTTTCCAATTAGAAGTTATGTGCAGCTCACGAGGGACTAGGAAATTCGTTGGTTTTCCATCCCTACCACAGGTGCGAAAAAGTATTGGCATTTCTAAAAAAATCTGTTATCAAACTACGAAAAGGCTAGCCCAGCCACCCTACACCCTACTCTAACTAAATGCAAGGCGAGACGACGTTGGTTGGACTCCCTGGGCGGCGTTTGTATTGGGTAATTTGCGAGCAAGCAGAATCGGAACAGTGCAATAAAGTTGCCACCCACATTACAACAAGATGCCATGAGCATTGACAATACATAGCTGTGGTGCAGAGCACACAAGCACACACGTCCTTCGTTCTCTGCATGTACTCCGCGAAGAAGAGACACTAGAACTAGGCTTGTACTGTACGCATATTTGCAATCACTCTTCATAGCGATAGTGACTTTTCGTTCTGCAAGGAGTGATTGACATGCTGAAGCGCAACTTGTGGATCACCAGTGCAACAGGGGGCTTCCTGCCTCAGCCACTCCATTCTGGCAATGAGAGATGGCAACAGGGGGACCGACAGCCATAACTTGGATGAACGCCTGGAAAGATCCTAGCTGAAACATCGACTGGATGAGTGCACGGCCTGGCTTGCACCTGTCTTACCAGAGATCTGATTTATTCAGCGGATGCGCGCTAGATAAGCTGGATCAAGTCCGGCAAGAAGTCGTCTATACGAGTAAGGCAAGGAATAAATCAGATTCATGGACCTTCATGCCTCACAGTCAGTCTTCTGTTAAGTACCGTAGAGTGTATCATTAGCATGCTGACTTCGCGGAAGCTGAATTTCGTGTTCTAGTGCCACTGGGTATTTGCTGCGCATGCAGTATCAGTGAATGTGGGAGTGCGATGCCTTGCCCTGAATGAGGTAAATTGTTCTCTGTGCGACAGAGTATCCACGCGGGCTGATGTGCGTAGGATACTCTGTTAACTTTCGCCACCCTGAGAGCGGCCTTGAAGGCGCATTTATAGTCGACAAAATTTCTACACCTACCCCTCGGGTAGGTGTAATAGCACACGCTTAAGTATATGGCCACTACACCTACCGTAGGGGTAGGAGTAGAAATTTTGTCGACTATAAATGCGCCTAGAGGGTCTGCTCGAGGGTCGCTCTCGCGCGTCCTAGCAGACATGTGTATGAATGCGCGAACTGTGCGCGGCCGAGTGGCTACTGTAACCGCTGTAGTTTCAGATTTTCGCTCGTGTTGTACCGTTTTCTGCCTTCTTTTTCCATTCGTTGGACTCAAGTAAGCAAAAATCACAAAACGAAAAATGCGCAAATTCAAATTCAGACCAACAGGCACATCGTTTTCGTTATATTCATCATGGAGACAAAAATACAAAATGCGAACACAGATAAAACAAAGAAAAACTAGTTCGATTCATCAATGTGACCAACAGAAGCGGGTTCCAAAACAAACATTGTCATCTCTTGGTCTCGAGAACATTTTTTAATATTGAAAAAAAACCACCTTTGTCTTACAATATTCCAATCGACAAGCTTACTGTAGGCCTAATTCCGCCTTTTCGTAATTCGTCGTATTGTAAAGCACCGATCTATAATAGAACATAACGAATAAACAACCTAGAAAAGTTAGCGACTGTATCAGTAAAATTGAAACTACTAATGCACATCATTGTTTTCCCCAGAGCAAGAAAGTGACTACGTGAGTCCTCGAATTTTACATAAACGGGCGGTTAATCTTCACTGACTCTCACTTCCTTGCTACATTATTTTCTTTTCTTCGATAGGCCTACTGAAAAATTCCCCTAAATCCTTAAAGGATGCAAACAGTTCTCAGAATGACGAAAAAAACCTTGCTTTTGTAAATTCATAAACTATCTCACCTGTCTTTCTTCGCTTCGAGAATAAAAAATGTTCCGAAGTTTAATGCGATTACATACAGGCGAAATTTTTCATGATTTGTTCCCCCCAAACGGAACCTTTCCCTAAAAATAAAAACCAAAAATGAAGTAAAATTCGAATTTATAATAGCAATAATTCATTTCAGGTACTTCTAGCTACATTTCACGCAAAAAATTCCAATAAAACAAAGTTTCTCGCCGTTTCTCGCCAGGTTCCCTCCAGGGTCTGCTCTTTCCATGCAGAGCATGCCCCACGCCAGGGTCTGCTCCGCCGTGGAGAGCATAACCCTCGGGAGAGCCCCTGGAGCACACCCTCGGCCTATCCTACAGCACACAGGACAGCATCCTGTCCAACGAGGGTGGCGAAAGTTAACAGAGTATTCTACGCACATCAGCCCGCGTGGATACTCTGTCGCACAGAGAAGTAAATTGCATAGAACATTCAAATTCAGTGTTTGCAATCAAAACGAACATACATCGCTAGAAAAATATAACCCATGTAGTCATAAGGGGGGGGGCTCATGGCCTAAATGGTTGCTCATTAGTGGATTTAAAAATGGTCTGGCCTAGGTTTTGATTCAAAACTATATTCATAGGGTCTTATAACTGGGCCTAATTAAAAACATAAGGGCCAGGGAGGTGCCAGACGAGACTTTCGGCATTGATGAATTCAGTAGGTAGCAATATCTTTAAGCTACCGTAGCCCTCATGGGCATAATCCGAACAAAATGCATTTTGGTTGCTCCCCATTTCCTGGAACTTCGTGTGAACATCGTTCTCAGTAACAACCCAATCATCCGACTCATTATTAACTGTATGTGTAACATAAAGTACACCAGCATGCGCATGCACAAGACGACAATTTTTTCCGCTGTACAAAACTACAGTGCTTTACGTTTCAAACGAAGTCTATATATATCCGTGCATGACCTGCAGGAATGAATTTCAAAGACACTCGCCGCTGGCTTGAGAACACGATGAAGTGTTATTGATAATCCTAGCCAGTCCTTCATTTTCAAAGGCACTAACCTGATTCTTATTGCGTGTATTGGTGTCTGTGACGAGTCATTCAGGCCAGCAGGATTAGTCTGGGCTGGTATAACTGCTCAGCAAAATTTTTATGACATATAGCTCATTACAGCACTGCCAAAAATGTGGCCTACATACAACATATGTGCAGTCTACTTTACATACACTGCACATCACACAACACAATTATCGCGATGAATCTACTGTCGTTTTCCTGAAATGGAAAATTTTCGACATCTCATCCTAGCTCTTTTCAATCTATTACAGCTGGATAACTGTAACTGTTTCAAATACACATTACATTTACATGGGAATTGCTGGGAGTGAACCTATAAAGCTGGTTATAGACATGAAATCGGAGTTTCAGAAATCCATAACTGCACTCGGCCTATGGTTGCTGGCAGGCAAGCATCATCCAAATCCAATCCATCCGCCATTCGCCATCTTTTTGTTTTTCCATTTTTCGACCATCATGACTTGGATTGGAAGTCGAGCTGACCCTTCTGAAACGTAAGATAACTTCAGAATCGATGGGTGAAAAACTCAGTTATACCATCAGTGACAAGGCGTAAAAAGAAGATGGATGCGAGAGCGAGGATGTAATCGCGTGGTAGGATATGAGGTGCATCCGCGCAGGACATCCACGGCTGTACAGTATAATAGGCTGAATGGCACTATATTTGAGCAGGAACCTTGGGGAGAGTATGGTCTCAAAAATCCTCCTGGCAGGCCGCCTAGGCGCAGGAGGCAAAGACATCAACCCGGCGGGTTTCTGCCTCGCCTGGGGGGCCTGTCGGCCGGCCAACGAAGGCAACTGATACTCCGTATGCAGGGGCCAGTCGAGGCAAGCAGATACACTACCCTTTCCAGAAACCAAACATACCTATTACAGCTACAGTAATAGGAAAACATGTAGAAAATAATAATTGAGAGGTGACGTGAGTAAGCGGCCCCAGCAGCCCTATTGCTCAGTACTGACATCTTCCGCCATTTCCATTCTTGATGGTACTCTTACCCGTTCGCCTTGGTCGACTGGTCCAAATTAGTGTCAAAGGCCCCCGACCTAAAAGTTGACCGCGGGTTCTTGCCCAGAGTCAGCAACAGTTTTTTACACACTTTTGCAATTCGCCGCGAATATTTCTTGTTATTTTCCACTTTTCGCCCATTCGCATCTTCAGCATGTAGCTCACTGCCAACTGGAACATGGGCTGGGCAAAATTCGTGCATTACGCAAGCTTGAGAAACCATTTTCGACACTTCAGCAGCAAATACGTGGACTGGTCAAACTGTAGCTAGTTCAGTGTCTTCTAGTCAGAGCAGGAGAAGACGGACCTTGAAAGACTGGCGCCCCCCCCCATTGTCGAATCCTTGCCTGTTTGCTCAGGGTTGCTAGGATGTGTCTTAAAACAATAGCTACCGGTAGAACCTGTACCACGACATGTATGGGGATTTTTTAAAAGGGCGACCATGCATCTTTGACTGGGCATGCGCAGTTATGCACTGTTGGGCTATTCTAGTCGAGAAGAAAGCCCAATTTTATGAAATGCCTTGTTGCAGCCATGCGTGTCGAACATGCTCACGCACACTTGTGCAGGAAGTGGCCCAAACACAGCCTCTACTAGCGGCAGCATCTATCCAATGAGTCATGTTCATAATTTACCTCATCACTAGCACAGGTACGCGCACTCGAAGGCGGCGACATATTATACACGAAATAATTTGCTGGTCCGCGAGTCGAACACTCTGCCGTAACTGCACACCTGGGCTTGAGAGGCAGTCGCTTAACCCACCAGGCTGACAAGCCAAGTGGCTAATGTACTTTACAATACTTTCCTAGGCTGCGCTGCCACTTCCGACAGTGTAAAGAGGAAGGCTTAGAAGAATGGGCGATAGACACTTGCATTGTCAGTCTATTTCTGCTAGTACGAATGGGCTCCGTGAATGCCTCGCATCCTCTGATGGTCCTTTTTATTTCCAGTATCGTCACGAATCTATTTCTCGATGGAGACAATTTCTTTCGTCCCTATAAATTCAAATTTTCAAATCCCATTTCGCGCGCTCTTTCACTATAAACTTGCTTCCAGCCTGTTTCAGTTCTAGCGCTGGCAGCTTGCCAGGGAAAGAATGTCTTCGCGCAGCAAGGCCATCGCTCGGCTCCTATCGCCGCTAAAGTATTGTCGCTGTATATCAAGATTTCGACTTCGATTCTCACCTTCCCTCGTCTTCCCTCATTTTCGACGTGCCTTTTCGAAAATGTCATCATCGCCTCGACATTTCCCAATCGTCTTGTCGCATTTAGATCGTGAGAAAAGCGTAGAAGAAGCGAAAAAGATCGTTTTAGAATTAAGACCCGAATGGCGAAAAAATGTGGTCGATGATGATGGAAAGGAGACAATATGTCACGAAGTAAGACAACGTTTCACACAGGTTCAAGGGGCAAGGGGAGCCGGTGGAGCTTTTTTTCAACCTCTTGCATTAAAGGGCTTATGCGCCACTTTTTCTCAAAAAATCCGAGTCCGCTTGACAAAATTCTTTGATTTTTCTAGTTTTTTACCGAAGGCATTACAAACACAATTGTCAGTTTTTGGAATAAAATTTATGGTCCGACCGACCGAATTTTGATTCGAATTTATGGTGAAAAAACTGATCTTGTTATCGACAGGTAAGGAAACGTGTGCTGCATGGCATGACACTTGAGGCCAACAGTCGAGTCCACTTCGCTCTTTGCCGAGTGCGCCCAAACTACTTTCATAGCCCATCCATAATATGCGTTCTTCAGATTGTTAGTCAGGCTAGGTCAAATCACCGTGAAGTACTGTACATTCTGCAGCAGAAGACCAGGAAGCCAGTGAAAGAGTTTTCGGCAGGTCTGTTTGCCTTGTCAGTCTGTGCAAGATACTCAGCTATGACTTGTGATATGCACGTGGATCCTTGTTTGGGATCAGGACAATGGCAGATGCCAATGCTTTGTGAGGCAAAAGGTTAGTCTGTCTGATTTAAGCGAAACAGCTAATATTAAAAGCAATCTAATGCGTCTATTTGGTTGATTTTTATGCCCACATATTGGGCATTGTTGTAGAATCAAGATCAACTTTCTCTGCCTTGACTGTAATGTCATTCGCGGAATCATGACCCTGCATAGAGTATTTGACCTGTACTGTCATACTGTATGTTTAAGTGAATCTTATCCGCACTTGAAACGATCTTCGCCCACGTCCTACCTGGTTTTACTCGAAATGTAGCTTTGGCTGTTTTGGAATCCTGGCTGGACTCCACTGTTTCTTGACATCTCGGTATGTCCAGACTTTTTCCAATGCAGAGCATAGCATACACAGAAATTCATACACGTTCTGTGATTATAGTGCGTCAGGGCCCTTCTTACCCAAGAAAGTGACGGGACGGAAGCTTTTGTACCAAGCCAAACACTCAGCCAGCTGATAGCCAACCAAGTCTTCCGACCTGATCACTGGTTGAAACATCGCCATGACGGGTGACTTTCCCAGCTGCTGCTCTGCACAGAGGGCTGATTCAGCACAACTGATTTTCCGTTATGTCATACTTGTCATGTCATGTCATACTTTATCCATAGCCAAGCACTGTACAGCGCACTCGAGGGCTAAGGAACACATATTTGACAATCATTTTGTACCGAGGCGGGAGTTGAACCCCTCTAAGTGCGCACCCTCTTATATCTGCTCTTTCATTGTGGACTAGACTGCGTTATAAAATTTGCGATTTTAGTTCTCTTTTTCAAGCTTCTATTATTTTACAAATCGTACATTTCATGGGCATAGTGGGCTTTCAGTGCGATGAGAAACAATTGACGTCAAATTGTTTAGGAATGCGGAAAAAAGAAACATAGCATATTTGAATAAACACGGTTGTGCCCCTCCTCTGTATGCGACTTTCGAGAATGGTGTGATTTATGGCTATGTTCCTGGAAAAGTATTGGATTCTGATGGTGTTCGTGAACCTCATTTAGCCGAGTAAGTTTTTCGCAGCCTTGTGTAATTTGTAGTGACAAATTTTGAATACCGCACAAAATCGTATTTTTTGCATTTGTAAAAACACAATGGCAAAATATTTCATTCCACATTGCGTTTTTTAAATATGCAGAAGTGCTTGTGCTTATTCCTCGAGTGCAAAAAAATTGCAAGATTCTAGCGATAAGTTGATTTATCAAATCCTGTTGAACTCGAAGAAAAAAGACAAAGTTTGACTGAAATGTTTCCTTTTTCAGGCTTATCGCCAAACAGATGGCAAAAATGCATGCGATTGGTTATGTAAAAGAGGAGGGTGGAATCAGTTCGAGAGATCCAATGCTGCTTACAAAAATCGCCTCCTATCTGGGCAATCTGCCGACACATTTCGATGATCCAGAAAAGCAAGCAAAGTAAAACCTTTTGATCAATTCTTTAAAAGTTTTTTATGGCGGGTTTTTAGATTTGAAAGAGAATATCCAAAAAAAGATGAGCTTTTATTAGAATTGGAGTTGATACGAGAAAAAGTGGAATCGATGCACTCGCCAGTTGTGTTCTGTCATAATGATTTATTGATTAAGAATTTGATTTACGATCAGGAAAAAGGTAGGATGGGGTCATGACTCCCTGGGATCAGACTCCAGCACTGACTGGTCTGGCTGATTCGATCGGATCACCCTGGAGCGGCAATGCAAATTTTTTTCATAGTATTTCCAAGGCAAAGTATGATGATCGGGGCCCATTTAACTCTTTTTTAAGTGCTTTGAACTCAATCATGTGCCTTCGGGGAGAGGAACAACATTATTGGGGGGGGGGGGGGGATTGGTGGTGGTGATTTGGTGATTATTCGGTAAATTTTTTAGATATCGTGTCGTTTATCGATTACGAATACGCCGAGTATAATTTCCAAGCCTTCGATATTGGTGATCATTTTTGCGAATATGCAGGTAGCTTTAAAATTGTTTGAAATTCCGTCGCTTCGTTAAATTTGTAAGGCATGTGTTGTCATTTTGATAGAGATTTAGATTTGATGCACGCAACCAAAATTACATTAGTACAAAATTGAGGAAGGATAAAAATGTGGACCGGCAATTTTCGAGGTTTATTTCTATGTTTAGCGAGCTAAGATAGGCACAAGCTGGTGAACCCAATCTGTCTTGTTTAGGTGTTGAATCGGTGGACTTTTCGTTATATCCAGATGAAGAGTATCAAAAATGGTGGCTTAGGAATTATTTGAACTATTGGCGTGAATATACCAAAGATGGACGCCCGATCAGTCAACAAGATGTCCACGAATTGTATGTTCAAGTCAACGTTTTTGCTCCAGTAAGTAGTGTAGTTGATAACGTTGACTGATCGCGCTAGGTCGGGAGTACCAAAAATAAAGTGGTTGTGCAGCAGCACTTTGGCATATCACTCCGTATTTGTTTAGGTGCGGGTGGCTGGACTCGTCCCGGGTTCGATCCCCGGTGATGGAGGTCGGCTTGCGAACCATAAACCCCCGCTGACTTTGCACGCCCACAGCCTTGCTCAGAAGGTTTGACTGTTGGCCGTTTAGGGAAACGAGCCTGGTGCCAACGCAGTCAAGAACTTGTAAATGACTGGTTGTGAGTTGACTGTTCCCTTTTGTCGATCTGACTGTTAGCAGCATCAAGTTGCAACTGTACGATCCACGCGTTGACGCACAGTTTGAAGTTTTTTAATTGAAGTTATAATTGCTTTCATGCATTTTTTATTGTCGTGGTCCGCGATAAATCTCCATAATTTTTGGCGCTAGCATATTCTACTTTCAATCAAGGATCCTGCGTCTCGGATCGGTCGTTTTTTAAAAAGATGCGTAAAAATCTCAAAAAGACATAATTTTCTTCTTAAAAACATACATATAAATCTTAGCAACAATCTTTGTGAGGCTTGGTAAAAGGTTTTAGCAAAGTCGTAGTAAGATTTCATGAAAACTGGAGATGCTGGAAGTTGCATACAAGACGATTTTGATGTATACAGCTAAGCGCTAAGTCCTGTGTCATATGACAACGTGGCTCCACCGACCAAAAAGTTAGCATCTAAGGGATTGTATGAGACACTCGAGCATGCGTACTTTGTGTAACATAGCTAACCTACTGTATAATATTGAGGCGATGAGACTGACCATTTCAGTTATTTTTTCAGATTTCTCATTTCTTTTGGGGAGTATGGGCGATTATTCAAGCTCGTTATTCTACGATACCTTTCGATTTTCTTCAGTAAGTTCTTTTTAATTTTGGATGTCAAATTTTTCAAACCTAGCTAATGGATTTGTGCGGTGTGCGGTTTTAGCAAGCTGAAAATGAAATACGTTTTAGATATGGAATCGATCGAATTCAAGAGTATAAAAATTTGAAGAATAAAACTTGGTCATTGACCATGCCAAAATAAGGAGCCTTTGTGATGCTGCTCAGATTATCATTCGTTAGGTCTAAGCAAATGAGACTGCCGTGGTCAGTAGTTGAAGATACGGGTTATCACTTATTATCAATGCAAACTACTGTTGTTAGTCGGTTATGGATATTGAATTTTTGACTGCTCATCATGCGACTAAACTTATTGGACCAGTGCACATATAGTTTAAAAGTGTGATTGGTTTAGAATGAGCCAGGTAGATATGATATTTAATAGTACACTGTACATTTTAATAGAACACTAAATTCGAGCAATCAAACGAAAATGCACAAATCACAAAATGTATCCGAAACTGAGGGTGAAGCCTGCTTGACCTCCTACGCAAAAGAAATATTCAGTTTTGCAACGTTAGAATTTCTTGAAATGGTCCAGTCCTCTTTTCCCCATATTTACACTGACCCATACATGAAACCCTAGAAAATACTGCCGGAAAATCCATATTCATATCAAACTCAAAGTCGTATCCTGTTTATTCATACAAAATTACAAATGCTGTTCACTCCATTCGTTCAAACAATTGAAACACGATTCTGCATGATTTGACGCCACATTCGCTGTCTCTTTTAACCAATCAATAAACGAGTCTTTTTGCTTTTTCAGGATTAAAAATTGACCAAGTACAACATAAGCCTTATCGAAGCCTTTTTCCTCCAGTCTCTTCCCATAAATGTCACCAATGCCGGCCAAAGTGGTGACTTCTTTATCCCCCATCGACTCACCGATAAAATCGCGGTGTTTGACTGAAGTAGTGGTCATGATTCAAAGTTGGACAATAGGCTCGCGGCGCGAGAGGCTGGGCCTAGAATTACACTGAGTGCCTTTTCTCGCGGATATGAAACAGCAATGAGTCATAAAAATGCACGGTCACGCTGACTTACGTTGTGTTGACGTATGACGTAACATGACAACAGTAGGGCGCCAAGTGCAGACAATCTCCACCACTTACAGTACGTTCTAGGCACGCAGATGGATCTATGACTATCTAGGTACGAAAAGATCAGGTTCGATGTGCTCAAGAAGGAATCGCTGAATCAGTTTCATTGCGGTCACAAATTCCAAGAATTTTTCAAATCTTGCGATTAAAGGCCTACGATTTTAGGTGATTAGATAACAGGCTCATATTTGAAAATTTTCGATTCTCAGAATACAGAGCAAATCATTAGAGGTGCAGTGGGAGGCCAAGGAAGAATACGCGAGACACTAGCAGGAAAAAATTCATGAAATGCCACTCATCGCCACCTCAATTCTGTCTCCTTTTAGACGCTCTCGCCGATAGATCAATTTTTCTGTCCCCCTAGTTGGTCGTCAGAGACCCAATTTATCTTCTAACACAGGGCGAAATCGTTTCATCTGCATATCTCCACAATCGGCCATTGTTATGCGAAATCGTTTTGTAGGATCATAGGTTGATAGGTAGGGCATGCTGGTACCAAACAAAAATCCCAAAAAAAAACACAAAAACGATAGCAATTGAAATATGAATCGTGCAAAGGAAGAACTATCTTCTAGCACAGGCGTCGTACTGTTGCTACTTGATGGTGCAAACTGTCGGACAATAAGCGATTTACCTCACCTCGCCAGCTTTGCCTCTTACAGTAAGGGAAAATAAAAATGCTAGGATTCCAAAATTCAGTGAATAAAGGAGGTCCTTACCCGCAACGGGTCTCCAACATGGAACCTTCGACTTGCAAAGATGCCACGCCAAAATCGCCAACCTTGATATTATTACGATCGTCCAAGAGCAAATTTTCGGGCTTCAGGTCCCTGTGACTACAGCAAAAACAAAATTTTGTCAGAAAGTCTTCTAGTAATTACAATCAGATCAGCCCTGTCACACTAAGCAATGTTTTCTTACCATATGTTATGAGCGTGACAAAAATCTAAGGCCGACATGATTTGTCTAAAAAACTTTCTGGCTTCTTTTGGCGTCAATCGTCCTTTTCTTACAAAATAATCAAACAATTCCCCACCGCTCACGTGTTCTAAAACCAGATATCTGCAAATGATTGAATTGAAAGGTTCAGACATTTGGCCCCCGTGTACTATAGATGACAAGGATATCGTCAGTGCGATGGCAGATTTTTAGTATGCAGCTGGGATCCCCCATTTAACTAGTCATTATCTCTCGATACCCACTTTCAAAAATCGACACGGCTGTGGGGTGTGAAACTACTCAGCGTTGGCTAACCACACTTGAAGTTGGGGCTTCTCTTGCGAGTCAATTAGGGGTGAGGCTCTGGAAGGCCAGCGTTTAAATACTTGTTAGATGGCAAACTTTTAGATCAAGCTTTGCATGCATGGACATGCAAAGTATCCGAAGCAGCAACATGTTTGAGCCGCGCGACATTGGGCAAAACAACCTGCTTTGCCGCGAGCACATTATTTTGCAAATACTGTCTAAATATGTGGTTCAAACTGTTTAAGGGCTTCTTGAGGCAGCTAGGAAGGAATAACGGCCAACGATGCTCTCCGCCCGCACACCATGAACACACAACGCTTATCGGATCCAGATTAGCATACCTTGACTTAGATTGCAGACTATGCACAGTAGCTGGGCTGGTATCTTTCTGGGTAGGGTTCAGGAAAACGGTCACCACTGATTCTGTACACATACCTTCATTGCAACGAGATGAACAGGATACGACTTTGAACTTGATATGAACATGAATTTTCGAGCTTAGCATTTTCTTGGGTTTCTATAGTGGGGCCAGTAAATCTCCGTTCCTCTGAGGGCTGGTTGGACCCTTTTTCGAAAATGTTACATTGCAAATCAAAGATTTGTCTTACCCAGTGGGTGGTCACCTAGCCTTACCTACAGCCCGTAGACAAATCTCACGTACATCCAGAAACCCCTAATCACACTGGTCAAATAAGTTTAGTCGCAAAATCAGCAGTCAAAAATTCATAATCCACAACCGACCAAAAACTAATAGTTTGCATAAATAAGTATTAGCCTGTATCACCAGCTAGTATCGAATAACCTGATCCCTTAATTGTATTGTATTGTATGACTTCGACTGCAAAGCACAGATCGCGCACTGTCAAAGCAGAAGGACTTGTAAACGGAAGAAAAAATGAGCGACTTATGTCGAGTAAAACTAATCATTATGGTGTCAAGAAATGTAATTTAAAACGTTTGTCTTAAAACTTCTGACATAATAAGGTCAGGCGACTTCATTTGGTATTGAGTTCCCTAGAGCAGTCGACGAGTATTCGAATGCCTGTTCAAAGTCGAGAATTGCTGAGATGGTGTGGCAATCCAGTTCGGTGACTGCGGCGTCGTCCGGATTGATTGGTATGAGCAAAACGGGCATTCGGATAAGCATGGTACCCGTGATAGAACTTGTAAAACTGAACGAGTTTCACCTGTTGACTAGACCAATTCAAATCTTGAAGAATGAGGGAGTAATCGGAATACCAGTCGTTCTTTATACAGAGCGTTTGAGAACGTTCAAGGTCTTTGATTGACTGTGATTGAATAGGATCCCACGCAGAGCAGCCGTATTCCAACTTTGGAAGTACTTCGTCTACCTGGCTCATTCAAGACCAATCGCATATCAAAAATGTGTACTGGTGTTGTATAGTTAGTTTTTGGCACACATTTCATTTGAAACGCGCCGATACGTTTTCTTAGCAATAGTTTATGACAGAAGTAACAATCAGCGTAGATACTTGTTATCAATTGACTATTTGCATGATGTTTTGTTTTCCTGTTGGACTTGGGCTTTCGCAGACGACCTCAATCCTTCCGAGCAAGTTTTTTCTTGATATTAGGTGACATGGAAATGTTATAGACCAGTGTATTGGGATTAGTATATAAGGCCCGTGTTTTGGCCATGTGAGGCAGACTTGATGTTTTCATTGGACCCATAAACACCTCGATCGTTCAACGAAGTCCATGGCCCATCGATTCCGAGAGCGTCGCTTCAAGCCATACCGACGTACCATCGGTTAGCACTAATTAGTATGTGGTGAAATCGATTCGGGGTGACATCTCACATCCCGTAGACAAATCTCAAGTACATCCAGAAACCCCTCATCACACTGGTCCAATAAGTTTAGTCGCAAAATGAGTAGTCAAAAATTCATGATCCACAACCGACCAAAAACTAATAGTTTGCATAAATAAGTGATAAACTGTATCACCAGCAAGTATCTAACGAATTAAATCTGAGCAGCTTCACAAAGGCTCCTTATTTTGGCATAGTCAATGACCAGGTTTTATTCTTCAAATTTTTATACTCTTGAATTCGATCAATTCCATATCTAAAACGTATTTCATTTTCAGCCTGCTAAAAACCGCACACCGCACAAATCCATAAGCCAGGTCTGAAAAATTTGACACCCAAAATTAAAAAGAACTTACTGCAGAAAATCGAAAGGTATCGTAGAATAACGAGCTTGAATAATCGCCCATACTCCCGAAAAGAAATGGGAAATCTGAAAAATCAGTCTCGTGCATTCCTTACTTCGTTTTACCTCCCGGTGGTCAAATTTGCGGGCCTATATTTTACAGTAAAGGGGTCCACACTTTAGAGGGTGTTGTTGATCGATATCTCCCAAACCGATCAAAAATTCGCGAATTCTCTGGTGTTGTGTCTCGCATATTCGGGTCAAAAATCATTGAAATCCACCAAACGATGCTCAAATGGCACCAAAAACCCTCCCGGAACTGTATAGACTTCGTTTGTAACGTGAACTACTTTTTTTTTAGAGTCGCAAGAACTATCTTTTAGCAGGGGCATCGTAAAGCTGCTACTTGATGTTACAAACAGAGCGACCAGCGGGGTTCTCTTGGGCCCCTGGACCCAGCGCACCTCATAGCACTGTTATGGTTGTTGTTTGCGAGAGTGCCACAGCTCTTCTTCGCTCTCGTACCGGCGGGTTCGGGCTTATCTTACAAGCGAGCGGTCCAAGGTCTTCTGGTCTTCTTCTGGTAGAAAGACTTATTCCTGCAGAGTATCGATCATTAAGACCCCGATTCCTCAACAAACCCCTCAGGCGTGTTTGCCGCGCCTCCCAAGGGTGCCTGCAACTGCTCCGTGCAATCATACGCTAGCCTGGCTGCTGGTCGAATGCACCCGGTCCTAAGATGCCTACGCTGGCGAACAGTTCCACTGTCGATGACGCAGTAAAGACTCAGTCAACACCAGAGGATCCTTTACGAAGCACAACAAGCACGACGATGTCTCCACGGTCCTTGATCTTACCCGCAGACAAATCCGCAGACAAACCAAGTCAAGCCCTGGAGTCAACTCCTGGACTTTTCCAGTATGAACCGAAGGAAACGACGACCGCAGAGGCCCATGAGAGTATGCTAATCGAAGTCCCCAACTGGCCTACCCCACAGTTCTGCCAATGGGGTGGACAACACAAGGGGTGACTCCCACAAATTCAGAACAAAACAGATGGAACCGAATCGAGTGAAAACAAGCAAGGGAGAGCCCCGATCTCTCCCAGCGCCCTGCTCTTATACCGCCCTGGCTCCTCCTTACAGAGCCAACTACTCGAGCCACAATCCCAAGAATTCCAGGCGCCCCCTAGCGGCAATGGTCACAACAACACAGAGCATGTGCTTCACCTAGATATCTTTACAGCAGGCACTT